>CM023481.1:17448655-17946155 GCA_013339685.2 Hyalomma asiaticum | reverse complement strand
TTGATGCAGACGAAAACGCTAAGAGGCCCTTCTGCTGTGCGCCTTCAGAGCCGTGCATTTTCAAGGAGCTGCCGTCCGTCCTTTATATCGAACCGAATGACACTGGCTCATTGAGAATACGGAATATACGTGCGGCTAACGAATGCTTCATTTGAAGCATGTTCGGATACGTTGATGATCGATTACTGGGGTATAACGTCCTAAACCCACGACCTGATTATGAGAGACGTCGTGTAGTGGAGGACTCCGGAAATTTCGACCACCTGCGATGTTCCTTAACGTGCACTGACAACGCACAGTACACGGGCCCCAACAGTTCGCCTCCATCGAAATGCAGCCGCCGCGGCCGGGATTCTATCTCGCAACCTTCGGATCTGCAGCCGAGTGCCATAACCACTAGACCACCGTGGCGGGGCACGTTGGGATCTGTATCGAGCGCCAATAATTATAGGTACAATCTTACGCGTTGCGGCAAACCAGTTTACGTGGATTGTGTTGACTGAAGTTCCCTCTGTATGGCTCCTGGATTTGCCGGCGTGGTGGGCGTGGAAGTCGAAAACGCTGCGACGAACTTTAATTATCTTTGTCGTGCCAAGGCGTCATGCTTTCAAACGTTATGTCCAGCCGAAGCATGCATTGACCAACAATGAGTATTAGAAAGTGAATAAAAAAGAAGACATGTCATTACAACGCTCTTGACCTTGCGCGCCTCGATATCGTACATTTTGTTTCTCGCGCACCGGGTTCAAGTGACGTCACAGCTCTGCGTAAAAGGGTGGGCTGCGGCTTTCACAGTGGTCGTTGCGAGAGAAAGCGCGCTAACTCAGCACTTCTAAGCGGCGCAAGCTAGAGACGCTCGGACGAAGCCTGTAAGGCTTTATGCATGCTGAACAAGAGACAAGCACGCGTATCGGCTGCGCTGAACGAGCAGACACTTGACCTTGTAGATTTCACGGGTGCGAGAAACACAGAGTAATCCAAAAGATTGTGTGCTGCTGTTTCGTGGGTTCTTTCAGGAGTCAAATGAACAAAGCAGGGTAACGCGTTCACCAGGGCTAAATCATTTGTTTGTTTGTTTTATTCAAAGGTGTACTGCGAGCCATTTCTAAACGATCCCAGTGCGGTCGCGCATGCACCCTTAATACACAAAACAACCCCAGCTACACGAATTCCCTCAAATGTCCGTATAATTTCTATCGCAATAAAAGAAATCCTGAGGTCACAACATGGCACCTCGAAACAAGGAGTGACACTCTTTAGCACAATAGAAGAGTCCAAGACGCGACATACGAGAACACAAACAGCACTTCTTCCAAATGAACTGTCCTTTTTTTTGTATTCCCTTTTCTTTTATTTTCTTTGCCACAGCGCACCTTACCGTTTTAATATGTCATATTGCGGACTCATGCCCTAGTAAAGATTTGCACCCCGTCGATCGTCTCGGCAGATGGTCTCGCGTCTGACCGTGCGACGAATGTTGACGTCGCTGACAGCTGGCTGCCGTCGAGACGCGTCGAAGGTGCACCTGCAATGTTAACAGTCAAAATTACCTTCCATTCAATCAGCCAGTCAGCAGTAAACAAATCCATTAAGTGAGCCCCGTTCACCAGGGCTATATTTCTAGCTCGGCGAAAATTGGCAGCATTGCTCGACAACTGACATTCACAGCAACTGTTCGTGAGGGTTGCTGGCACAGCAACTGCAGCTTGCTGTAAGTATTCAAGCGTATTCATGAGTTTGATGCCGTAAAGACGTGCATATGTAGCAAGCATTGCGTTGGTGGAGATTGCGATACTTGCTTTTAACTTGGTCCTATTCCCACAATGTTTGTCCTCATGCCGACCGTTGACTTGTCACCGCAGAAGGCTACTTAAAAGAACGTCTTCTCTTTAAAAATAACGAACAATTTTTTGAGAAGTACTAAGAAAAAAAAAAGAGTAAAGGCAAGCAAGGGAAATATTCAGAAGGCAATAAAAATGTTAAATAACGCGACTTATATGACACGGCTGCAAAGAGGAAGTCAACGCGAGCGCTACGTTGCGATTGAAACACTGAAAAGGGCAAAAAAAGAAAGAAGAGGTAATCGCACCTCCGTATGCTGTCCATACTTGTGCATGCGTGAAAGAGCACCTCAATGACTAAACCTTATAGTATAAAGGGAATAAAACACGAAAATTGTGTCGAGTAAGAAACCACAAAGAACACAGTGAAGAAACTACGAGAAAACCTGAATTTTGATGAAGGTTCTATTGTATGTGAGCCACCCTGTTCTCTGTTTTATCTTATACCATTTTCTTAAACTTCCATTGTAAGTTAGCGCGTTCATCGTCTGCGTTTGTGCAGCACTGGGATGTGCTTCGCGCATTTTAGCGTTTTAATATGCACCGACAATCCCATGCACTAATATTATCTCTCCTGCGATTCCAGCGAGTCTTCCTCATGACCACATAGCGGCAGTTTGCTAAAAAAAATTTATTTTGGGCTGCTGGCCGGGCAACCTCTCTCAAAGCAAAGCTTGTGCGAGGTCTTGCCAACCACTTCCTGACCTCTTTTACGTTCGCCCTGTAGGTCGCTAAAGTTGAAGCAATAAACGAGTTGTGGGAAATAAATTCACATTCAAATGTTTTTCAAAACGAAAGTGTCTCATACCGGAGTCTACCAATAGTATCTTGACGTACTTCCATCACGGAAGTAGATGCTTGAAAAAAATGCGGGCAAACAATAAAAAAGTAAACAGAAAAAGCCTTTCCATTTTGGTATACGAATCCACAACTACGCAGGATGCATCGATGGGAGCTTCGAGCTCTACCCTTAACCACCGAGACAAAGACCACAACGGAAAAAATCGGCCTTATAGCTTCACTACACTGCCTCGTAATTTGTTTCTAAATAATGTCTGGTTAAGTCAAAGCTGTTCAGCGCGCAGCATTAGTCTTACATTAACACCGCATCCCTTATCCTGCACTCCTGGTTCGCAGCATTGGTACCGTCACGAAGGAGCGGTGGAATTAGTACGTTGTCATATTGTCATGCCAAAGCACCCTACTCTCGGCGCTTCGCTCGTCTCAATGCAGCAGAGATTACTTTACTGAGCTCTTCACGGAGCTTTATTACGTGATTCGCAATTCACGTTAGATTAGCTTGTTACGCCTCGTCGCCTATATTGCGGCTTACAGTGCTGCTTCTTCGCCGCCTTCTGCTTCGTGTATGATGGCATAAAGAGAACAAGACTGCGCTAAACGCTGCAAAACGCCAATGATGTCGATGGCCGTGTCGCGCACATAAATGCTTTGGCGTAGGAAGAGACACCACAGTTGGAAGCGGCAAGCATTCGTGCGTTCGCGGCTCCAACTCAAAACCCTTACTTTCGCATTACCGGCTACCTACCACGTGCGCAATACGACAAGAAAAATGGCCGCACCTTGCCCGAGCAAAACACCGGCAGGACGCCGCGGGACAATAGAACCCAAAATATGGCCGCTGATGAGCTAGTCATGCGCCTTTAACTGCAGCGGACTGTATGTTCATAAAACAATCCGCTGATAACCAGCTCGACTTGGATTTCGGGGGTTTTACGTCCCAAAACCGCGATATGATTACAAGAAATGCCGTAGTGGAGGGATCTGGATATTCCGACCACCTGATCTTCCTTATATAACGTGCACTGACATCGCACAGTACACAGGCCTCAACACTGCTTGCACGGTTTCGCCGTTTGCAGACGCCCCTTGTTTGTGGCAGGTTTGCGCACGGCTCTGGCGTGTGCAACCCGGTGTATCCGCAGACATGCGAGTTGTTCGACAACTTCAGCGCCTGGGCCCATTTGTCGAGCATCCCTGTGCAGTGTCAAGGTGTCACCAATGTATACTTGCGATGGCTTAACGTTCCCGCAGTACCCAACCCATCTGCCGCCCCGCTATTCGCTAGCTTGCCTCTTATGTGTTCCACAGTTTATGTGGCGAAACGTTTCGCTTTCGTGTTCCGCTTTCGTGTCATAATTGGGTGCGTACCACAAATGCCAACGTCACGGACCATATGATGAAAGAATACACTTTGCTCATGTTTACACGAGGCGTAACGAAAAAAAAAAAACACGAGAAAGGTAATGTAGGTGTACTCTGTTGCCGATGAGCTTACACTTTATCATAACATTAATTGCAGTGACAATTATGTGTTCTCCCATCCTCTTATAGTTGTGATTTGCAGGAAGCATTGTGATAACAGATACCGCGAATGATCTCACCTGTGCTCTCACCTGTGCACAGAACACACGTCTCCACTCACAGCCCGCGGCTCCCATTATTGCAGCATGATTCATCGCGTCCGATTATCCCATTCCCCCAGTTCCTCACCCCATCACCTTAACGCTTCCCCTTTAAACTAGGCTCAATTACGCTCTGATGAAGTCACTTTGCACTTCCTTCCTACAAAAACAAAGAAGAGAGAGATAAAAAAAGGGGGGGGGGGGTGGAAAGAAAAATGAAAGGATTCTCCGGGAAACGATCTATTTCTATACGAGATTACGCCGCACTGTACACATGCGGTCACAATATTTGGCCACCAAGGGCAGCGCGGCACTCCATGCAATGCAGATGCGCGCACCAGGCATGATCGCGACTCGCCAAGCTCAGGGCCGGCATTCCGTGTGCCCCTCACGTACGGCACGCCGCTTCCGCAACTCCGGGACCATATATCATCACTCTGTGGCTGCGCTCTACACTCATTAGGCATTCCGCCTCGCTTGCTACTAATTTGGGCCCTAAATGCCCCCTTCCTGTTCGTGCTCTTTTACTGACCCCAGCTTTTCTCCTCCATTTTCTCCCCCCTCCGCGTTCTTTCTTTTTTTCTTTGTTCGGTTTTTGCTAAGTTAAAAGCATGGCACTGCTGAAAGCTCCCAGGCGAATAGGTTGTGGCTGTCTCTATTCTATACGAGCATAGAGCACTGGCTTCCCAAAGCCAGTCGGCGCTTGTACACGTGTGCTCTATCTCCCTCGTTTGAATGGGGAAGGTGTATAGCACAATCACCTAAGGGAGCGTCGATAGAAATTGGTCAGAAATTATTCATTCCACGCGTCGGGAATTAATGTAGCGCGGCAATCTCGTCGGCCAATAGAGGACGTGCCCGCGGCATCTTTCGATAAAATAACGATGGCTCCATACTTTGTTGCGACAATGTAGACATATTGCAGCCCTAACTCTTTCATTCATTCGTTCGTTTTTTGTTTTTTTTAAGGAAGCAAAATAAAACGAAAGGAATCCTGTCTTCTCTAGGAAAGCCCGCGAGCTGGTGGTGCTGCAGATTTTTAAAGAGATTTCCGTGTATTGAACTTGCTTTCTGCCCCCTCTATATTGAGCTTGTGATTAAGTGAGCCCAAATTAATTGAATATGTAGAATATGCGCCGCCCAATGGTTATCAAATTAATATGATGAAGCGTGGGTATCGTTTGGTATCGAGGTGCTGGGGAGGGGATACTGCGGTGACCACCTCCCTCGAGCGTTTCTATCTATCTATCTATCTATCTATCTATCTATCTATCTATCTATCTATCTATCTATCTATCTATCTATCTATCTATCTATCTATCTATCTATCTATCTATCTATCTATCTATCTATCTATCTAGTGCGCCGAATACACAGGAAAACAATTTACTATGACAGCGATGTATTAACGAGCCTCGTTCTTGCAACTAAGGAGGTTCATTCGTTCAATATCATAAATGTAGAGTGCTCACGAATGAGGCGCGACACTTGGAGCAAACGGTTGCCGATTATCTCTACGTCATAGCTTTGCGCTGGGGACACCGAGCTCATTTGTGGTGCACTACGAAAGCGAGGGACTTCAGTTTAGTCTCTCTGTGATCACTTAGTGCTCTCCAGTAGCAGAAAATGCGCCGACCATCATGCGGTTCGGGTACCGCAATTCAATTGCTGCGCACGGTATACATACGCGGGTGCCTTCTGAGCAAAGCTATAACTTCTGAATGCTATTTCTCAACGATTTCCTATTAATTTCCTAATGATTTCCCATTGATAGAAAAACGTAAAAATCTTTATGTTGTGATGTCACTGTGTGCATTTACTGAAAAAAAAAAAGAAATGCATTTCGTGAACCTAAACCTAAACCTGCTGGTTTCCAAAATAAAGTTCATTCCTCCTCCTCCTCGGGCACTAATTTAAGCCTTTTAGTTTATAAAAATATAAATGAGTGTGAGCGCACATCGGTTCTTGCATGGTCGTAAAACGAGCTATGTATGACACGCAAGCGTGGGGCTGTCATCTCCTTGTTATCATGACGATAATATACCATTCATGACGTGGACATCAATTTAGACAGCTTGGGTCAAAGTGCGAAATTATAAAATGCAAACTCCTTAATCGCGGGATTCGTACGGCTTGCCAAAGGAAAGCGCAAATTGGGAATGAAAGAACGTTGCTCCGTGGTAGGAAACCAAAGTGGTGACACTGGTGACGTCATCTCCATCTTACATGTCCTGCTTAGCAGCATATGAAGCAATAAATAGTTAATAGCGGTGAAGTGTTAATGCTCCAGGTGAATTACTTAACAACAACAACAAAAAAAGGAATCAAGGGTGCCACCACACTGTGCTGTTCACACTATAGATGCTTCTTTCTGCATTGCGCAACGCGAGCTGTCAAAGGTTGTAAACAAAAGTTAAAGTGGCTGTACACGGAGGCGTCTGACGTTTTACGAGAGCGCTAACCCGACACTATACCACTGGCCGCGCTGTGAGAAAGTGCATGTGGTAACAGCGCGCTGTGCGTACACTGTCTGCCTGCTGAATAATGTTTGAATGGCGTAAAAATTGGCATCTCCAACAAAAAAAAGTGTATGTGCGTGCGTGCGTGTGTGTGACACTCGCCGCCATAGCTATGAGGTGAGCTGCCTAACACTCCTAGGATTTCGTATACATAATACCCAAGAAATTGGACGGAGGGACGACCGCCTTCGTTGCTCATCGGTAGCGCTACGGGCGCGTTGTCCTGAGGTCGTGGGTTCGGTTCCCACCGAAGGCAGGTTTGTCTTTTTGTTTATATATATATATATATATATATATATATATATATATATATATATATATATATATATATATATATATATATATAGTATTTTCAGATTGAAGTTCGATGGGTCCGGTCCAATGTAGGGTTGAAAAGAGAGACACACGTTCAAAATTCTTGTTTTATTAACGTTTCGGCCGGTGGGCCGGCCTTCGTCAGAATGAGAAAAGCTATAACTTCTGAATGCTATTTCTCAATGATTTCCTATTAATTTCCTAATGATTTCCCATTGATAGAAAAACGTAACAATCTTTATGTTGTGATGTCACTGTGTGCATTTACTGAAAAAAAAAGAAATGAATTTCGTGAACCTAAACCTAAACCTGCTGGTTTCCAAAATAAAGTTAATTCCTCCTCCTCCTCGGGCAATAATTTAAGCCTTTTAGTTTATACAAATATAAATGAGTGTGAGCGCACATCGGTTCTTGCATGGTCGTCAAACGAGCTATGTTTTAGATAGACCGTTTTAGCCCAACTAACTACAGGCCAATCTCTCTAACTAGTATCGGCAGCAAACTGCTTGAGCACATCATTTCATCGGCAGTCATGAATTACTTAGCGGAAAACAATTTCTTTTTTGCCAACCAACATGGCTTCCTGCGTGGTCGATCTTGCGAGACACAATTATTTGAGCTAATTACAGACATTCATATTGCTTTGCATGACCGATTCCAGATCGATGCCGTTTTTGTAGATTTTAAAAAAGCATTCGATAAAGTCCCTCACGCCAGACTAATGAAAAAGCTTACCATCCTTAACTTAAACACTCACGTTGTTAATTGGATATCGGAATTCCTAACTAACCGGTACCAATCCGTTGTAGTCAACGACAAACACTCCCCTTTAGCGCACGTCAAATCGGGAGTGCCTCAGGGATCTGTGCTGGGGCCGATTCTGTTTCTAATTTACATTAATGATATAGCTACTTCTATGACTTCCACGGTAAGGTTATTCGCCGACGACTGCGTGATATATAGAAAGGTGACTAACAGTGAAGATGCTAATAATTTGCAGAATGATCTTAACATATTAGGTAAGTAGTGCCTGGACTGGCAGATGGAAGTCAACGTGAGCAAAACAAAGGTCCTTTCATTTACTACAAAAATGACACCATTAACTAATCACTACACATTGAATGAGAAACAAGTTGAAAATGTATCCAATTTTAAGTATTTGGGAGTTCACTTAACGAGTGACCTATCATGGCACCTACACATTGACACTGTCACTAGCAACGCTTATAAGACACTCGGATTCATCAGACGTAACTTACATTTCGCCAATTCTGATACTAAACTTTTAGCTTACAATACACTAGTCCGCTCTAAGCTTGACTATGCTTCCCAAATATGGAACCCTCACCAGGCTTACCTCATAAATAAAATAGAGTCTCTTCAAAACAAAAGTGCCCGGTTCATAACAAAGATATACTCTCGAACTTCTAGCATAAATGAAATTAAAAAGTCTTTAAAGTTGCCGTCTCTGCAGTCACGCAGACTGTTCTCCCTTCTGTCTCTTTTTCACAATCTCTACCATAACGATTCGCAACTGTCTGCACTTATTAAACCTGCTCATCGAATATTCTCTCGTCTGGACCACGAATTCAAATTAGAACCTCTATTCGCCCGAACAAACCTGTTTTTACATTCACCATTACTTCTTGCTGTTAAACATTGGAATCAACTTCCCAACGATATTGTCTGTATAAAAAACCACGAACAATTTACTCACAAATTAAAGCTTCATCTTGGTGTTTGAATAGTGATTTGTTTGAGCACGCTGTATAACTCGCCTACTTGACTATGTTTAGCATTGTTTAGCATGTAAATGTTCAGCCTCGCTTGTTCTTGTGTTACGCCTAGCTTTTTAGTGTAGTTTTGTCTTTATAATTACTTTTCTGCGATTTTGTACATTATTTATACGTTGTCATTTACTTTTTCATACCTTTTATTACTTTATTGTTCGTGTTAGTTTTTATGTATGTACACTACTACCCCCCCTATGTAATGCCCTCGGGCCTTTAGGGTACATGAATATATATATATATATATATATATATATATATATGTGTGTGTGTGTGTGTGTGTGTGTGTGTGTGTGTGTGTGTGTGTGTGTGTGTGTGCACTTGCAACTTATGTTCGCATTCTCATAACAGAGAACTCAATCTCTGTTGTTTACCTTCCCAGTTCTATTACTCATGTTTCGTCGTTAACAGAAGAATGAGGAAAATGCTCAGAGGTGAAGACGTTAAGTGAAAGAGAAGTGTTATTGAGTACAACTTACCACTCCTTAGACGGATTTTCACGTGTACAAATAAATGTTTTTTTTTTCTTTTCTTGGGTAATCGTGCTCGCTCTGCTAACTACGCCTACTTGGCCCGTGTTCTTTTTCTCGTTCAACAAGGGAAAAAGAAGTGTGTAAAAGGCGAGTGCCGGGGAAGAAATGTATTTTTAAATATATCAAGCACCCTAGTAGGTGACAACTTTCCTTTTTTCTCTTTTTCTTTTAACTTGCAATACTGTCGCTCGCAGCTTAGGGCATAGCAGGTATATTACTATAATAGCGCATTCGAAAACATAAATGTTTAGCATAAATATTGGCAATATATACGCAACAGAAGTTATAAGCGACATAATGAAGTAGTAATTGACAAGTAACTCGGAAAGTTCACGAAAATATGAAGGGGCGGAGAAATGCAACGCTTGTTGCAGCGTTTTCCCCTCCCCATTTTTTTTTTCATGTACTGCGCCCCGTGTTCATGTGCACACTGAAAATTGATCCACGATAAGCGAAGAGAATGTGGACAATATGTCGGCATAAGTAACAGTGGGGTTTAATTGATTCCATTGGCGTGTCCTAAAGGAAAGAAAAAAAAAACGATTTCCCAAACACATCGCTGTTCGAGGAGTATTCTTCTAAAGCGTACTCGCGCCTATGACGAGTCATGGCGCGACTGTGATAACATGACATACTTAGAGACGTCTACCTTCTAGTAGGCATGCGGAAACTGATAAGAAAACTCGAGCCGTGCCTCTCTTGCCCGAGTAGACAATGTATGAGCGAGAAAAGTTAACTAAGTTACCATACGAATGAGCCCTATTAGGCACGCGCGTATATAACTTGTGCACAGCGAGCGCCTGGAATCATAATCGACATCCAGCCTGCATTCGTTTGGAAGAGGAGGCGAAAGTCGTTTCGGCTGATCACTCAATTCAGTATTCAAAGCCCCAAAGTTACAGTGAAACAAATAACACGCAAGTGTCGACGCAAACGAAAAAAAAAAATTAAATAAACGGAGGGAGAAAGCTCTGCAGTGTGGCCAGCGCTCGGTGCTTTGTGCTCAAAGTGTCGCGCAGCTGTGCTCCAAGTGTCCCGCGCCCGACTCAAAACCTCTTCCAGTTGCAGAGCAACGTGAACGATGTCAGCGAATGACACCCTGTCCAAAATCGGGGCCGCTACGCGACGACGTTAGCGCAGTCGTCGAAGACGGCGTGGTCCAAGTCTTGACAGCTAAACTGGCGAGCTGTTTACGCGGCAGGGATCATGAGGCCAGCGTATGCCGCCGCCGCCGCGTGGGAATGAAGCGGTGGCTGCCGCTCCGGCGGCGTTGGGTCGTCCGATTGCGGGGAGGTGGGGGGGGGGGGGTGGGGGGGCGATATTTCTACTGCCGGCATCTGCGGCGGACGTCCCCATTGTTCACCGCCAATGCGCAGGCATAAGCCGCGTGTGGGTTTTCGTCCTCGTTGTGAGCGAAGGAGCAGCACGCAGCAAAGGAGCGGCAAAAGGGGAGGGGGGGCAGCAAAAGGACATTTGTTCGCGTCGATTCGCCGAAGAAAGGAGTTGCACGGCCACAAAGGGGCGCTCTGTATAGCTATATAGATGTGGGACTAAGCGTGCGTATGTGTGGCCCGTACCATCGGGCTTACACGCTGCCACGGCACAGCGAAAGCGAGCACCACGTTGATGCCTCGTCGCCGCACACTCATCTCGCACCGCGCTCGATGAATGAATGCTCGGCGCCAGCCCAGGATTCAGGTGACTGGCTCCCTAACTAGCTGCGGAGGTCCACGCGGCTTTCTTTTGCTCGCGCTGTTGCTTGGCCCCGGCAAGCGAAGGAGAGGGACGGCGGGGGGCGAGGGGGGAAGAGGAGGGGGAAACGTGGGGGATACGTTTCTTCTGCTCGGTCCCGTGCTTCATTTGCCGCCAATTGACGACGGCGGCGGCTGCGCTTTGTGCCCACGCGTGGACCCTGCGTTTGCTTACGTCTTTCTCTCGTAACGAGGACAGGAGCAGCCTTCATTTGGGCTCGTTGCCTGTAACAGGCACCGCATTGATAACCGTCCGGTGGCATTGTAGCGAGGCGCGCCATAATGCACTGCATGTGTTTGCGGACCTGCATAAGGATAGCAACGGAAATGTAATAGTTTTATTCTTTATTTTGTCGGAGAGGTACGCGTGTCAAACTGAGTGTAGTTGGTGTTTTTACTGAGTATAGAAAAAGCACACTGTTGCGGATACGCTAAACCTAATCGGGAAGTCGCTTTGCACAGCTAACCTGTACTGTTTACTAACAAGCGCTCTTGGGTGTAGCGTTTATAAACCTTCTTTCTTTCTTTCTTTCTTTCTTTCTTTCTTTCTTTCTTTGCTCCTTCGCACTTCCACAATACGCGGTTAGCGTCAAGATTTTTCTTCCGCATATGTAAGCCTTTTCTGTTCATTGTATATAGGATACAACCTGGGACGTGAGGAATTTCATAAACAGTTATGCAAATTAAATCAGCTCACTGAATCAACATGAGCTCATTGTCTAAGCATCTGGCTTTGCGTCTCAACTGCTATACATTTATTATTTTCATTTTATATTTTATGAACCGAGCGGGCAATACTTTCCCCTTAATTTATTTTGCTAATCTCCCCGATGACATAAGTTCGTTCATTTACGTCAATCCAAATCGAATTTAGCTGTTGTAAAATAACAGTTTCCAAATGGACCATTTTGTGCTTCGTTCAGTGGTCCGAGCAGCGCTCATTCTACGCAATAACCACAGGATTACAACCACCGGTGAATGGTTTATTAAACAAATAATAATCATCATCAGCCTGTCTACGCCCACTGCAGGTCAAATGCCTCTCCCATAGGTCTCCAATTATCCCTGTCATGTGCTATCTGGGCCATAGAGGTAGAGCATCCGCCTCGCGTGCAAAAGGACCGTGGTTCGAATCCCGGTTCAGGGCAATTCTCTACCTGATTTTTAAAAAAATCCGCGTGTCGACCGAATTTCATAAGGAGGCTTGGGGTGCGACCGGATCCTGGCGACCATAGCCGGTAAGGCACTCCCTCACCAGAGCAGGATTGGCCACCCTGGTTCAGTAACGGTCATGACCTCCCATGAATACGCCAAACAAACAAATAATAGAAAGGGGCAAATATAATTCATACTACATGTAGCGTTCCTATTTACAAGGACACAATAGAATACACTGCATTGGAACGTGCGTCCATCTTTTAATGCCTGCGTCTCTACTTCAACGTCCTCTTCTTTGCCCCCTAGGATGTTGCGCCCCCTCTTCTCCTAGCGGAAGGCTAATACCGCTTCACACTTCCAGGTTTCTTTTGCTATCCCCTCCTGGGGTAATACTTGAAAACATTTGCAATTGAAGCACATTCAACTGATCCGTGCTCGCCGATATACCAAACCGTCTTCAGTATTCCTTGCTGAGAGGCTGTCTTTGTCACAGAATAAGGACCGTAAAATTTTGCGTTGACATCTTTCACTCCCTTCCTAACTAGAACGAGGTCAGTGACCTGGATGTCTGGAATTTCCGAGTTATGTCTCTTGTCAAAATTTCGCTTCATTCGGGTACGGTACCTCCCTCCCAACGCTTTTTCTTTCCGCTCCTCGATGATCTTGAGATTTTCTAGGAGTCCCAACTCACGATCCGCCTGCAAAATAGGGGCTTCTCCTGATGAAGCGAACTGTGGACTACATCCCAAGCCAGTGGTGTAGGAGCGGTTATGATGCCTAACGGCCGCTTCTAAAGAGCATTTCCATCCACCAGGGAAATTTTCGTACATCCTCATGAACTGCTTCACATCCCGTATCGCACGCTCTGCAAGTCCGTTCGCCGCGGGGTGGTATGGCGCGCAGAACTTGATCGATACATTATGTTCTCGAGCCCATCCTGCTAATCTTTCGCTCCTGAACGCTGGACCGTTATCACACACGATCGTCCTCGTTGTCCTAAACATATCTCTTTCGAGGAGAGCGATGACGCTATTTGCGTCTTCTCTTCCTGCGCGTGCCGCGACCATTCGTGTGCATTCATCTATGGCCAGAAGAAACGCTTGCGTTTTTCTGACCCCTTCTCGTTTCTTATTTAGTTCGGCAAAGTCCAGGTGGACGACTTCAAAAGGCACCTTCGAGTGGCAAGGAAGTATCATGGCATCCGTAGACTGCTTGTATTTGACCTTATTCACTTGACAAATGTGGCATGAACGAACGTACTGATTGACATCTTCCTTCATGCGGGGCCACTTAAATCGCTTGACTAGTTTATTGTAAGTGCGCCAAAATCCATCGTGTCCTCCTGACTCCGGGCTGTCGTGGTACAAATAAAGAACCTTAGGAACCAGCGTTGGCGGAACTTGGTAACGACCTTCAATAAAAGTGAGAGGTTCGGTGCCTTCCCACAATTTCAATTCATTAATTTCGTCCGGTTGTTCATTGCTGGATTGTATCATTAATCGCGACAAAGCATCTGCATCAGTTAAAAGAGGTCCAGGTCGGTGGGAGATGGTGAAGTCAAACTGCTGCAAGTAATTCACCCATCTGGCAATACGTCCTTTTGGTTGGGTCATATTCAAGAGGTGAGTGAGAGCCTGGTGATCCGTGAACAAAGTGAACTTCGTGCCTTCGAGGTAAGTGCGGAAGTACTGAATCGCTTTAAGGACTGCAAGTGCCTCCTTTTCAGTAGTGGTGTAGTTGACTTCAGGTGGCTTCAGTGTATAGCTGTAATACCCCACGACATGTCTCTTTTTACGGCCAGATGAGTCACAACACTTCTGGTACAAAACCGCACCTGTCCCGTAGTGTGAAGCGTCGGTATTCAGCTCAAAGGGTAAACTGAAGTCAGGTATCCGTAGAACAGGGTCAGCAGAAATTTTCTGTACCAAATCGCGGTAAACTTCCTCACATTCATTGTTCCACTCAAAGGGAACTTCCCTTTGTGTAAGGCGTGTGAGGCATCTTGTTTTTATGGCAAAGTCCTTTATGAAAGGTCTGAAATGTCCTGCTAATCCCAGAAACACACGCAATGAGTGTACGTCGTATGGTTTAACCAGTTGGGAGATCCTCTCGACAGACTCTTGTTTAGTGCTTTTGGTTGTTCCATCAAAGACTCTTCCAAGGAAAACAACTTTTTTCTGAAAGAAGGCGCTTTTCTTAAAATTGACTTTCAGGTGCGCCGTGCTCAAGGCAGTTAGTACCTGAGACAAGTGATCTTGATGCTCAGCCTCTGTTTTTGAGAAAACGATAATATCGTCTATGTACACATTGCAAAATACTCCTAAGAAAGGCTTCAGAACTTCGTTCATAATCTTCTGGAACCATGCCGGCGAGTTCTTCCAGCCGAATGGAAGCCTGTTATACTCATACAGGTCAAAAGGCGTTATAAAAGCAGTGTACATTTTTGTTTCTTCTGTTAGCGGAATCTGCCAGAAGCCTTTGCATAAGTCAATACGAGAAAAATGTTGGCAGCCACCTGTCTCATCTATAATCGTGTCTATCTTTGGCATGGGGAATGGTATAAGGTCGGTTTGACGATTGAGAGCCCTGTAGTCTGTGCAGAGTCTGAAAGTTCCATCTTCCTTTGGCGCTATTGTTATAGGAGATGCGAAAGGTGATACAGACGGTCGAATTATATCAGCGTCCAGCATCTCTTGTAGTTCTTTCTTCAACCACATCTTCCGCTCTCTTGACATGTTGTAAGGTGACTTGCGGATGACGGTCTTGTTAGTTAGTTCAAAAGGGACCTTGTGTGACGTCATCGCTGGTGGGTAGTTTCCTACACATACGAGTTCAGGGTATGCCTTTTCAATATCTGTTGCACATTTTACAACTCGCAGGTCATCTTCTTTACCCTCCTGTGTCTCGTTCCTTGGTAATCTTTCAACTAAAACCACATCATCCCAGTAAACATTGATTTTGAGTTTCTTTATGTCTGGCCTGGAGAGAAGAAAGTCGTATGTCACGCCCTCAATCACCAATACTTCACTATCTATCTTGTGCCCTTGAAAGGCGATGGTTACTGAAGCCCACTGATTGTGCAATGCCACCTTTCCGTCATAACCTTGCACTCGTAGCACTCTTCCGCTATGAATATGATTCACATCCGCTAGCTTGGCATTTAATATCGACACAGAAGCACCGCTGTCTACCAGGGCCATCATGTGTCTGTTGCCGACTTTCACAGGAATGTGAAGTAGGCTAGAGCGAGCTAAATAAACAGTCTCAGTTGTGGTCATCGGGTCGGACTGATCACCCTCATTTATTAGTTTTTTGTCATCGAAGGACCCTCGGCGTCGGTATCGATGTTATGCACACGACCTGTGCGGGCGCGCCAGCCCGACTTTTCTTCCCTGCTGTCAAGACGGCTCGGTTCTCGTTCATTGCACCTTGAACCGCCCGCGACAGACCACCTGAAGCGTCCACTAGAAGTGGCAGGATGTTGTTCATCGGAAGTCGATTGGATGTCCTGAAGACACTCTAAAAGCCCGTCTACAGTTTTTGGGGACCGTACTAAAGCTTGCTTCTGAACTTCGGCGTGCAGTCCATGCATTATTAGGGCTACCACAGCAGATGGTGGCAGCAAAGGCTCGGCCAGTTTTAAAAGGCGGCGTTTCTCAAAAAAAGTACTCGAGAAGGGAGCCCTGCGTGAATTTGAATTTAAGTGCAGTGTCCCATCTTTGTACTGGATTGGTCCTAAATGTTGACAAGAATGATTCCTTCCACTCCTTCCAAGGGTTGTTAGCGTCTTCAATAACACGTAACTCGTACCACTTG
The DNA here is from genome assembly GCA_013339685.2 of Hyalomma asiaticum. Taxonomy (NCBI): domain Eukaryota; kingdom Metazoa; phylum Arthropoda; class Arachnida; order Ixodida; family Ixodidae; genus Hyalomma; species Hyalomma asiaticum. Next base: position 17,930,009 of record CM023481.1, on the reverse strand, counting down.
CGCGCGACGCCTTTCAAGTAAGTGCGCATGTTAGAAATCTTGTCATCGTCAGAGTACCACTTGTTCTTCACAGCGGCATATTCGTAGAATTCCATCCAACTGTCTGGGCTTGAAGACGAGCCGTCAAATGCGTCTGGCTCAACAAGTTTAGGCACGGGCTTTTCAGCTTTTAGGGAACTGATCAGCGACGTTACGAGTTGGTTCTGTTGTACAACCTGCTCTTGCTGTAGCTGAAGAGCTTTCAAAATGAGGCTCACCTCATCCGTTGAAGACCGTGATCCAGAGTGCTTTCGACGCATCGGCTGAAGGACTAGCTCGTCAAAAGTCTGCAGACGCAAGTTCACTTTCACAGCACCTCTTCGACGTAGTTGATCAGTGTCCATGGAAGATTTCTCCAAGACCACATTTACAAGTTCAGCAGAGCTGAATTCCCGAGGTAGTTCCACCGCTGGTTCATCTTGAGCTTGGTATTTCGAAAAGATGATATCCTCCGCGGAGGCCTCGTCAAGGAAGAAGGTCACCCACATCTTGTAGTCGATTGTCGGCTGCGCCAAAATAATGTAGCGTTCCTATTTACAAGGACACAATAGAATACACTGCATTGGAACGTGCGTCCATCTTTTAATGCCTGCGTCTCTACTTCAACGTCCTCTTCTTTGCCCCCTAGGATGTTGCGCCCCCTCTTCTCCTAGCGGAAGGCTAATACCGCTTCACTACACTCTCAGGGATTGGCGAAATTTCCCTGGTGGAGCGTTGTCAGGTAGAGCGTAATCTTTATGATATTGTAATTTTTATAATTTCATCGTTTGATCAACCAACATAAAACATTAGCAAGCTATAAATATTAGCCTATAACCTGCAAAAACGATCAGCAGCCAACGCTGAAAGACATTAGTCATCAGTAGTGAACGATGGCATTAGTCATAATTTATCCACTGGTAGCCAACAACGGTCCAAACTACCTGTCATTTCGCCAGCATTAACGCGCATTCGCCAGTGCTAAACTCTATACCAGCGGTATGCAGGTAAGTAGTGCGTACTGTGAACCATAGATAGCTGAACTGGTAGCGCCACATGCCCGTCCCACATGCAGCCCGGTGTAAGCACCACGCTGTCAGATGCATATCTATACCACCGCAGTGCACTCCGTGTGTTCCTCGACTCACTTGCACTGTACACGAAAATTCTGCGTTGTGCTATTTACATATACAGTCCTAGTATGTATGTATGTATGTATGTATGTATGTATGTATGTATGTATGTATGTATGTATGTATGTATGTATGTATGTATGTATGTATGTATGTATGTATGTATGTATGTATGTATGTATGTATGTATGTATGTATGTATGTATGTATGTATGTATGTATGTATGTGTGTGTGTGTGTGCGACACACACACACACGTCAAGATGATCGTCGTCTACGTGGCAAAATCGCAATAGGCCGACACGCTCACATAAGCTTTCCTTGATATCTGGGGTTCTACGCCCCAAAACCATGATATGACTGTGAGAGACGCCGTAGTGGAGGGCTCCGGAAATCTGGACCACCTGGGGTCCTTTAACGTGCACTGACATCGCACAGCACACGGGCCTCAACCTTTCGCCTCCATCGAAATGCAGCAGCCGCCGCCGGGATTCCCATCCTGCGATCTTCAAATCGGCAGCCGAGTGCCATAGCAACTAGAACACCGTGGCGGGATAAAACTTTCCTTACTGGCGTGTGTTGGGTGGCGAAGATTACCTCATTAGTAGCAGCCAGCACAGTCATCACTACGTGACAACTTATTTCCAGTATCGCATCTGCCTCCATTCCTTAAGTGCGCTCCTTCGCAGGAAAAAGAAACCGTATCACGATATTCTAATAAGTGTTTTCTAAAGGCTTCGTCGCGCTAGACGCGCGTTTTGTGGTGAAGCATAAAAGCACAATTGATTTTTTTCTGAGTGATGCTTCGAAAAATCGTCAGTGTCGCAGGTACTGTTCGTAGATTTCGGGATTGCTGTCAGCCCGAAGATGAAACCCTGTTCCTAGCAACTGCTCATTGACGCGCATTGCTTCATCTTGGTTGACGAAACGCAGCCTCACCGATCAACCCGTCTCGCGTACAAGTAAGTTGCACTCGGCCACAGGCGAGAGAGACACACACAGTGAAATGTCGTCGACATGGTGCCACTTAATGCGTTCTTTTTTTTTCGGAGTGAGGCCCACCCTTGTCATATTTCCGGCCAACACGTTAATGGCGCAACGTACTTTCACATGGATAGTACGATTTTCGGATGGCACTTTCCATTTTCTGGTTCCCGCGAAGATCGCATCTACACAAGCTTGCTTTATATTGTTTCAAAAATCATGCACAAATTCTTCAAGACACTTCCGCAAGGCGGCGCTTTGAACTCATATTACTAAGTAGGCCACCGTTAAAGCTTAGCCTGTATCTGTAAAGGACTGCTTCTAACACTCCCGTTACGGCACTTGAACGTGTCAAGGATAACCCTGCTAGATTGATATCTGCCACTTGACATTAAACATCTAGAGCAATGTTGAAAGGGAGAATGCTCCCTCCGCTTGCCTCTCGCCCCAAGCATTCCCGCCTATTACCATACCCCACAAAGTACTAACCAAATCCGCCCCCCTGCCCCCCCCCCCCCCCCCCCCCATGGCACTGGACTTCACGCACCACGTACTTCAATACGTCATACGTCAATAATGTCGGTAGTGTGCCGTGACCTACGAAAGCATATCTCGACTTCTTCATTCTGCGTATCCAAGGCAATCCAAGACACCGTCAATTCATGCAATTTTGTTGCTAACGTTGTGTCATAAACAGTCCTAAGCTTCGCTCTTATTTTAAGAAGTATTTATATTTTCGTGCACATACACCACTACCTATCATTGCGTAAAAGGTTACTATTTTTCAGCGACTGTTCATTTCTTATATAAGTTACTCTGTTTTGTACTCTCCCATGTGACATTTCCCCTTGCAATGGCTGTGATCCCTATGCTGAAGAACTAACTAGCTAGCTAGCTAACTAACTAAGTAACTAACTAACTAACTAACTAACTAACTAACTAAATAAATAAATAAATAAATAAATAAATAAATAAATAAATAAATATCATCGTGCTTCTTGGAAAACGCTTAAAAAAGCATGATCCTCCTTGTCCCTACAAACATACCTTATTGCTGGTTTCCTTTTCTTTTTGCTAGAAATATAGTGAATGCTGTAGGCATATTGCTGCCAAAATGTGACTGAATATTTATTTTGGGGGCTGTACAGCTCTCTTTCATGAGACTACATGTCACCGAGGTTGTAGTTTTTCTGACAGAATGAGTGTTTTCAAGTGACTATGCTGGTTACGTCGCAGATAAATGGCAGGGTAACGTTTTGTGTAAAACGCGCAACAACAGTTTTTTGCAACTACGAAAGTCGGGCAGCTTTCGGCCTCGGCACTCGCAAAAAGCTAAGAAAATCCTAAACGGTGGATGCAATGCATTCCCTTGGTTTGGTAGCCATGCGAATGAAAATAAAGATGAATTCGTAACATTCTGGTAAAACCTCAAAGCACTCCTTCGGCGTAATAGAATTCGATACCCGTGGGATTGCTTCGCTTTTATTCTTTTCTTTTTTTCCTTGCTTTAGGTCTGGTAATTTTTCGTTACTACGAATGCGACATTCTTCCCTTCTGCAGGTTTGTAGCCAGTAGCGAGCCCTCACGACAGTTTTATGGTTTGCACCGTTGCGTGAAATGCGCTGAAGCACCGTTTATCGCTTAGTCTCGCATAGACTCGCTGAGTCTTGACAAGTATCGCCATGTTTCGCATGAATTTCCGATCGCTGTAGAAAAGAAAGAATGAAATAGTAGGCGACCGTGGTCCCTGACTTAAGTGTCTCGTAGTGGCACTCGCGCGACGTGCGAACACTCGGCGCCTTCCTACTTCTCGCAGTCGTCTTTAATTAGTTCTCATTAAATGTCCTGATAATTATATTCATATCTAGTATGAAAGGCTTACGCCCTCGTATCACATATATCTTACACAGGATCTTCAGTTAACGTACGCCAAGCTTTAAGAGTGTCCACGTGCACGTGACGAGAATGTAACTGTCTAGTAACGTTTGCTGGCGCCTTGACCACTCCAGAATATGTTTAACGTACTCGAGGTGTTAATTAATATTGTTTAGATAAGCAACTCTTAAATTGTTACTTCAAGCTTAAAACATTCTCGATGGAAAAGTTTTAAAAGAACTGTAATTAGTGTCCGGGTTATGCACTTCCATCATAATAGGTGCAGTCGCTTTAATTTTTCCGGGCTTTTATGGAAGTGCGCGAGATTTGCGAAAGCACAGCTTGACGAGGCACTTGTGCGCCTTCCTAGAACATGCGACGATATAAAGATCCTCACTCGCAGCCCACAAACATGAACAGGCTGAGAGGATAGCACGTGCGGCCACATCTTATCAATTTCTCTCGGGGTGTGTCCAGCACACTCTGTCTGCATGCATCCTCGATCTTTCGTTCGTACCATGTGCGAGAGCGTTAATGTTTCTGCGCACAAGTGCCTAATCTCGTTGCGCTTTTCCAAATCTCCTACACTTTCTTAAAAGCCTGAGGAAATTAAAACGATTGCACCTATTATCATAACAATAGATTATCAAGACAATAATCAACGTGGTCTGATACTTTTCCGCTGAACATGTTGCGTTTAAAGCACCATTTTAATTGCTGGCTAATTCATCAGTAATAATTAATTACATCCGCATATTTCCAAACTATGTCTTCGATGGTCAGGAAGACTGTAAACAATACTAAGGCAGTTACATTCCCGTATGTAGATATATTTGATTTGATTTGTGGGCTTGTACGTCCCAAAACCAGCAACGATTATGAAAGACGCGGTAATTTCGACCACGTGGCGTTCCTTAATGTGCACAGACATTGCACATTACGTGGGCCTGAACATTTCGCCTCCATCGAAATGCAGCCGCCGCCGTCGGGATTTCATCCTGCTACCTTCGGATCAGCAGCCAAGTGCCATAACCACTAGACCGCCGTGGTGGGGTGGTGTGACGTTACACCTAGTTACGTCACGTAGTAACTACCTAGTATAGCCACGTCTTCATAGCCTAGCTTGTGAAGGTAGTGTGACCACGTAAGATGACGTCATGTGTAGTCACGTGACAGGACGCCACAGATAGTCACGTGGCATGTTCCGCCAATACCACGTAAGAAGACGTCCCAACCGGACATTTTCCGCCAAGCCAATTTGAACCTAGACACATCACCCAAATCAAGTAACAGGACGCCACTACAGTCATGTGAGATGTTCCCGCCAGAACCATGCAACAGCTAGTTACGTGAGAAATCATGTAATTTAGTCGAAGAAGCTGGACGAAGTTAGGTCGGCCACAAGCGTCGCTGTTAGTCCAGCCTTGCATCACTAGTGCAAGCTGCCCGAATTCTTTTTATTTATTTTTTATTTTTATTTTTAGAGGACGTCTAGCCGGCGTCTGCGCATCTCCATGTGAACCATCAATGACTGTCATTGGTGATATTGTGTTATACCAGGAGGTTACAACGTCGGCACTCACGTTCGAGCGCGGACGCCCGTTTTACGGAAGTGGGGTGCACGTTACGGCACGTTGACTTGCAATTGCAAATCACGAGAATCTTTCGACGGCGCAATTCCCGCCGGTTCGAGCAATTCTTAGACAATGAATAACCAAATCAGGTAGCCTGTATGCAATATTCAATATGCCGTTATAGGAATGAATAGCCAACTGACTTTTGCTAGCCGACAGTCAACCGAAATCAGCTTGTGCTGGCCGACGTTACCCAGTGCTGCACAACTGTTGGCTGACACCGGCAAGCCCTAGATGACAATATCCGACAGTTGGCAAGCATTGCATTCACTAGCCAAAGTTAGCCTGCCTACATCAAATGAGACAACATTAGACAACACTCTGCGGTAATTGGACACAATTAGCAAGCCTAAGCCGGTAGTAGCCAAGGCTAAGGCACACAAGCCAACATTCGCCTGCACTAGCCAGCACTCAGCCGGCATAAGCCAAAGCTAGAAAAGAGTTCTCGTCAAGGCACATTCATCATCATCATCATCATCATCATCATCCTGTCTACGCCCACTGCAGGGCAAAGGCCTCTCCCATGGATCTCCAATTATCCCTGCCCTGTGCTCACTGGGCCCAATTTATTCCCGCAAACTTCCTGCTCTCATCTGCCCACCTAACTTTCTGCCGCCCCCTGCCACGCTTGCCTTCTCTAGGAATCCACTCTGCTACCCTCAGTGACCAACGATTGTCTTGTCTTCGCATTACATGGCTCGCCCACGCCCATTTCTTCTTCTTAATTTCTACTAATATGCCCCTAACACGCGTTTGTTCCCTAACACACACGGCTCTTTTCTTGTCCGTTAAAGTTACACCTACCATTTTCCGTTCCATAGCTCGCTGCGTCGTCCTCAATTTAAGCTGAACCCTCTTAGTTAGCCTCCAAGTTTCTGCCCCGTAGGTGAGTACCGGTAAGATGCAGCTGTTATACACTTTCCTCTTCAGAGACAATGGTAAGTTACCATTCATTATCTGAGAATGCTTGCCGAATGCACTCCATCCCAGTCTAATCCTCCTAATTACCTCAGCCTCATGATTCGGATCAGGGGTCACCACTTGGCCTAAGTAGACATATTCACTTACTACTTCCAATGCCTCGCCAGCTATCTGAAATCGCTGTACTCGCCCAAGGCTATTGACCATTACTTTAGCTTTATGCATATTAATTTTCAAGCCCACTGTTATACTTTGCCTGTTAAGGTCAGTAATCATGCTTTACGCAGCACTATAGGTGGAGGTTCGCCAACCAATGTTGGTTTTGTACGAGTAAACACGGTACATATCGCGCGTTTGCGTCATGTCATCTATGTTGTGTCACGTTCCTTAAGATATTGCGGCTAAAGAGACGATGCCCATGATTTCTCGCATTTGATGCCGTGTCACGCATGACATATCTGTCATGCTATTCGCGTGATATCATGTCATTTACCGCTGGAGCACGCAGATCCTGGTACATACCACGACAATGAAGCGACCACGGCAGATTCAGGACATACGCAACATGTCATTTGGCCCTGCAAGCTTTTATTTTTAATTCTTGCATACTCCGAACGACAGACATATCGGTCCTTGAAGGAAAGGCACTTATATTGGCATACAAGGCAAATAACTCAAAACATTCTTAAAAAAGGAAAAAAAAAGTCAAGGCAGACATAATGCAAGTAAGAAAATAGAGTACATAAATTCAATTACATGTGAAAAGGTGGTTATGTACTAAGTCGCCGCTTGTCGGGTGCAACTTGAAGGATGGAGTCTGCGGCAGTGCGCTTCGTGCGCTTGTCGCAAACGCATCCTTGTAAAACACCATGGTCAGTAGAGCGCGCATGTGCAAGGTTTATTGAACAAGGATACTTCGCAGCGAAGATTACGATTCCCAGCTTTGTGCATTCGGTCTGCCCTCAGCTCAGTGGAACCATTTTCTAGGCTTGTCTTGTCCAGTCAGTGTATACATGCTGAAGAAACCTCTTCGACGGCACCTCCGCTTGTTGACTCGGCATAGGCAAGGCCATTTACCAGCTCTACCGGACACCCGCCCGGACTGTTGTTTATCGGAACTCTATCATGCCGTGAGAACGTTCTACCACCACGATATTCTCCCCCATGCATTCAACCTATAGCCAGATTTGAAATCCCCGAAATTACGAATAAATCATAGGTGTCACCTACTGGTTTCAAACAACTGACTCAATCACACATATATACAGTATACGGTGATACCACGCTTGTGTACACCGATGCATTTGTTAAACCTCGTGCCTCCTCCACAACCTTATCCCCCAAACGATCATCGCTCGACGCTTGAGCACAAGTCCACATCAACTGCAGCACAACTTGTTGCTGTCCACGAGACCATACGATTCGTCTTCAGTGAGCGTCCTTGCACATGAACGATTCTCAGCTACGTTAAACCCGCTCTTCAAGCCGTTGATCACGTCTTGAGGCGAGACCTTTACTATATTTTACCTCTTAAATTGTAGAGCTCCTCGACATCGCTACAACAAATGGCCACCAGTTCAATTTTCAGTGAATACTTTCACACTGTGGCGTGATAGGAAACGAACAGGCAGACGCAGACGCTAAAACAGCTGCATACACAATGCTCCAAAAGTAACCATTGCGTTTTCACGAAGAGACACGAAAGCTCTGCTTAGCCGAGTAATCCGAAACTACACACATGAGCACTGGAGCAAACCATATAGACGGCACAAGCGATTGAACAAATGCAACCCAGGAATGAGATTATGCATGCCTCGTAAGCTGAAGCAAAAGATATCCAGTATGATTCATACAGAATCCGTCTTGGCGTTGCGTTCACGAGACGTTTCAGACACGTCATCGGCTACAGCGACACCGGTCCCAAATGTGAACACGGTGAAGCGCCAGAAACCCTCGAACACATATTTTTCACATGCACAGCTTAAGCACAGGAACATAAGCGGCTGATTTCATTGCTAATAAGAATTAATAAAGAAAGAAAACACTGTCCGACAACGTTGCGTTGAGACCTTGGTCGGACACTAGCAGCGTATTCGTGGTCATTGGTGTAACTGTAAACTTCCTTCATGCCGCTATAGACTCGACACACGACTGTGATTGCTTCCTGACGTTTTGCGTCCCAAACGATTTGGTTATGAGAAACACCGTAGTCTAGGACTCCGGAAGTTCCGACGCCCCGGAGTCCTAGACTACGGTGCCTACGCGACGTATTTATATGATTGCTTGTGCTACCATGGTTTCGGTTGTTTGTCTTTTTTTTGTCTTTAACACTTCGCCAATTTTCTTCCCTTGTTTCAGATGCTTCTACAATAACCTTGTTTATTTATGCCAGCCGTGGATGTTTACTGCTTTTCTGTTATAGTTATGTATACCGTGTTTATTTGTATACCGTGTTTATTTGTATACCGTGTTATTATGTATACCGTGTTTATTTTGACCGCTGTGAAGCTGCCCAGTGTATGAGGTGGCCAGGTTCCCCTCAAGCTGCTCAATGCAGCTTTTTTGCCTGGTCATCCTCGAAACCTTGTTGTTGTAAATAAACAATTCAATTCAATTCAATTCAATCTTAACGTGCACTGAAATCAGACACGGGCCTCGACATTTCGCCTCTATCGAAATGCTGGGACTCGATCCCGAGACCCTCCGAGACTCGTCACTCTGCAGGGTGGCCCTGCCCCAACACGTGAACCTGTACATGCGCCCCTCCTTTTCTTCCCCTTTCCCTTACCCCAGCGTAGAGTAGCAGGCAAGGGCAAACTGCAGCTCAGGCCGACCCCTCTCTCTTTCTGTAAATGAACCTCTCTCTCTACTCCTCCGCTGTCATACAGCAGTTTTGGTGCTCGGCTGCAGACCGGGAGGAGGTGGGGTCGATCTCGGTCGCGGCGTTAGCATTTTGATGGAAGACAAAATGATCGAGGTCCGTGTACTGCGCGTTTCCAGTGCACGTCATAAGGAACCTCTGGTGGGCGAAATTTCCGGACACCTCGACTACGCCGCGTGACTCATAATCATATCGCGGTTTTGGCACGAAACAACGTAAAACCCCGGCAGTGTTTATTGTTATAATGACTAATTGCCAAATTTATGTGTCCAGTTGTTTGTTTATGCGCAGCTCTGTGAGCTGACACTCTTCCAACCATATTGTAAAATGCAAGATAGCCATACGCGTACCATATTTCAAGGTAATCAAGCTTTGAAAACTTTAAAACGTAGCTTCGGTCTTAGTATGTCTATTTATAAGTTAGACTAAGTAAGTGATCTTTGTGAAGAGTTGTACCACTTGGTGGGACTTATACGCAACAAAATATGCCCTTACGTAAGGTAATCTTTAGAGAGATTTATTTATTTATTTATTTATTTATTTATTTATTTATTTATTTATTTATACGCAAAGGGCTTAAATGTAACGTAGTCCGCTCGTGCTCCTTCGGCAGTTTGACACCTCGACCGCATTCAATCCGCACGACGGATCACTTGCGTTTGCTAACGTTTCAACCAGGAAACAGGAAGGAAAAGGCTACTGTCTCGACCAACAATAAAGTACACATTAAAGCAAACACCGAAACCGTCGCACTTATCGCTGTACAGTACATAACTCGTGCCTTATAGATAGAACGACGGAACCGGTTACGGAAGCCCCGCGGCTGAAGCGGAACTTTCATTTTCTCCGAAATGGAGGCAATCGGCGATCTCGATAATTTCGGCTTAAAGTGGATTTTGGCGTGCCGAGGTGTCCGAAAAAAAAAACGCTATTATTACCCCAAGGGCACCTCACTCAGCTATACGGTACCCGGCGACGTTCTTCAGCCTTCTCGGTCGTGCCCCCCCCCCCCACACACACACACTCACAAACACACATACACAACCGCAGACAGGGGCAGGTTCGCTCGTATGCGTATTAGCATTAGATGGTTGCAGACGCTGGTGGTGCAATCCGTTTCCATTGAAACAGCCGTCAAACTGCAAATAAACTCGCTACACAGCAGGAATGTCCCCAGCGGGCAAAGTGCAATAATTGTGACCGCATGAACCAAGAGGCAAAGAGCGCAGGTTTACCATAAAGAAAAAAAAAAGCAAAAGGTGCGCGTGAGTAAAGAAAGAGGAAAGGGGGAGGGGGTGGCAAAGGTTCGAGGGCCTGGCAAATGCACGGAGACAACTCTTGAGCGCCGAGCAGGAGCCGCACGGTCCTAGGTAATGCTTGAGAACTCGGGCAAATCAAAGGTGAGGGTGAGGGGAAGGCAGGGAGAGATAGAGAGGGGAGGGTATATACGCCTTGTACAAAATAAAGCGGAAATATGAAAAAGAAAGAACGAAAGAAAGAAAAAGTCTAGATTGAGAGCAAAGTGCGGAACGAAGAGCCCCATGACGGCCACTTTCGGGACTTCATATTTGCGGTCAGACGGCGTAAAAGACGACGCGCGCTCATAGGGACCATCGTCGGCAAGCGAGAAATAAAAGGGCCCAAATGAGACATTTCTTTCCCTTGCCTTCAATCAGCGGGAAGGTGGGAGAACGAGAGAGCATTTTTTTTTTTCAATGATAAAAGCGCGCACGGTGGCGCAAGCGCGGGGCACGTATTCCCAGAACTTAGCACGGGCCCAACTACTACGTGAAGGCCATAGGAGCGAGTGAGTGATAAGAACAATAATAGCAATAAAAGAAAGAATAGAGAAGGCGGGCTACGGTGAAAAGAGTAGGAAATTAATCTCGCCGAGGTAGGTGCCGGCCTGCGGCGGCGCTTTCATTTTATGGTTCGTTCTTCACACTCTCTTTTTTTTTTCTGCTTTCTCTTTATAGTTTATCTTTCGCTCTTACGCACGAGTGTATATTATGCCGGGTTGGTCGTACACGTTCTGTCTCCTATTTATCATAATCGCTGGAGGGAAAGAATGAACGAAATGACGGAAAAAAATGGAGCTCGCTGAGCAGAGGGAGCACCCCGGCCGTCACTTTGAGCAAAGCTTAGCTAATTAAGAAATGGCGACCAAGCTCGGATGTCTGTGTCTCGCTTTGTGAATGGACGCAAAAAAAAAAAATGGCGAGAGCTAAATAAGTGAAGGCGATATTTATATTTCACGGGAAACGTGGGAGCGACGTCCTTCGTTTGTTGGAGTGTAACAGACGCGTCGGGTGCCCAGAACGACACGGGAAAGAGAAAAAAGAAAAAAAGAAAAAAAAAAAAAGGGAAGGTTAGAAAGGTCGGCAAGTTGTATCACCACCGACCTGGTCGAGCAAACAACATAAAAGCCAGTATTGGAAACGTTGAGTGTGGCCAATGCTTTCGTTCGGGTTTATGACGGTTTGATGGCGTCGTTGTGACCGTAGGAGGTGTTCTTTTTTTTTTATCGAGTGCCATTTGTGGATGCAGAGAAATAATATAGCAGCCGATGAGAGAAAGAAAATGGAAGCTAGGGGGCGGTATTTTTGGGGCCAGCGGTAAAGGAAAAAGCAAACTAGGAAATGACGAACATTGTTTCCGGCCACGCGCGGCTACTTTGATGTTAAAAGCAGTGCAAAACAGGCCGCTATATTTTTGCAGTTTTTGTTTTCTGATGCAGCAATCTCGGTAATTATTCAGTGAAGTATTAGGAATTTACAGAAACTGTATTAATTATTTTTTCTTTTAATGTTGTTGCCGGATGCACTGGATGCCGAAAAAGAAAAAAATAGCAGACAGATGTTCATCGGTGGCGACTTCTTCAAAAGCGGCAACTTTATTTTCGTCGTACAGAAGCAATGCTCAATGTGGAATCTGCATTACTTGCACCAAATGCGAGGGTATGTTATCATTACCGCAGCAATTAAAGTCAACCCGGGGTTCTTCCTCGTGCTCTCTTCTTGTTTCCTTTACATAATCATAGTGCAAAGCGAGCTCGTTATGAAAAACACTACTGCTCTTTCTGACGAAGAAAACAAAAAGTTCGAACCACCAACCGGCCTTGATAAAAACGCGACAAGGGTGGAAATATTCTCGCATCGCTCGAACTGCTGGCAACGATTCCAATATATTTGTTGTGGGCGACCATATTACAGCTCTTTTCAGCTGGAGCATTGTTTTTTCCAGGCTTCTCTTTTTCACATTAAATTCAGTCGTCTTAAAGTTCCGTGTATGTCTTTTTGCTTCATCAAATCTGACTTTAAGCACTGTGCACTACGAGTTGGGACCAGGAATATCTCTGGCTTCGAGCCTTCGTGATGATTCTTATTGTTGCTCTTAGCAGTTGGCTGCGATTGAAAAGCGCCCTGCTTTTGAACATCGTCAGGAAATAGTGCCGATCAGTAGCGGAGCCTCCTGTGAACAGGAAATTTAGGATTCGGTTTCAAATGCACGGCCAGAAACTGCCTGCTCCTCTTTCAATAGATTGCGTCACAAGGACACCGACTATGTTGCTGGAGGCCGTAGTAGCACCGCTTGGTTTAATGATCTTGGAAACGGCCTAAGTAATGCTTTATTGTTTTGTTGTTGTTTTGAGTTCAAGAAATAAGGAAAACTTACGTATTATTATTTCAGAACGCAAAAAAAAAAAAGCCAGGTGACATAGTGGGTGCTCCATGTGACATCTGTCGAAAAAAGATGAACAAATCGCAAAATACGATTTAGAACAGGGAATGTCACAGGAGCCAACGTTTCGACAAGCGGACTTGTCTTCGTCAGGGCGGCAACCCGGTTGCCGCCCGGTTGCCGCCCTGACGAAGACAAGTCCGCTTGTCGAAACGTTGGTTCCTGCGACATTCCCTGTTCTAAATCGTATTTTGCGATTTGTTCATCGATTCAAGCATCCATCTTCCTCTGAGCTTCACTGTCGAAAAAAGAGCACACGATTTTCAGCTTTATTCGAAACGAAAGTTCCCATTCCCTGGTGCATGCACTGCAATAAAATTCGGCTTACATGTTCAAAAAAGCCTCCGCTACTGATGAGCAAGAATTTCTTGTTACGTTCAGAAAAGTCTTGCAGGGCCCTCTAAAGGGTCAAACATCACCTTTTGACTTGAAGGCTTACGGCGAAAAAATATTTTGTTGCCCCAGATGTAGCTGCATCTCTCGATTTAGCAAGCAACAATCCTGAGCATTGCTTGGTGCGATAACGGTACACCTTCCTAAGTTGCGGCTGGGAAGAAACAATCTCACTTGCTTTTTTTTGTTTTTTCTCATTTATTTATTGACACCCCTTTAAGAAATCGCGGGCGCTATATAATGGTGGACACGAATACACGCAGAACGTCAGGTTTAACGTTTAGTGCATGTGCCCACGCTGTACCATGAAGAAGCCGGTGCTGTCTGTGACGTTGGAGAAGCTGAAATCGCTTTTGTTCTGCACTTATTCATCTATATTTTCTACCAACTTCGTATGTAACCGCGCCTTTCTTCTGTCTACATCTTGTTATTTCAACGGCGGTGGTGCGATATCATGTTCAGGGGTTTATTGCCAGTGCTTTTTTTTAAACACTCCGGAATACAGCGGCTGCTCGAGTCCTATAGGGCCCCCAACATTTTAATGCGAACGATTCATTGATTCCTTTCAGGCAGTTTGCGGGAGCCTCCTCTCTCGCCTTGTACCCGGCCTTTTAAAAAAGGCCCTCATCACATTTTTCAACGCTGCCGGAAACCGCTTCCCACCTGCGGTTAAAGCGCCAGTGAATATGTGGTACAAATAATGATGTATTTTCTAGGGAATTTACAATTTAGTGTCGAAGACACTAAATTATAAGTTGCAGAGGGGATAGAAAGCCTAAAATAACTTTCTATCCACTCTGCAAACTACGCAGCAGGTGGGAGCAAGCGGGCACGACAGGAAATCAATTTTTGGAGTTTTACGTACCATAAATATGATATAATTAGAGAATCTTAGTTTGTCCGGTAACCCGCGAGCGGTATACCGCATGTAACCTGTGCATGCGCAAACATGGGCGGCCACCCGGAGCGTATGCCTTCCGCTTCGAATCTTTCGAGTAGTCGTCGTGCGCCCTGCAGCCCTCGACTTGCCAACTGACTGTAGTATTTCCTGTAGTTTTGTATCATGAAGCTTCGACAGTAAAGCATCCGTGACAATTCGGCACCGTTTTCTGAGCGCGACACTCCAATTGTCGAGGCTGTAGTCTTAGCGAGTGGCCGCCGGAATTTCGGAGGACATAGATAACGCGGTCTTGCTTGTTCTGTTGATCACCCATAGCTGGAGCCACTTCGCTGTAAAGAAGAACAAAAAAAAAACAACGCTATCCGGTACGCCTTTGTGTATATGTTTTACCGAACTCGCTAACACTCCCTATTATGAGAGACGCCGCCCTGGAGGGTTCCATAAATTTTGACCACCGTGGTGTTCTTTGGCGTGTACTGACATATCTCACACTACACGGGCCTTATCATTTCGCCTCCATCGAACTGCAGCAGCCGCGGCCGGGATTCGATCCTGCGACCTTGGGAACAGCAGCCGTGTGCTCTACCCACCATATATAGACCACCCTCGGGAGTCTTTAAGAAGGGGAAGTCCGCACGACAGTGCTGTTTTAGAGTACAAGAATTTTTTTTTTCATTTAATGACCATCTACGTGTGGACTTCACGTTGACCAAATCTTAATGAGGCATTACGGATAAACCAGCGTGCTGTATCATGAGAACTGAAGTTCCGTTGAAAGAGTGAAAAATATTGGAACGATAACAAGGATAATGAAATCTTTTTAAATGAACGAATCACCTACCTTTTATTAGAGTCAAAATTACACAGAGTGAAAATGTTACAGAAATGCAGGGAATTCAGTCAGACGTAAGTATGGTTTCCTACTCTGAACAGAGAAAATGGTGTTAAAGTGACCGTGTGCCGGTCTCTCATCGCTCTCCCGTTTTTTGGCTCAATATAAAGCGTACCTTTCGAAGTGTCCCAACGTGGAGTGGTTCCTCCAGAAACTGAGTAGAAGTTATAAACTACGTGTACAGACGCCGACGAGAATGGTTACGGCGCACAATGTGTCGTCGTCACCTTAGCAACCCTTTCGGGCGCGGGAGGCTTCTTCTCAACAGGAACAGGTCCCAAGCACTACATTGCAGAGGTGACGAGGAGGAGAGGCGAGAAAAGTCGGCGCGCTGGGGCTGGCGATTCGCCTCGGACATGCAGCGCCGCATGCATGACAAGCGCGGTACTACGCTCCTGTACACGCAGACGAATTCGAAGGCAGCGCCACCTGCGCCATCCCGAAAGCAGCGAAAAGAAGGACGAATTGCTCTTGCACGCTATACAAAGGTGTCTTATAGGGTGAAGTACACTTGTAAGACATACATAATTGTTTTTCAGCATAATATGTACACCTGTGTGGGTTTATTCTTGTACACTTGGAAATGAACAAACAGGCTGTTGGGCGTCACTAGCGGCGTTTTTTACACCACTTTCAAAGCAAAATTAAAAACACAATTCCTCTTTTGTGGGGTAAAAGCGTGCTCGTTCCCCTAAATGTGACGCAGCACGATCTGAGCATTTTTACCACAATCTAAAAATTTTTTTTCGAGAGGTAGATAGTCCCTTTAAAGGGCTCGTCGTCAGGCTTGTTATTGGACACTAGCAAGTGCAGTGCGTAGACGGGTTGGGTGTGATTGCGCCTGCGGTGTATCACTCATCTTCTACGTAACGCGTTAAAAGTAATGGGGTACTTGAGTACGTTTACCTGTTACTGTTTTTATAACGATTCAATTATCTCCTTTAAGGAGTAGATGAGGCCGTGTAATTAAATTACCTCATAAATTCAAAGCATTTCTTCGCCAACTTATTCACTTTGACCTGTATCTATCTATCTATCTATCTATCTATCTATCTATCTATCTATCTATCTATCTATCTATCTATCTATCTATCTATGACGTATCGGTGCTCTCTTGGTCGCCTCGTTCACTTTGTGTGCTGTAAAATTGGGATGGTAGGACGTCAACATATGACAAACATGAATGACTCACTTTCATATCACTAGCACTATATACTCGCCAGTATGTCACGGTTAACAATGGTATGATCACAAGTTCATACCAGCATTTCTCAGGCCGGATACGCAGGTATGCGCCACGGGTGATTGAATTTTGATATACATATAAGCCTATGTAAGTCGCGGATCAAGCAAAATAGACATTGAAAATTTTATTAGAACACTTTGCACAGGTGATACAAGAGAAAGATGTTCGCTCTAGCGTGCGATTGAAATGTAGCTATAACAAGCAGACATAAACAGGCAAACGTGCTCTAACGACCTAAGGCAGTCTACCACGCGCTAACGGGGGTAGGATTCGAACCCAGCACCCTGAAGTGCCAGGCAAACACATTAGAACTCGTTCACAGCGGTTCTTCTCACGCAGCACTTATCGTGAACAAACCTACCGTATAAAAATAATATGTGGCTCTAATTCTGCTTCTAGTGTGTGCTAACCTGTCCTACATAGCACTGTAAGAAACAATGAATACCCACTAGTCCCACCCAGTATGCTTGCGCCGGGCTGTTGCTCAGCTCCGTAGGAATACACCGTGAAACGAAGTTTGTGATATGCACATAGCGCAACGTAGCGTGCGTTTCTCTTCAATAAAGGAGACGTCTGTGCAATAAGGTCAGTGCATGCCGACGTTAAGTCCTTTTTACCTTGTGTAGTTGTGTAATTGTGCAGTTGTGTGCGTAAGGTGAGTTTACCAGGAGGTCGCCACACTGCTGTCGACATGGTAAACCCGCCTTGCGCACACAACTACGCATTCTGCACGAAGACCCTTTTTTCTACTCTTTGCTGAATGTCATACATTTATTTGGCACGGCTAGTTTGCGCACTGGCGGCTTAGCATGAAATCGATTCCAGGTATTTGTGGGATCTGACGGAATTTTTGCCTTCATACTACGAAATTGAGAAGGTTACTTGCGCGTACATATTTAATATTTTCGTAGCACAATTTAAGCGGCGCTCTCAAATTTGGTGACCACGGTAGTGTGCACCATAAAAGTAACTTTCCCGAAAATTTGAGGTATGTACGTGCGGGCGCCGCTCAGTAGCCCGTCCGTCGACTCGAGAATATAATGTGCTAAGCGGTCCCAAGCGCAAGTGCGAGATCAATTGTGGGGGTGGCGGTGGGTGAGATACACGAGAACGGAATGGAATAGCACTCGTTGCAGGGGAGGAACGATCGTGTTTCATGAAGGTGGCCCCACTTTCCCACTCTTCTCACTTTCCTTCCCTAATACGACGGTAATCCGCACCCTCCCAACTAGGGCGGCAGAAAAGAGCGAGTTCGATTCCGGCCCCGGCGGTCGCATTACCGATGGAGGCGAAAATGCCCGGAGCTCGTGTACTGTGCGTTGTCAGTTCATGTTAAAGGGCCCCAGGTGATCCAAATTTCCGGAGCCCTTCACTACGGCGTTCCCCTTGCATCTCTTTCAGTCCCTTTCCCCTACCCGACGGACGCTGAGGCGCGCTCCCGCCATGGGCTGCAGAAGATATCGTCATTTCCTTAACCACAATCAATCAAGCAATCAATCAAATTATCAATCAATAAATCAATCATCTCTTCCTCACTTTAATCATCCCTTCCTCTCTATCCCTCTCCCTGTCCTTGTGAGTTGGGAACAACGCGGGCGCTCTTGGTTGACTTCGAGGATAGGTGCGTGTATCTGGCCAACCCATCGGACGTTCTTAACCTCATGTGTAAACGTAAGTGCCAAATCACCGCCCTTTTCTCTCTCTCTCTCTCTCTTTTTTTTTGATGCTTCAAACTACCTTACTGGCCACAGGACTCTGCAGTTGCGTGCTCGGGGTCGCAATCTGGTAGACGCAGTGGCGAGACATAACGCCACGACGGCACTCTTTCCTGTCCTCAAATATCTACTGAATAGACGATGACTGTTGCGCTGAACCGTATGTACTGGATTATATTGCTACAGACTATCGCTATTGAAATCAACGGCGGGAAATAGACCCTAAAGGAAGGAAAAGAAGGGGAAAATGAACAGGGTGAATAGTGTTTACATAATAGCTTGAAATGATAAACACTGCATATTTCCCTACGGTGGCTCACTCTCATTTCTAATGACGCTTTCTATTTTATAGAAATAAGAACACGCATCATGCATGCAAGAAAAATGAACCCTTGAGGGAAACGCCGCTCCAACACAAATTTAAAGCATTTTACTGCATTTCAGGCAAAATGCTCAACAAGATGTAGCACTGCGCGCGTGCGCGCTGCCAGGGTTCACTGAGTGATACATCACTGTAATCATTTTCCACATTATTTATGGGCAACCTCACTAGTTACGCAACGTAATTTGTTATACACATGTTACCGTAATAAGGAAAAGTGTAAGAAAATTAACGTGAACAGTAATCGATAACACTAGAGTACATTTTGAATTAGTCTTTTAAACCAGCCAATGCAATTGCAATCGTTTTACTTTTTTTCAGCAACATGAGTAAGTGTACATATAGCACATCTACGCTGTCTGAAAAAGAGAGAGAGGAAGAGCAGACGTCACACATACGCTTGGCTTCGTCGCAGGCACGACTTCACTGACTTCGTGCGACTTTGTCGCAGGCAATGACTTCTTTACTGGCGCGACTTCATGAACGTCACTGGCTTCGGCCGGTGAACTCGATTCTCCAAACTATAACGCGGAGTGCGCAATTGGAAAAAGCAAAATAGCAAGAGAAGAAACGAGAGTAGCGGAGCTCAACGCCCGGTTCTCTGAACTGCCCATCGCCTCGGGCAGATCAGAGAACGCAGAGGGGTACGCCACTTGCACGCTGGCCGAGGCAAACGAAGAGGGCGGCACATTTGGCAGTGAAACTCACATCCTGAAGGCAAGGTAGTCGGTCAGTTTATTCTCCGCCAACTTTCGCAATAACGAACTTATTTGGCTCTTTTTTCGTAAAACTTTTTCCGTGACAGCACTTGCAAATTTGCTACTAAAAGTAACCAAACTTTGCGAAGGGGCTTAGTGAGTGGCCCTTTAAAAGAAACGATAGAGAGAGACAGGAATCCCGCACGCAGGAATCCCGCACACGTTTATTTCGTCACATTTTGAACAGTGTCAAAACACGATGCCGATTAGTTGTGTAGTTTGCTGTGAAAATGAGGACGAGAGGATATAATGCTCAGTGCGTACCCAGGAATTTGCAGTTTGTTTTCATATACATGGTGTCAATTGCTTGATGATTTCTGGGGTTTTACGTCCCAGAACTAGCTGTGATTATGAGAGACGCCGTAATGTAGGGCTCCGGAAATTTAGACCACCCGGGGTTCTTTAACGTGCACTGAATCGCACAGTACACGGGCCTCAACATTTCGCCTCCATCGAAATGCAGCCGCTGCGGCCGGGATTCAATCCCGCGAGCCTTGGATCAGTAGCCGAGTACTATGGGCCTCGAGACGTGCAGCTTTGAAAAAACAAGTGGCGCCACCCGTGTCACGGTGCGCTACTAGTCAGTCGCGACCGAGAGCAGGCGCGTATGGGCGGAAGCATGGCACCGCGAAAGGACGGCACATAGCCGCAGTAAAAAAAAAGGGGATGTAAGTCTATGTGGCGGCTTGTATGGTTACCACAAATGCTAAACGCCTCGTGCTAGCTCCCAAAAATAAAATCTTATGGTTATTTTTTTTTTCTGGGAAGTCTTTCGAGAAGGGACGAGGGAGCTCCGTACTTGGCATGCTTAGGTAGCGCCCGGTAAACAACGACTCTCTTATCCCTAATTTGTTTGTACGTGTATATTTTTCCTATATAAATGGGAACTTGCTCATCACGGTCGTAAACACTGCTTTTTTTTCGCCCTTGAGAAGGCCTTTGTCGGCCTGTGAGAAATCAAACCCACCAACGATAAAAGCTGGGTCACCCACGACAAAGTGGTGAGAAGCAGCTTTGAGTAGAACGTTGGTTACTGGGCGGCATGGTGGACAGCTAAAGGGTACATCGCAGCGCATGCAGGAAATAAAGACATAGACAAATGCTGGGAAGCGCAAATTCAGGTTCTAAAGTCCAACAGTTCTATTCTCACAATAGGGCCGAGACATATACAACAGAGAAAATTAGTGACGTTTTGTACCAGCTGAAGCTCGCTTACAAAAAAAAAGAAAAGAAAACAAATCAAGATTTACGAACGTTGCTCGTGTATCTCTTCTTAATGAGATCAGCCTCGAATAGTTTTCTTGCTGAGTATCACTACTCCTCCCAACTTTATTAATCTTGAGTAGAAGCTGCTCGCTATACAACAGGCAGGTAACATTTGTTCATAATTGATAATTCACGCCCCTATTATTCATAATTCCAAAGTCTAGATCAGTATCAAAAGAATCAAATGTATAGATCAGTATCGACCTTCCACGTGCCGCGATAGATCACGGGTGAGGAGTTGTCGCGGCGACGTTCAGGTGGCAGGAGTAGCCGGAACCATGCCGAACCGAAAACTACACTATGCGGACGAGAGATTTTGAGGCCCGCACATGGCTTCTGTCGCACTTATCCAACTCGGACGAAAATAGGAGTTCCAGAATACCAGCCCCTCTTTTCAGTGAAAAGCTTGCCGAATAAGATAATAAAAGAGAAAAGAGTGAGCCACTGGTGGCTACTACAATTTTCTCTGCATAGCAGCATGTGGACACCCTTATGGCTCCCGAATGGATCGTTCTGTGGATGGAAGACAAAGGCGATGCATACAGGCGCAAAGCCACAGCTGTCGGGACAACCTCAGTAAACTAGGTTGGCTGAGTTGTTACGATTACTTCTACGCAAATTCATGCGTATTCCAGACCCATTAGATGGCGCTGTGATAGCCTCTTTCATCGGCTCTTTCTAATTAACGAGTCATTTGCGAGCGCTTAGGAAAACCGAGCGCAAGTAGTCTAAGAAATCGTGATCGTTTATTAACGATCATAATTCATTATTTACATAAACCTGCAGTAGAGGAGAGCGTTTCTTTTTAAATAAGTTCTCACTTTAGTGTTCCTATATGTTTGATAATGATGAGGATAGCTCTAAGAACACTGTCAGTGATTGTTAGCCT
Source organism: Hyalomma asiaticum (assembly GCA_013339685.2). Taxonomy (NCBI): domain Eukaryota; kingdom Metazoa; phylum Arthropoda; class Arachnida; order Ixodida; family Ixodidae; genus Hyalomma; species Hyalomma asiaticum. The sequence goes on along the minus strand of CM023481.1, from coordinate 17,908,380 downwards.
ATTCATCCATTATAAGACCGATGCTTGAATACGCAGTCATTGTCTAAGACCCTCTTACTAAACGGAGCATCGAAGCACGGGAGATGATATAATGGAAATCGGTTACATTGATTTTTTTTTCTAAGCACTATCGCACAGATTGTCCGACGCAACTAATAAACATCCGTGGAATCAAAGCATTGAAATTGCGGCAATAAACTTACCGAGTGAAACTTCTTTGTGATTGAAACATCGCAATTTATTGCTTAATCCTTATCATTACTCTGCACCACTGACGTCACGAACTACAAGGAAGCGGCACAGAACACTAACGCGCATAGCACTAGAACTAACCTTTTCGATTTCTCGTTTTTGTGCGCACAACAAACGGAATGTGCTCCCTATTTGTTTGTTTGTTTGTTTCTTTGTTTGTTTTTTGTTACAGATACTGCGATCTTATAAGAGATCTTGGCAGCGTGGGGAATGTGTAATAGAACCGAAAAAATAACAAGGAAGAACAACACTCAATAATTTCCTTCACTCATGCGTTTGAAAAATACCGAAAGGCAAGCGACGCCATTCTATCAATTTTCAAATCGAACAGTCAATTCTCACAAAAAAAAAGTGAGAAAGGAAACCACATAAACGATCTGAGTCAGGGAAACAATGCTTATCAATGGAGGTGTCATTCAAATCGCGAAAATGAGTTCTGCGTTACAAAGTACAGGGAAACTGATGCTTATCAATGAAGGTGCGATTCGAATTGCGAAAATGAATTCTGTGTTACAATTTTACAGGGAAACCACTGCTTATCAATGAAGGTGTGATTCGAACTGCGAAAATGAATTCTGTGTTGCAATTTTCTCAGGCTGTTTGTTTCATTCCCCTATTGCCCACGGAAAAGAAAAAAAGAATACTTGAAGAAGTTGGCACGTGTAGCAAATGGAGTCATAGCTAGTGAGTGTCTGTGCCTGCTAGCGCAACCTGATGAATGTGGGAAAAGGTGAGATCTGTCGACGTTATACTGGCCTCTTATTACCTGAGAAGAAAAGGAATTTTAAGCGACAAACACGATTTCTATCAGCTATAGGAAGCAGGCCTCTTTGAACTGAGAGGTTAGACATGTCATCGCTTCAGCCTGTAAAAGCATTGAAAGCCTTCAGGAATGATGCCACGTTGTGCGATACTTTTGCATATTCATTTGCATATAATTGTACATGTATATGTAAGTACATAAATATATATGCGTGTATATACTTATCTTCTTGTGATTGGCCCCGCCGCGGTGGTCTAGTGGTTATGGTACTCGGCTGCAGATCCGAAGGTCGCGGGATCGAATCCCGGCTGCGGCGGCTACATTTCGATGGAGGCGAAATGTTGAGGCCCGTGTGCTGTGCGATGTCAGTGCACGTTAAAGAACCCCAGGTGGTCGAAATTTCCGGAGACCTCCACTACGGCGTCTCTCATAATCAGAGCTGGTTTTGGAACATTAAACCCCACAAATCAATCAATCAATTCTTGTGACTGTTATTTGATTTCCTTCTAGTGCGTAAATTAGCAAATAATGATTTTCTTTCCATCTCATGCACTGCGTTTAATATTTCTAATGCACACACACACACACACACACGGCCACCTTGGAATAGTGGTTATGGTACTCGGCTGCTGATCCGAGGGCCACGGTATCGAATCCAGGGCAGCGGCGGCTACGTTTCGATGGAGGCGAAATGTTGAGGACCGTGTACTGTGCGATGTCAGCGCACGTTAAAGATCCCCAGGTGTACAATATCTCCATAGCTCTGCAATACGGCGTCTCTCATAATCAATTCGTGGTTTTGGTACGTACAACACCAGAAATCAATCAACACACATAGCGACGCGGCAAGCAGCACGGACTGCAGCGCCACGAGGATTTCTTAATGCGAACTAGCACGCAACTTGAATTGCGCCTCCGAGATCAGGGGCGAAGTAAACAGCGCGCTTGTTTTGTCCAATATATAGGAACGCACTTCGGTCGTCCCTTGGCAAGACACACAGAAACCTCCGCCACACTTCGGTGGGCTAGAGTAACGAGTGCTTCACTTGGCATCTACAATATTCCGGCAGAAACTGTTCACAGAAGCGTTCACACACAAAAGCGCGCGTACTTTTCCTATGTGTGTTTCATCACAGGGGCAACGAATAATTGGGCCATAGTACTTTAACAGTCTTGATCTATAGCATTGTGGGCATTTCGGAAGGCTTCTTAATAAGCTCCGCAAAGTTCGTTTTCAAGTGCCCCGATGATCCGCAGTTTCATCGCTTCCGAGCTCCGCTTCGCATTATTTGAGGTGCAAAAGATGCGTATAAAGAATTTGAAGCACTGTGCTAACTTAAGTGACTGGCGTTTCGATCCATCGAAAGACAAATGTTTCGAAAAATTCTTTTTTCTTTAATTTACTTTCATCGGTTTCCCGCAGCGTGACCCTGGCGCTACACGAAGTCAGCATTTATTCTACGCGACGGCACATACAGAACTTAATTTATGGTGTAAGCAAGTCGCGCAAACGCGAAACAAGCGCAGTCCCAGAAAAAATGAATTTTTATTCAATTTACACCGATGCGCCTTACACAAAACAAAACAAGCAAGCAAAAAGACAAAGAGAGAAATGCATTCCGTAAGGGTATTTGTGTAAACAGAATGCGTCAACGCTTTCGCAAATGCTATCTTATCTTGCTCCCTTTCGTTTCACTTTGTTTTTTTCCGCGAGCAGGTCAGGAGCAGCCCGTCAGAGAGGGGCTGTCGCGCCCAGACAAGCAGTCAAAACGCATTAGAAAATTTCAATATTTAACGTCGTGCTCCTGACAACCCAGAGATCGACGACGCGTGAAAAGAAAATTAGACAAAAAAATAATAAACACATGACGCGCATACGACGCCGCTCTTTCGACACCAGCAATCCTACACGCGGCAAGATATTCTCGCACGTCCTCGGCAGCAGTCACTGCAACTTGCCTATGAATTTATCGCCGTGCTGGGTCGCTTTATTGATATATTTATTTTCTTGCGCTCATTTTTTTTTCATTGAGAGGAACGCCGAGTGTGCGTCTTGGCGCGAGAGTGTTTTTTTTCCTTTTTCTTTTACGCTGGGCGTTAAGTATACTGCGATCACGAATTCCGCCTTCCTAGGGACCGTTCTGACAGAAAAGCGTGTGTTTGCCATAGAAGGCAGACAGCCTTCGAAGAAATAAGTAAAAATATAAACACAAGAACAGGGGGGGAAGAAAAAAAAAGGAAGCGAATGGTACGAGTACCCAGTTGTCGTAAGGGCGAAAGGGAACCAATAAATGCGGAGAGGACCACGTTTTTCTGCCGCAGAGGCGTTTGGGAGAGCGGCTATATAGGACAGGCCTTCGGCTCGAAGTACAGGCTTTTCCTCGGGAGCGTCGCGTCCGTATAGGGACGATGGCGAGGTGGGTTTCACTCCACGGGGGAAGAGGAGGGAGAGGCGGGGATTCTAGGGAAAGCAGGAGTCGAGAGGGAAAGCGGGAGTCGAAAGCAGGAGGCGAGTTCTCGAGACATGCCACACCGAGCCGGGCATCGTGATGCCCAGTCACGTTTCCAGGCAGCATTGCAATTCGACGAAAGGGGGCCACAGCGCGGCTCGAGTGGTGCGCGGGCAATGGCGCTGTTGACTCTGGCTTTTTTTTTTCTCTCGCGTCGTCATTGCCCTCAACGATGGCTTCAGGGTCGTCCGCCTCTCGCGGTCGTGATCCGCCGTGCCAGGACCTTTGCTCCTTTCCACACCCTATACCAACCCCTCACCGAAGAGCCCGCGATATCGCTTGATGGGAATGCCAAAGTGCCAGTACCGTAGACAACGTACAGGAAGGTGAGAAGGAGGGTTGCCTGTGAGCATGTCGCGGACAAAAAGGGGAGAAGTTAAAAAGAGAGAAAAAAAAACACGGAAGTAATCGAAGCAGCACAGCTCCTGAGGGAGGAACAAAGAATCAAATGACTGGGCATTTGAGAAATGGCAGGGAAGAACGGAAGCGAATTGAGCCTTCCGCTCATGGCCGGGGGCAATCGTCAGCAATGTTGATGGATCGCAGGTCGTGCCCTCTCGGTTGACGTTTCTGCGAGCGCCCTCACGGTAGGCGTCAAATCTGCCCGCCCAGCCGTTTCGCTGCGATCGCATGGGCGTCTGTAGGCGTGTGGGTCAAGAACCGTTCGTCTTGCACCGTGGCGCGGTAAATACAGATGTATATTTTTAAAAAACACGACCACTCCAACGCGAAAATCATCGGTTGATCGAAAGCTCTGTACACACTGGGCGCTCAGTTTGAAAAGGTATAGGGGCTTTGAGTGAGTTTATAGGGGAGTGCGGCTGAGAAAGCACCGCACCAACTATCGAAGTCTATAAAGGAAGTGAAAAGCGTAACAGAATGGTCTGTGCACCATCGCGTTATGGAAACACAACACCATGGGAACCCTACTGAAACGTTCTGTATGGTCGTTCCAATAATTCTGTATGCTTCCGTAAGATGATATGGAAGTATAGGGAAAATATACGGCAAAAATATGGAAAACTTATGGACTTTGTATGGAAAATATGGAATTATTGGAATACGGAACGGGACGTTTTCAGTAGGGAAACAGCAAGGACATACCCTGTCACCGCTTGTATTGCAAGCTACTGGCTATACTGGACCATAGATTTACACTGGAGCTTTGTTTTCACTCACTGTTGTTCTGCTGGCCTCATCAACGTCTGCGAGGCAGTGAGCAGTGGTGTGCATCGGGTGTTCTGTAATTTCATAGGTTACCGACCCAATGAACTAATTAACCAAAATAAATTAGTATTTTCGTAACATATACATTCGGTGCACGGAGAGCCAGTTACGGGCACATAGGTCGGGACAGAAAACAGTTGCGAATGATATATAGACTTCTTTTTTATTTGCCTGCATCATAGATCATTATGGTTTCTTGCGGAATAAGCTGGCACTAAATCAATGCCAAGCACGTCTTGCAGTAATGAAAGCCGGTACAACAATCCAGTGTCATTGCTAAAGCAGGTATGAATGCTTGCTTGATCGCTCGTTCCCATAGAATGATAATACTTCATCATAGTCAGAGCAAATTACCGCTGCTCATTAGCGCCATGTACCTGCCCAAAGTATAGTTCCAAATCATGCACTTGTCCATTCCATAACGATGAGAATTTTATGACAGAAAAAAAGAAAAACGGACGTGGGTAGACTCACTACAACCCATTCAAGCTCCGTCGGTTCCATCAGTGCGTAGTACGGAGGGGGCGGGGGGAATAGGTGACTGCATCACCGGAGCTCGAGCTAAAGTAACTTTGTAACCCACACAAAGAAATCAAAAACGCGAAACAACACCCGCACATTGCAAGTACTGAAAGTGAGAAAGGCCGTCAGCGCAATGTCGATTTCCTAACTGTCGCTGCTAGCAAGTGGTACATTATAACTTCATTCGCTACAGAAGCCTTCTGCAATCAAGTTGCACGCTTCCAATGTCTGGCTGTCACCGCTGCCTGGATGTTGCAATGACTTTCTCACATTTTATCGACGTGCGCCGCAGGCTCACTTCATGTTGCCAGGGCACTTTTCTACGTGAATTCACTAATACACGAACGTAGTACCCAGGATTTATATAACGTAAGCTTATAGTTATAAATTGATGTTGCTTTGATTACTTATAACAGAACGTTGCTCTTTATTCCTCTATTACTACTACTACTACTACTACTACTACTAATAATAATAATAATAATAATAATATAATTAATAGTAGTAGCATTAGTAGTAGTAGTAGCTGTTGTTGTGGTAGTCCAACGGGTTGTATTTCAATATAACGCAAGCGTGTCAGGAGACAGCATAATTAGTTTAGATCGGCAGAAGAGATATGTGTGCGGGGATGTCGTGAACGCAGCTAGCACAGCGCAGGGTTATTTGCAAATGTACGGATGACGACGACGACGATGATTATGATGATGATCAATGTTAACATATGTGCACACGTCAGTGCGTCTCACTACACTCACAGTTGGAGCGTTATACAGACGAGTCTAGCCTGCAGTGCTTGCAAAGACTTCCAGAACAGCTTCTGCGAGCCTTAAACCTCGTTTGCTCTTTTCTATGGTGACAACATCTTAACACCACCCTTTTAACTGACGCACGAGGCTGACGCAATGGCTGCGTTACCTGGCGGGGGGATATGATAGCATATTTATGTATGTGTAATTATGCCAGCGTGTACATTACGATTTTTTTTAAAAAAGAAAGGGTATGTTGGGACGGGGGGGTACGCAGGTCATGCATGGAGAAAGATTCTAGCTCTCACACAGAATGAACAGTTGCCCTAACCTTCAAACGAGTACGACAGTTCACTTCGGCGAGTTACGCTCGAATGCAACATCGCGCTCTAATTTATTCTCTTCCTGCTTCCTTCTGCTTACATCGTAGTTCAGAGGGTAATTATAGAGCACACAAAGGACGCAATGCTGCATTCCAAAGCATGAAAAGCTTTCGCTGTTGTTGTTGTTGCCAGAGCAGCAACCTGCCTCCAGAACCGCACCAGATACGCAATTTCACATCTGTAGCCTGGAGACGCTATGCTAAACTTTCAGTATATAGTCCTAATCCTATTTATTTCCTGCTCAGGAGGTGTACACCGCAATATATGGTTATTACGCAGTAACTTCTACCGACATAAGCATTATAAACTTGTAATTTTTCAATGTATAATTCAGCAAAGATTCGAGTCACATTAATTGAATCAAGGGGCCTAAATAGACGTCCCATAGAATTGTCGCACCGGTCGATAAGCAGCACAACACACCATACTCTGTTGAAACTCCTCCCTGCACCTCAAACCATGGAACGGCAGGCGTATTCGAAAAACGTGCACCCGCAAACAAGGCGTTGCGGCAAAGGGCTCTACGTCGTCGTAGCTTGCGTATGCCGCCTAATATTGACTAGTGTTCAATGTTTGCGTCGCCAGCATTCCTGAACATCCCACAAATTTCAGTGGCCTATGGAACGGAGGAAGGAGCAAACTTCTTTTTCAAAACATATCGTCTCATACACTTCTTTTTCTAGGATGCACAGTAAATGATTATGCGACCTGTTGTTCTATATCTCCTTTGCTCAGTGTGTGTGATAAGTAATGTGTAAGCCATCATTATGAAACTCAGCCCATTCGCAATAGAAGAGACACGCGAACACAGAAGAACGCAACGCTTTCTACCTATTGAAATATGGCGTGCCTATATATATATATATATATATATATATATATATATATATATATATATATATATATATATAAACAAGTTAATGACATAAATAAAGCGAGTCCTTGACCCCTTCCCTTTCGTTATATATATATATAGCCAGTTTCCCTTTCCATCTCGTCATAAGATCACGTTCTACGTGATGCATCGTGGAAAGAAGTGTGTTCCACAGTCGCCGCCATGGATACGAGTGGCGCTGCCTAACACTCCCAGACTTATGCGCACGTACATAAATACCCAATAAAGCTCAGTTGTTAGAGCACCGGAGGCGTTATCCGAAGGTCGTGGGTTCGGTCACCGCCGAAGGTAGGTATGTTTCTTGGTTTCTACTTATTTCTTTCTGTTTATTCCGCAGTAACTATACCACAACTGAGAAACTACAGTGACTTCCCCGGCGCTATCCAAGGCTTCATTCTTTGTTGGCCCTGACCCCTTCGCTTTCGTTATATAAGTAAACTGCCACGTTAATAGATATCAATCTTAACCCCTGAGGAATGCTGGCTCCCCGGCCTTCCTCAGGGGTTAAAGTCGAATGAGCGGGACGGCTGGTATACATGGGATTCCTTTGCCATTAGAATACAGGCAACAAAGAAAAAAAAGGCAATATTATTCAAAGAGGCAAAAAACAAACAAACATCAACGGCTAATGTGTGTGGCTCAAAGGAAAGAAGAGAGACGACATGAGGAGAGGGATAAATCGACCTAGATGAGGAAGACCCCGCAGGTACAAAGGCCGCTTCCTTAATTATTGACAGGTGTGAACTATCGAGACATGTACAGAGGATGAAGGCTGTGATTGGTAAAGCAAGGATGAGAGGCAAGTTGAGCAGGCTTTGTGCGAGGGGTGCGAAGGAACGAAAAAAGGAATAGAAAGAGAGAGAGAAAGAGAACAAAGAGGAAGTGGTCAACCCATAGTAGTGAGCCTGTGGAGTCGAGGGAGACGAGCAAAGCACGGCGGCATGCATCAAAAAGGGGCAACGCGCTCCAGCTGTGTTGTAGTCTCTGGCCTAATAAGTTTTAGCAGGAAGTAACTGTGAGTTTCTCACAGTTGCCAAGAGGGAAAGGTGGCGCCACCATCTATGCGGGTTTCCTAACCTAACGAGCTCTGTGCCGATATGGGAATTGTGGTATATGTGCCTGCGAGGCTTGTCTTGGTTGGCGTTGGCTAATAGGTGCATACGGCTGCTTAAGTGAAGCTTCCATAAGATAATGCCTTAGCAAACGTATCTCATTCACACGCATTGCATTCTACAACAAAATGTTATTCACCCACAGGGCGTAACCAAACTGCGAAAATAAACAGACGACAGACAACAGACGGACGCGGTGTGAGCGTTGGCATTTCCTCGTGTCATCCTAGTTTAGCCCCTAGTCTCTGCTTTTTTACTTGTTATAAATGGGCATGTGCTAGCAGAAGTTCTCAAATATAAATAAAACTTCCTTTTGCTTAACTCATTGCGGGCTCTTTCGGCGCAAGATGAGTTACCGTGACGTAGGGAGCGCGTCCAGAGCAGATGCATCTTCGAGGCGTTCGAGCTCCTCGCGAACGATGCCAATCCAAATCGGACATATCCCAGCATTCCCATGCACACAATGGCGTCTCAGCGCGAATTTTCCCTCTAAGAATGGGTAAGAACTTTATATATGGGAAGAAAGCGCTGCGCATTTCTTTTGCATCTTTCCTCTATTGTACATGCGCTGTGGTTCCATGATGACCAATTTGCTCCAACTGTCCCAAGTTGCTGCTATAGCTTGTGCGATACGTAAGCCGTTGCTAGTTGCTAGAAAGCTCGACCACGTGCCGATGAACAGCTGCTCACAGCAGCACGCAGCGGATCTGGCTGCTAAAAAAAAGAAACATATCTTTCTGGCTGCCAGTCGGTGGCGCCGCCTTTCCCTTACTCGGTCATATTCTCTTCGCGAGAGTTCTAATTAACACCCCGCGATGGCGCGACCGCGCCAGAGGGCAGCCCGATGCGCAGGAGCAGGATCTCCCGCCTCCGGGATCGATGCCGCAAATCAGAGCAATGGGAAGCAGCGTGCCTCTGGCGGCACGGAGGAGAATGTTGGACTGTTCTCCGGTGGTCGGTTAGATGGCGCCACTGCAGGTGCTTCGCATCATTCTGGTACCGTAGCTGGCTGCCGTTGGATGCGAAATTTTGGAGGCGTCGCCAATGCGACAAGTACACGCAGCTCGATTGGCGCATGGTGATGAAAACGAAAAGGCGAACGCTCGAAAATGCGCCTCGGCAGTCGATGCGCATTGGGAAGCGCGACAGATTTGCCTGGGACGCGTTGCTCGAACGTGACCTGCCTTTCCAACACGCTCGGCTGCAACTATCACATCGTCGCGTTTTTCGGTACAGCACCAACATATGTGAAAGTTGTGAGGGAAAAAAAATCGCCTGGTGCCGAATTCACAAATCTTCTGCTCCGTATGTGCTTTCTGTGATTGATCAGTTGCCTTCGCTAGATAAGTCCAGGTTCGGAATTGGTTGAAGCATTCTCTCGCAGATATCATTGTCGTAAGAAGTTCAGTTTATGGATACGGGCCTTGAGGACTGACGTGCCAAAACCATAGAATGATAATGAGGTCGTCCATAGTGGGTGACTCCGGATTAAATTTGGTGACCTGGGGTTCTTTGGTGAGCACCTGTATAAATCCTTATATGAGGGAGTCGTAGTATATAGGGCCTATGAAAATGCTGTTGTGTGGGCGCAAATTGAACCCATGTCGTCGACCTTAGCAGCACCCCATCTGAGCCGCCATTAAGATACGACGACAGTTGAGAAAGAGAGAGAAACGAGATGAAATGCAGGAGGCTTACAAGAAAGATATATCGTTTGGTATGCTACCGTACATTAGAGGAAAGGAAAACAAAGACTCCAATGGTCTCGAGAAGGAACGAGGCGATCGACGGCTACCAGAGAGTGGTTTTATGACCGCATCTCACCAAATGGTTTGCCGTGCATTCCAGAAACGTGGATCACTCCTTGTCGCTTCTGTTGAAGGCAGGCGATATTCTGCTCAAAATTTTACGCGCGAAAGTCATAAAGAACTAAAACAAAAGGAAGCATGCGGAACGCGGCTGCTTTCTTTGACCAGAATTTCCCGAATAGCTGGTCCCCAATGTTTCCACACGATGATATTTAACGTTGCTGAGAGTATTCTACGAGCTTGACGTTGCGAGAAACATCAGCGATGTGGGCAGCATTCAACCTTATTTATTATGCGCCGAATAAAACGCTTCGGAAACACTTTTGCTGCGGAAACAGCTTTCTTTTCTTTTATCTTCAGGTGCGCTTAGCAAGAAAGCGAAAGCATTCGTGGTACACCTATACACCGTAAACGCTTAGGGTCACTTCATATTTACCACTGCGGTGGGAGACAGTGGTAATGGTGCGTTCGGTACATTAAAAAAAAGAAAAGAAAAAGCACTGCGTATGATTGTCAGTGCCGCCGGGCGCCGAGCATTTTTTCTCTTGGGGAGCGGCGTACCCAGACCTGGAGCTCGGTGGCATCGGCACTCGTATCCAGTCTTGGGCAGTAACTAGTTACTAGTAACGCGTTACCGGTAACTAGTTACTTTTTTCAGTAACTTATAACTGTAACTAGTTGCTTTTAATTTAGAGGAACTTGTAACTGTAACACTGTTACTTTTTCAACGGTAACTGTAACTGTAAATACCGTTACAGTTACTTCCTTTAAAAAAATATCCAGCACCAACACTTGAAATCAGGGTTCCGCGCAATCCCGATGTTTCTCTTAAATATTTATGACTATGTTTACCTCTGTATCTAGATAAATTTGCAAAATCTATCTATCTCACTAGTGGAATGCTTTTACGATGTATAGTTTGTATCGCGATGCTGTGCAGGACACGGACATCTCTTGGGTTTTTTTTTTTTTTTGGATGTACTGACATGTTTCCAAGGCGGAAATTAAGACTTTTTTCTATGAAGGCCAGCGAAGCACCGCCGGTCGGCGACAAAACAGGGCGGGGAAGAGTTCTTCTCCCCGCCCCCATGCAGAGAAAGGTGCGCAACGCCGCTGTATGGTCGGCCTAAGTGACGAAAGTCACTGTTTTCAGAGGCCGGTGCAGCATCCTTGATTTTTTGCGTGGCCAGCCATTTTTTCAAGACCACCCACGCGGAAGCCACCTAGAAACAGACGCCTTTCAATGCCTCGCACACGTTCATTTCTCAAAGCGGCGGTACTTCCAAAAAGCACTTCCCAAAGTTCCGGCAGCAATGGCTCGAAGGGGCCTATCCTTTTTTTCACGCCTCGGGATGAGCTCCCATTTTATGTACGAGCGTGCAACAGTGCTTCGTGGCACCAGGTTGTCCCAACGTATTAAATGCGATGCATTTCTCAGCGAACTTTGGCGACTTTGAGCACATATATCTAGGTATCGATCTAGCCGCCTACGATTTTGTGCTCTCCTGGCCTTTTCATTAATGGAATGTATGCGAAAAGTGGTACGCAACAACATGACTGTATGACGAACATAAATGACAGGTCATAACATGAAAATCATGACGTGCATGTCATGAGCGGCATGATTTACGTGCCACGGTCTTGGTGCTCTACTGGCCTTTCCTTAATGGGATGTATGCTAAAATTGTATGGCACAACATGACAGCATGACGAAAATAAACGACACATCCTAACACAAAAGTCACGACATGCATGTCATAAGCGGCATGATTTACGTGCCACGGTCTTGGTGCTCTTGCAGCCGTTTCGTTAAGTTGATAAAAACCAAAATTAGTATGGCGGGACAACAATGTATGACGACCATGGGTGACACATTCTAAGAACATGAAAATCGTGACATGCATGTCATGAGCGGCATGATTAACATGCCACGTGTTTCATTAATGGGATGTACACCAAAAGTGCTATGGCACGTGAACGACTGCATGACGAACGTAAATGACAGGCCATAGCACAAGAATCATGACATACGTGTCATGAGCGGCATGGTTTACATGCCAGTCGTGGTGGTTTTGCGGCCGTTTCGTTAACTTCTTATGTACCCATAATATAGCGAGACAACAAAGCAGGTCCATTTTACGTTCCTAATGCATGCTTTGCATTTCCTTGATTCCCACTGCACGTGGGATCTGCCTTTTTTTTCTGTAAATAGATTCCCGACAATTAATAAAAAAGTTGTTGCAGAAAATGAGACGTACGCAACGACTGCTGGTGTTGGGATTTTGAGTGAGCCCATTCAATTTCTTTTATCTGGCGCTTTGGTACGAGCAAGTTCAACTAACTGCACGCCTTCATATGTTTTCATTGAAAGAACTACATAATTTCGTTTGCGGTGTAATAATCTTGTACAGTAACGGAAAAGTAACGACGTTACTTTTTTGCAGTAACTGTAACTGTAACAAGTTACTTTTGGAAGCTGAGTAACTGTAACTGTAACATAGTTACTTTTCTGGCTTGGGTAACTGTAACTGTAACACTGTTACTTTTTACTGGTAACGTGCCCATGACTGCTCGTATCCCGAGAAGGTGGCTTCTCCTATGCGCTCGCTTTTTTTCTCTTCCACCAACGACGCTGCGCCACTCTGCCTTATTGGTTGCGGAAATAAGCGCCTTTCCTAACCTCAAACCACTATTCACGTAAGAAAAAGAGCCTTGCAATGAATCAGCGGACATCAGAAATGACAGGCCGTGTGAAGATAAAAGCGGACGGACCACTCAACGGCTTACTTTCGAAGCTGAACTCCCTGAGATTGCCTTTTCTCTTTATTATTCCTATAAACGATCTAGTAACGACGTTTGCTGTTGACATCTGCCTGTTTCTGGGCTTCGCGTTCTATTGATCCTGCCCTTCGATATACACGAGCGCCATGTTTAATGTTCCCACTTTTTTGCGGTGACTAATCAGTGTACGTCCGAAGGTCGCGGGATCGAATCCCAGCCGCGGTGGCTGCATTTCGATGGAGGCGAAATGCTTGAGGCCCGTGTACTGTGCGATGTCAGTGTAAGTTAAAAAAAACAAAAAAAATACAGGTGGTCGAAATCTCCGGAGCCCTCCACTATGGCGTATCCCACAATCATACCGTGCTTTTTGGACATAAAACTCCGAAAATGCTCAATTATTCCCAAAACCGCGCTATGCTCATGAGGGACGCTGTAGGAGTGAGCTTCGGAATTTTTGATTACCTGGGGTTGTTTAACGGGCACTGACATCGATCGCACAGTACACGGGCCTCGACATTTCGCCTCCATCGAAGTGTAGCCACCGCGTCTGGGATTCGATCCCGCAACCTTCGGATCAGCAGCCGAGTGCCATAGCCACCAGACCAGCGCGGCGGGGCAACTACACCGAGTGTAGTTATTTGTTATTGTGGCAACCGGGATGACAGGATTACGAAGCCAGGACTATCGAAACACATGCTGCGACCACTAACACGGCTGGTTTACGTGGAGAGTCGTCGCACGGTGCACATTTACTATAGAAACATTCCTTTCTAGACACAGCATAGCTCTTAGGTTTTGCTACGAGGGGTAGGTACGTAGCGCCCGCTGTCGTACGTGTCCACATTACTACACACGCTATTACTACACTGCGCACTCGAAGAGGTGTACTGTGCTGTTGTAACATTGTTCCATTGTACAGGAATATGCGTATAACCGTAAAAGCTAAGATATACAGATTGCAGGGTATTTTGCACAGTATTTTGCAAGTATCTGACTTGGACAAGGCAATTACGGTTACCGCGGCAAAGGATGCCTACTTGCCTGCGTAATCACCTGATCGGTAGGCATATTAAGACCTGATGGCGCAATTGTCACGAACCTGCTTTGAAGAGAACGTCGAAATGCAGTCGGAACCTGACCCTTCACGTTTTAGCGTTCCTTCGTGCGTGCTTGGGTTTCCCTTTGTAAGCGGTACAATAAATGTTCGGTAGGACCACACCGTTATAGGAGAAGGCGCCATAAATCGCGGGCTATATCTCCCTCCGTTTATCATGCAGCTCTGTGCTCGCGCATAATATGAAGCGCGCGTGCCTAACGCGCGTGCATAATTAGAGGCTCCACTCGCGTGGTACGTGTTAAATAAACGCCCGTCACGATTTTTCTTTCGCTCAGGCATAAGGTTGCTAACCTAATGCACGTACTGTAGCGAGAGTGCGATAATTAAACATCTTCCATCGTTTACCAGCAGCTATTTGCGGCACTGTCTGTTCAGACAGAATTAAACGATTACATCGGTGACACCGATCACGGACTGTCGTGAGCACCGAGTGTTGCCGGGAGAGACTACAGATAGTGCCATCATGAAACAGTGAGCGTACTAAGTAAACGTATGTATGTATGTATGTATGTATGTATGTATGTATGTATGTATGTATGTATGTATGTATGTATGTATGTATGTATGTATGTATGTATGTATGTATGTATGTATGACACATAAGCCGGGGAAGCGCTAAGGTAGATTAAAGATGAACATGAGAAAACAAAAGGAATGACAGGTGGCACAGCAAAAAAACGTGCCTTCACAATTGAAACCCAGACATTAGAGGTCGTACAAGAATAGACATATCTAGGACAGCTACTGACAGGAGAATCCACTCATGTAAAAGAAATACACCGAAGAATAAGCATGAGATGGCGCGCATACGGGACATTCCCAACTCATGAACGGAAACTTGCCGTTACCTTTTAAGCGGAAATTAAATAATTACTGTACTTTGTCAGTACTGACATATGGCGCAGGAACTTGGAAAATTACAAAGAAGCTAGAAAGGAAGTTAAGAACCACACAGCGGGCGATAGAATGAAAAATGATAGGCGTTGCTCTAAGAGATCGGAAGACAGCCGCGTGGGTTAGGGAACAGACAGAGGTATCCGACATAATAGTCTAAGTAAAGAAGAAAAAATGAACATGGGCAGGTCACGTGATGAGAAGGATAGACAACCGATGGACAGTTAGAACGACGCAGTGGATACCAAGATAGGGTAAGCGCAGCCGTGGATGACAGAGAGTAAGATATGGAGTGACGGAATTAAGAAATTCCCACGCATCAAATGGAATCAGCTCGCAAAGGACAGGAAAGGATGGAGAACACTGGGAAAGGAATTGGAAAGCAATCTGCAGTATTTTAAAGGAAAGCATTGGAAAGCATTGGAAAGGAAAGGAATCTGCAGTGGACATAAGATGGGATTATCATGATGATGATGATGACGACACAGACTTCGCCATATTAAAAATGTGTGAGGATTCCTAAAACAGCAGGGTTTGCTTTGGTTTGTTTCTAACTTTTGGTTGAGCCGAGGCAACAGACGTTCCCTGTTCACTGCAACTTATTCACTTTTCCAAGTTTTACGTGCAACGCTTCCATAGGGTTTTTGCACACTATCTGACTAAATCTCACCCGCATCCCAAACTCACAAAATCTCAGGAAATCGTGTGTCGCCGCCTCTGAACGCACTCTTTCCCATGCCCACAATTGCTCAGTCGACCCTCGGAATTTGCAACAAAAATGCGGAAAGCGTTTATTCAACGTTTCAGCCGGAGACCGGCCTTCATGAAGGCCGGTCTCCGGCTGAAACGTTGAATAAACGCTTTCCGCATTTTTGTTGCAAATTCTGAGGGTCTACTACTCATCTACATATATATATATAATTTGTGTGTGTGTGTGTGTGTGTGTGTGTGTGTGTGTGTGTGTGTGTGTGTGTGTGTGTGTGTGTGTGTGTGTGTGTGTGTGTGTGTGTGTGTGTGTGTGTGTGTGACGGGGACTGGCGACATCAACACGCACCAAAGTCACTAGGCTATCACCAAATGAGTCCGTAACAGCGTGAGTTGCATACGCTATATGTGGGAGCAGTTGGGACATGTTTCGTGACTCCGTGTTAGCACATAGTGTTATGACGATTAACAATGGTCACGTGGCACTATCTGCCTTGATCACACAATGCGAATATAACGAATAAGCGGGAAAATAGACGGGGGTGAGTTTTTTTTTTTTTTTTTATAGCGAACCAGTACATGCTATAGGTTCTGGTGTACCGCGCACAAAACGACGCGTGGAAAATTTTTTATAGAGTGCGGCTGAGGCCTGGGCGTAGTGCATGGTGTGGAGTAGTGGCTCGTACACAAAACACAACGTGAATTAAGTGAACCAAGAAGAATTATTTTGGGTGAATGGTGCATTAAGTGCACTTAAGGTGTCTTGATGTTAATACATAATATGGGAACTAAGCGATTGAAACGTTAATCAGTGTGATTAAAAGGTGCCCTGTAGGTTGAATTAAAGTTGCAATGTATTTGATTAGGTTATACATTGCTAAATTCTGATCAAAAGTGCGTCTGCATATTGAGTCGCGTGGATAGCGGTAAGCGGATCCCATCACCACAGCGTTGCCTGTCATCCTTCTTCACAAGGTGGGAGGGCACTGAGTTTTATACTTCGTAATGCGCCTACATTACGTGAAGTCCAGTTTGAGCTCTCTCATCAAACGCATTAAACCACACGTGGCAATGAATGACGTGTACTAGGGATTGGTACGGTCCATAAAGTCAACGCACTGCTATTGTTAGTGGCATGACAAAAATGAAGTACCCGTTGTACCCCATTCCCCGTGGTAGCTTAGCAGGCAAGCCTGTCGAGTGGCTAAGTTTGATAAGACGGATTTTATTCCCTGGCTATAGTGGTTGACTTTTCAGGCGGCAGGAATGCAAGAACACCTGTGTAATTCGAGTGACACAGATGGAGTCTCCCACTGCGGCATCCCTCGCAATGATGGCGCGGTTCTGGCACTTAATTACATTATCACACTCTGTGCTAAGCACATACAGGTTCCCTTTCTTAGGAAAGTGTTAATTAAGCCCGTTCGACTGCGCGATGTCATTACTAAGAGTATGTGGAATTATGAGACCCTGACGTTTGTCGCAGGCGTCAAAAGAATTCACGCGCAGCTGGAGCTTTAAAGATTGCTAGCTCCAGCAGAAAGATGGTAGAACACTGAAAGGAATGCGAATGCGTTCGCGTTGTATACGTGAGTGAAATATCCGCCTTAAGGCGCCGCTAGCACCTGGCGACACTATGTTTCTTACTCAGCACCTCAAATTAAACCTGCGGGTGGAGGTTGATACAGAAATAAATAGAAAAGTAGAAATCGCGTAAAAATATAAAGCTTACAGTTTCTATATACATACCGAATTAATGGAGGTACAGGTAGGGTATGTCGGTAGGAGTCGCACTTGAGAAAGAAAGACATTAGGGTGGCATTTGCGGGTTTTTTTGAGGACCCATACCGCGGTTTGATAGCCCCGAACGAGGCGAGTTCTCTTTTTATTACAATTTACACAGCGACACAATGATAATAAATGATAGGCAGCTCAAATTACAACAACCTTAGCTAGCCACATACGGCACCACCTCAAGTGCGGCAGCGCCCCTAGTGTAGCCACTTTCACCATTTTGAAAAATCTGGAAAAGAGTAAGAAGAAAAGAAAGAAAAGGGAACCACGAATCCATGAAATGGTGGCTGTGTCGACGGATGATAATTTTTTAATTAATTTTTGTTCATTTAGCCTGACTTTGTGGTCTGCCGTACTTCAGCGATACTGTTCTGGCTTCTATTTCAAATAAATTTTTGATACGTGTGGCTGGACAGTACCTTCACTGAACGAGCCGAGCGTTGCTAACGACGTTTTTGACGTGTAGGCCACATCGTCATGCTCAAGCGTACAACGCCCGCCTTCTGTGCAAAAGCATAAACAAATGTCAGTGCCCGAATGACCACTAGAAGTCTTTGTGAGAGCATGTTTCTGTGAATTCTGATGCTGGAAATATGATTAGCGAGACCAGCCCAAGAGTGGCAAAAAGCTTTTACGAAAGAGAAGTCATGAGAATTTGGCTCCCACTCCTTTATCTTTACGTGGAGCGTGGGCAGGCGACATAATATTATAGGTAAGTCGTCATAGGTAAGACCAACTAATTTAAGGTAAACGGCCTGGCTTCTCCAAACGAGGACAAAAGTGCTCAAGCAAACGACAAGTGCTTGTTGTTCATGTTTTTCTTATCTAAATTATCTTTGTTCTCCTCGTTTCAACAAGTCGCGCTGCTTACCTCGAAATAGTTTGAACCGATAGGCCCAAGCTTTAACTGTAATGAGACCGGAGTATTATTCGCCGAAGAGCATGTCAGGATGCTGTATAGTGTGCACACAGGACTCTTTAAGCACGGCTGTTACCGTATTTCCACGGTGCCGTGTAGAACCCATAGGGCGACTCGTCTTGCATTATCAGTGCCTTGTGAACACGAGCAGAGCTACAGCGGTTCCTGAACGCGCAGATCATAACAGACGCACATTGTTTTGTTCATTATTCATGTACCATCAAAACGCATAGGCCGTCACTGAAGGGGTAGGCAAACTAGAAGTGCGTGCAAAACAACGCAGTAAGTAAAGGTTAAAACAATAATAAAAAAGCGTTACTTGGCAGTTCCCCTAGAAAGTGTCCCGCAACTGTAGTCATCTTCGCCGTAAGAAGTGCCGACTGAAATGCTGCATTCACACTTTCTCGCGGCGCTTCGCTTTATCCCTCTACCAATCAAGGCAGGGTAGGAGGGAAGAGGCAAGGAATATAACGTACAAAGGAGACGCCATTGTTAAGTTCGACAAGAAGGAACAACGCTCGCGCTGTACGCCACCGGGCCCGAATAACGCGTCCACGCGTCATAGTGTAGAAACAGGGCCCAGGAGGAACTCTGGTGTGTCGAGTGTTACATAAAAAGAGTTCTTATTAAAATTTGTAGTACACATTAAATGTCATCTTCCAGCGCTAGGTTTGCACAATGCATGACACGTTCTCCCTTGTACCAGCGACATATACGGTTTCCACTACGCCTTAATGCGTTACCCCTTTGCTCCTCTTACTCCTACAAGAATGGGCGAGTTCAGTCGTGCATCTACGCGCGATCAATGACGCGTTCTCACTGGCTTTCAGTATCTAACAGTGAAAAAAAACTCCAAGAAGAATACGTCAGAATAATGGGCGCAAAGAAAGAAAGAAACCAAGAACAACCGAAGGAGAGAGGCCATCATGACGCCGCGACAGCGGCGCCGCAAGCGCCCGCCTTCGTCTGCATTCCGCAGCTTTCTGCGGCAAAACTAAGACAGAAGATAGGGTGGTTCACGGCGCCCTGGAAGGCAAACAAACGTAGGACAAGCGCTTCCGAAGCATTTTAAATGCCCTCGTAATCCGATGGTGGGTCATGGTGCCAGTGGAAAGAAGGGGCCGTCTCTCCCTTGGCGCGGGTCGATTCCCTTCGCGATGACGTCAGGGCTGACGTCAGAGGTCAGCTGCCAGCCTTCGTCCTCGGTGCGGCCACCATCCTTTTCTGCCGCCCCTGCAGCCTGCGTCTCTTGCCTCCCACTTCTTCTACGGCCCCTTCCACCTCCTTTCGCCGTTTCGTTTAATGACCGAGCTTCCTAAATTCAGCCTAGATGGCGCGTCGGCGCACTGTGCCGCATAGAGTCTCTACGCTTTCGCATCTAGCTCTGAGAAAAGGGGGGGGGGGGGGGTGGAAGAGGAAGCGTTCGGTGGCGGCAATTGGGAGAGATGGGAGGGAGGAAATTTCGTGCATGTCTGGCGCAGTGATTCTTTTTGCTGGCTTCCTTCATACTTTCTTTTTTTCTCACCGCGCCCTTTAGAGCCAGTGCATATCTACGTGTGAAACAAAGAGACGGTGCTCGCGATGGATGCTCTGGAGAAGCCCGGGCGCTTATCTTTCAGTGCGCCCTACCGCCCGCGATGAATGGAAATCCTTCCCTTCGCTGCCGCCAACTTTTCCACCGCGAGCGCGTGTACCGCTTTCTTTCAACTCGGCGGATTCGTTTGAGGTGCTGGGATTTCTGCTATCTGCGCCTCTAGCTTATCCCCGGCCTTTCGGTCACTTTGCTCTTCTTTTCTTGCCATCTTACTCTTCTTTCGCACTGCCGCTAGAGGAAGGTGAGAATAATGAGAATCGGTGGCGCCGGGCAGGACGTAAGCTGCAAGAGGAAGTGGGCTCATAAATTCTGGCTCCAGTGCTTATCGCGAATGCATTTAGATGGATTCTCGCGCGCGCTCACGCGCTCCGTTTGTTTCGCAAGCGGAATAGGTTTCTGCGGCTGGCTCCGCAAATCAAAACGGCGTTGACCTTGCCTCGTCAAGCGGGCACTTTCGATTATCCCATCTGTTCATTAGACAAAGACGTTGAGAAGGCGGTTCTTTTTCTTTTCTTTTTCTTTTTTTTTTACTCTCCTCCCGGTAGGTGCACCGCGCGAAAACTCCGCAGGAACACGCATCGCCCAGGAAATAGCAGCCGGGAAAGAGCAATGATAGGCAGTGCCAGCACCTACGGTGCCAAAACTCCAAAGCGTAATTGCCCTCTGGAAACAACAGAATAATGAGGGAGAGAGAGAGAGATGGAGTTAGTCCTGCAGCAATCTCCAAAGGTGTTTCGTTCAGTGAATAGCGATGTGTCGAGAGAAAAAATTGTGGAACCCTTAAGCTTGGCCTTAAGAGTTGAACGCGATATCGATGCTAGGCCCCATCCTCATCGCTTTCTCTTCCGCTTGCCATGTTATTCAGTCGCCTAGCCACGTAATTGTCATGACACCACTTGGAAGAAAGTGCGAGTTATACTTAAGCTATACTGTGTGGCCTCCCTCGTCGTCTTGCTCCATTTGACGTAGATGCGCCGTCAAACCTCGCCGATGAAGATGGCACCATTATAACTGAGAGTTGAGCTTGTTGGTAATGGTTCGCCTTGAAGTGGGTGCAGCGCTACTCAAAACAGGGACAAAGAAGAAGAAGCACCTGTCCTGCGTATCTTCTTCTTTGTCCGTGTTTGGAGTAGCACTGCATCCACCTCAAGAACAAGTAGGCAGAAGGATATATGCGGATTGGCCGAGCACGTGGAGCATCGAGCTCATGAGGAAGGGGTCCCACATTCGATTCCCCGGTCACCGAGTTTTTTCTTACTTCTTTAATTGCATCTACCTCGAATTTTCGCTCACGGGCAACGCTGATTTCTCGCTCACAACCAACGATGCAGACAACGACGCCGACACCAATGTCTGCGAAACAAGTTCTTTAACGTTATCGCTTTAACATAATTCTGCCCCGCCACGGTGGTCTAGTGGCTACGGCAGTGGGCTGCTGATCCGAAGGTCGCGGAATCGAATCCCGGCCGCAGTGGCTGCATTTCGATGGAGCCGAAATGTTGAGACCCGTGCAGTGTGCGATGTCAGTGCATGTTAAAGAACCGCAGGTGGTCGAAATTTCCGAAGACCTCCACTGCGGCGTCTATCATTATCATAGCATGGTTTTTGGACATTGAACCCCGGAAATCAATCAATCCAATATATTTGCGCCAATTCCCATACTTTTCTTAGGCGTCCCTCGGAGTCATCACAAACCTGAATGAGGAGGCCAAATTTACAGGTCGTTTCTTTCCTAAGTGTCTATTGCCATTGGCTGGCCGGCTTTGCTACTGATATCTCCAGCATCAGGATTGGCCGAGATATTCTCTCAAGCACACTTGTATGTAAGTTGCTTTCGCCAATAAGAGCTCTGATGTTTAACCATCACTAATGTTTAGACCATTCATGGCGTATGCGCGCAATCACTGCAATGCTCGTTTAACGTGAACTGCTTTGCGACACCGATCAATAGGGATCGTGGGATAACTACGAAAAACATTGTGGCTATACAGGCGAGCGCACGAGCGTCGATACTCTCCATCAGCGGTGCTCGTCGTTACCGTGTCTTCGAGGACGTGAAATGTGCGTCATTATTACAGTGTGATGCTAATGATACTAAAAGAATAAATGTTTGTAGCGCGAGTGCCCGACTTCCTTGTAATGTTGCCGCCTCACATTTCACGATATGGAACACTTTTCTCTTTGGCGGGCGCACGCCTGATAAAGCATTACAGAACACTTTTAAGAACGCCCCGCCTGCAACCAGGCGTGTTCAGAAGTTGGGCGCGCTTACTGCAACCCTCGTGGTTTCATGGGAATTTCCTTCGTGCAAGCCAAAAGGTAGAGGTCCTTGGCACACATACGCTCGTATTGTACATATCCTAGAGAGTAGGCCTCGCATCCATGGCAAAACTATAATATAATGTGCAAAGCAAGAATGTTTAATTCTTGTCATGAAACCTGTGATCATTTCACCGCCCCAGTGATAACGCGATGAAGATATTTTAGAAAGCTGTGCTCGAGTGCAGTGATGGCTGCAGGGGACAAAGCTTACCCAGAAACGGTGAATACCTCTGAGCAAATCCTGAACAATCTCTGTCCTCAGCAAATACTGCTGTCACCGCTATATGCGGGAGCGGGCTTAGTGTTTACAAGTTGCTAGTGTGTGGGAGACTTTGCCCCGAAATTCGACCATGTGACGCAGTATTTCCTAAACAAGCAATGCGTGTGGTACGTTAGGGACGAACGGATGGACCAACACTGTATTTTGAAGTCTTCCTTTTGCTTACGTCAAAGTAATGTCCTGTGTCCTTAAACCTTCTACAGATAACTGTACGACTTGACGGCCACTAACATAATTTTACTCGAAGTGCTCAAGACATTCGAAACGCTTTGTTGTACGGGTCACTTCGTTGTAAATGGTTGCGAATGCTGCAAGGCAATGTAGCGAGGATATAAAGGACTTCTTCGTTATAAAGGTCAATTCGTTGTGTAAGAGTAAAGACTTTTGGCTGTATAACAGCTATTCCGCATGCCGCCTACATCCGCTTTGTTTTCCAGGAGGCGACTGTGTAGTCTCCTTTTGACGTATAATGCCGGCTCCCGTTCAACTTCCCTTCCTTGCTTAAGCTTAGCATTGTGTTTCCCCTGGTGATTAACTACAGTGTCATGATGTACGACTCGCCGTGTTTGTGGTTCCCTGTAAGAATCAGAAATGGCTGCAAAATACTGCTACGTGAGAGCACGCGGCGGCGGCTTCTTAGATTTTTTTTAGGGGGGGGGGGGGGGGGTCTTGGACCTTCGATTAACGCACATACACAAGCACAAAAAGAAAAACTAGTAACATTTCTATTATGTCTGTACTATTTTAACATTTAATTCTGCTATCTTGGTGTGATAAGATGCTCTCAACCAAAATTTCCAAGCGAAACATGCCGTCTAATGCACATACATATACGGGCGAACGCTTTTCCTAACACGTAAAGCGACGTCGAGTACTATAGAGATAAAAAGTCAATAAGCGATATCGACCCCTTGCCGGTAAGTCAGGTCGTCTGCCGGCGAGTCATCGTTTTGTGTTATGCTAGAATACTTTGAATTGCATGTTGCATGAAGTCCTGACGTTAACTTAGCTGCGTGCGAAATGTATAGGTTTATGTAACGGCCGTGGTACCGCATACTTCGCTGCAGTACTTCTTTGCATAAATCTGCATCTAATAAGCGAATGACGCTCACTGTGGTATGATAATACTCACTGCGCTGAGCCTTGAAACAGCATGAGATCATCGCGCTCATCATCATAACCGCCACCGTTCTCTATACCGGTCTTTGCTTCAGCGCCGCCGCGCGCATCAGCGGGGAAGTGCAATGCGATGGTCATTCACAAGTGCGCTGTCTGCGGGCAATCGTTGTTTCCATGCCATGTGCGTTTGATCGGTCCGGGCGCGCTGAAACGGCTCCCTCGATTTTGCGGGTGATGACCAACAAGAACCGCAATCCCAGCTCCTGAAAGAGCTGGGGGTAAACACTCTGTGGACGACAGTTCCCGAGAACACGTTCGCGTTACCGATTTGCGCTGTGCAGACGACAGCAAGCGCAGGCGTAGCGTTGGAAAAAAAACAGAAATTTTCTCGCTTTTTCTTTCTTCTGCCTTAATATCATGACAAACGCACGTCCATATAGATAACTGTGTATAGGTAAAAATGTTTGAGCTACATACAGGGTGTCGCGGAAGTCCTTTCCGGATTACAAACACGCAGAAGGCAAAATATAAGGCGCACAGCCTGACTTGGATATGGTGCATTCGAGTTTTGTGCGTACATACATACTCACTGATACATCGTTTGCTACAAGGCCCACTGACGTGAGAACAGCGAAATCATACCCCATTTGCAAGCAACATGCGCTCAAACTAGGAGGAAGCCCAATGCGTCTACTCCGGTACCGTAAGATACACCCCCCCCCCTCCCGTTCCAAACAACAACAACAACAACAACAACAACAAAGAACCCAGACAATTCTACATGGCATACCACAATCATCCACCAGACATTAAAAGCATCAAGACGTGATATGCGAAGTTTAAGACAACAGGGGAGCGTCTGTGATCACCTTGAAACATGCACGCAGGCCTGGGTATGGTGCCTAGACAATCAAGACAGTGAGAGACTCCTCACGAGAAGTCCCAGGCATGTTTGTAATCAGGGACGCCCTGTGGGACACCGTTTTATAAATGTGTCATAGTAATGTGCAATTTGTCCGTGTAACCTTCTGCGGCAGCTTCTATATTCGCTCACGTGACATAAGGCCGACTGAGCGTTTTCTCTTTCTGATTTTGTTTCCCGAGATAACCGTTTTAATCACGGTACGGTCAAAGTTTCGTACGACTATCGTATCTGCACGTATCCATGTCTTTAGGCTTTCAGTGTTCAGCCGAAATAAAAGTGACGCGTGAACGGACCAGAGAGCGTGCATTGACTTCATCGCGGGTCGAGATTGTACGCTACTATGCGCAGAGCCGGTGGCCTTCCGTATGTTTGCGCACGGGGCGTCACGTGCCAGTGAACTGTATTGTACAGCTATAGAGCCAAACCGACGCGCGCGGAACGGAAACATGAGAACACGCCGTAGCACACGGAGCGGTGGCCAACGTGACGCTTGGCCGCTGAAATCGATTGCAGAATCAATATGAAGGATGATTGCGGAGCCAAGGGCGTCAGGAGCAATCTGTTGCAGGGGCCGTAGCTCGGTGATGGTTCATTGCACAATGCGTTTTGCGTTGGCGGTGGGCCGCCCGGGAGGTCTCTATATGTGACGGAAGGGCGTCCACACTGGGATGGATGCGCAGAATGCTTTCGCCCGGAAGAGAGGGAAAGGCGCAGACAGTTCCGAGGCACAGAAGGCCCAGAGAGGGCACACAAAGGTGGCGGTTAACAGCCTGAAAAGCCGCAGGCCTTGGGGGATAAAAAGGAAAGAAGGGGGGAGGGGGGGTGGACGAGAAAGTCGGGGCGATCCGCCGGAGCCCGTTACAGGAGACCAGGAAACGTAGTTTTGCGCCGCGATGCGTCTGAAACCGCGCTAATGGGCAGCGATTCCCTTTCCCCTCAGTGGCATCCCTGCTGGCCTCTGCCGGTCAGAGTGTGTGCTTCGTTTGTGGCCGAGTTTCGGGCTCCACTCACGGGGATGAGGTCCTGAGTTTCCCTTTTATTTACGTTGACATTTTTTCCTTCTTACTGTCCTCATGGTTTCCTTGATCGTCGGTATTGTTTCTTTTTCGTTTTTTTTTTTACTCAGTAGGAATCTTCGCGACGAAATGATGACCAGTGGCTGTCTGGGACATCCGGCAGCAATGTTCCCCATAACGGTGACCACGAGTCGGAAGTAAAATGATTAGGTCGCAAGGACAGGCCCGTACGCGTATCCCACGGAAATGTGGGTGTCTACACCACGAACCTAATATAAAAGGGTCCATGTTTCTAAAGTTGTTTCTTTCTTCAGCTTTCGTTCAGACGGCACTTAATGTTACTGTCCACGAAAGATGAAAGAACTAGTGGCTAAAGTTGAACCACTAGAATACGCAATATACAAGAGCTTTTCTTATCTGTCAAGTCCCGTATCAGTGAAATGCAGCTTAAAAAATAGCATACTGAGATTTGTCTAAGCAGGAATGCCTGTACGGCAGTGAACACGCGGTAATGTAATCCTGAGAATTGGGCTCCATAGAAATACCTAGATATTGAAATTTTTCTCTGTTAAGGCGACGGACTTATTCGACGATTTCTGTTCGCATGCATAAATCGTGCTTTGACGAGACATGAGAATGAATGTGGCTAATTCCTATTCGCTATTTCCAATGAGTTATGCCTTCCCTAAATTTATATTACGAAAAGAAAGGCAAAATATATATCTCTCTTCTCACGTTTTCTTCTTGACATTAACTTTTCGTGGCCGTGCAGTTTTAATAGTGTGGTCTACTCTAACGGAAGACATCGCTGGCTGCGCCATTTCAAAAGAGATGATTGTATTGTCATTCCTTGTTTGCAGTCTACGCAGAACACTTGTTCAATTACAGGACCCCCTGGGCCCCCTCATTGGCTTCAGTCTTACATTGTTCCTTGAGTGGTGCGCAGCAATGGGAGATGGGAATATGGAATAGAATTCAATCGAACTTAATTTATCTGAAAATGGGCTGCCAGGATAAGCAGGCAATAAAAGCTGCAAGTAGCAGCCTGAGGTGCCCCCGCCACGATGGTCTAGTGCCCATGGTACTCGGCTGCTGATCCGAGGGTCGCGGGATCGAATCCCTGCCGCGGCTGCTGCATTTCGATGGAGGCGAAATGTTGAGGTGCCATGTACTGTGCGTTGTCACTGCACGTTAAGGAACCCCAGCTGGTCGAAATTTCCGGAGACCTCCACTACGGCGTCTCTAATAATCAGAGCTGGTTTTGGGACGTTAAACCCCAGAAATCAATCAATCAGCCTGAGGTGACGCCTGGCCGCTCACGCACGGAGCAGCTTCATAGCGGATGAACAGGAACAGACTAACACACTAGAATGATGATGATGATTATGATGATGATGAAATTCATTTATTAAGAAAAGGAGAACCGAAGGTCACTGGTGTGGAGAGAGTGGGGTGGGGAGGGGGTAGGCAGACACTAAATCATGCGCGCCAGGCCGTTAGAAACTCCAAAGTGGGCTAGTGCAACGAGACGATCAGGGTGTTCAAGTATATCCTTTTGTAGAGCATTCAGATCTTTGTGTAAAAATATATCGCTGTTTTTTCGATGAGGCCGAAAAGCAGGACAGTGGAGAACGAGGTGGTCGATGTTTGCTGTGCAGAAACAGTGGCAAAATGTGCATACGCAGAGGGAAGATGTGTCGATGCCCCTCTTCTTGTCTGCGACAGTCTGCCATTTATAGATGATGTCAGGGGTAGTGGCTGTGTTTGCTAATACTTTGTTTATAAATATTTCTTGGGAGCGACTGAGGGCGAGGTCCTTGAAGATTCGAGGAGGCGTGACGTCTTTGAGAATAATGTTCATACGGAAGTGTAGTCAAAACAGTAAATGGTAAGAATTAAAATGTCTAGGGCTACGTCCCAAAACCATAATATGATTATGAGAGACGCCGTAGTGGACGGCTCCGGAAATTCCCACCAACTGGTGTTCTTTAGCGTGCACTGGCATATCGCACAGTACACGGCCCTCAACATTTGACCTCCATCGAAATGCAGCCGTCGCAACCGGGATTCGACCCCATGACCTTCGGATCAGCAGCCGAGTGCAGTACTAGACCACCGTGGCGGGGCAGAAACGTTAAATGCTAAAGAAGGACATTTTGTTTAAACTTGATGAAGAAGTAAATAAATGAACACGAACTTCACACAGGAGCATTTGCCACTGCATAAAAATGCTGCGTAGATCTCTTAAAGGCAGAACAGATATATTAAGTCTATTCGCTCATTCTATTTGAGTCTTTTTAAAGAAAGCTGCAGAATTTTGTAGGCATAAGTACTTCTAGAGATGTTAACCTCCTGTTGTTATATGATCGCTTGCCAAGAGCTTATTTATTCCAATTTCTAACAGGTGCGGCACAACGCCCGTTTCCACGTATACACAAGTTAACAACTGTCACGGGAGAAAGCAGCGTACTTAAGCAACGCCTGTCAATATGCTCTTGCCATGCCACGAGTCACGCGCCCGCTGTTTCAGCGCTGTCACGACACTATTACAACATAGCGCCAGTGCGTGGGCCCCATTGTCCGGGAGCACTTTACGAGATGGGCATCCCAAGCACAGTCCGTAGCACAAAGACTGCGGAAGCACAAAGGCCAACGGCGGGCAGACAATGTAGCCATATACAGTAACCGGGAGTGAACGCTCTTTTCAGCACGCCTAATAACAAGAAAAGCGCGCCGACGTGACGTGCAGTCTTGACGCATTGCAGAGCGCAGTTACCTCCGAGAGCCGATCGCGTTATGGAGGAGGAAACGAGAGAGTGAAGCGAGTTTGAGTGCGCAATCGCACGTCCAAGCCTATACACCGGCGGAACTTTTCAGAGAAGCTTCTGCAGCAGCGCCGCGTTCTTCATGGAGAAATCATTTCGAAACCGGGACAATAAATATTCGTGCTGTAGGAGTCCCTCGAAACGTAAATTATAGAGCGAATGCGGGTGGCTGTCAGCATGTGTAGTTGAGACCGATAGGAATCAGGTGGACACGGCAGGTAGCGTAATGCGCAGACAAGGTAACCAATCTTCGATTGCGCTATAATTGAGTGGACGTCAAACAAGCGGGAACGAGGGAGTTTGGGATCGAGAGGAAATGAGGGGTATAGGGGACGAGATCACAAAGAATGCCGACGATAGCCGCGCCTTCGTTTTGCAGTGGACTTACAGATTACTGCGATTCTAAACCAAATACTGGCGCTTTATTGGGTCTCCGGGCTTATTCGCTCACACTGATCTGGTCGCTGCGACCACTTGCACATTCCGATAGAACTGATGTATTCGACAAAACAGGGCATGTGATTCGGGATAGTTTCCTGTCGCGTGTTCATTGTAGATTAAAGTGAACGTTTATACAATTAATCTTCGGTAAATAAGGTTCCCTTTAGTCTCGGCGCGCTGTACATGACCTGCCAACACCGACAAAAAAAAAGGAAACGAAAGAAAGGGAATGCCAACAGCACGTATGCGGAATAGCCTAGCTATAACGAA
This sequence comes from Hyalomma asiaticum, assembly GCA_013339685.2. NCBI lineage: Eukaryota > Metazoa > Arthropoda > Arachnida > Ixodida > Ixodidae > Hyalomma > Hyalomma asiaticum. Next base: position 17,879,160 of record CM023481.1, on the reverse strand, counting down.
GTAGGTTTAACCATTCTTGTCAATAGGCTCGAGAAAATTGGTGGGTATACCGTATAAGTGGTGTTGCATTTCCATCTAGGCCACCATGTACTACCAAATGCAGCAGAATACTTTCGGCGCAGCCTGATCAGATAAACCGTCGAATGACGCACGCGTGTAGGTGCCGCGGCAGCACCGCGCTTACCCGCAAACATGTCTCCCTTTTCTGTCAACTATTTTCGTCAAATTAGATAAAAAAATAAATGGGAGAGAAAAAAAAGGATAGCGCGCACTGATAAGGAAACAAATGTAATCGCTCTGTCGTAGTCGCGAAAGATGCGGCTGTTCAGAAACTCCGAATTGATCACAGCTCAGACGAGCGATTAAACTGTCATCTCGCGAGCAGCGTTTGTTCTCCCCCTGCGATTGCTGCCTGTGCTTGAAAGGGAATCGTACTTTAACGGAAGCACCGCCGGAGACTCGGACGAAGATGCAGCTGCCGCCCGACACAATGGTCAATATCGAAAAGAAATTCGCCCCCTCTTTCAGCCTGGAAAAGAAGTCGCCTGTGCGCTTCTCTTTTTTTTTTCTTTTTGTGCCTTACCCTCGGAACTTTCCTTCTTGTCGATCTGTCACATGTCCGACTTCATCTGCCGGAGCAGCTGAACTACAGTAAAAAAAAAAAATGAAATTGAAGCGCTGTGCGAACGAAAGGACGGGGGACACATACGGGCACACGCGGCAGGGTGTAGCGAGAAAAAGAATCCACCGTGCGTTTTTATGGTGTTGGGCAATGGCTATATTTGAACAGGGTTGTTTATTCGGAATCTTTCTTTTATTAGTAATTTTACTTTCTCACAGCACACGTGTCCTACTCATACTGCGCGCTCCTGACGGTGTCATGCTTCTTTCTTTCTTCATTGTTTTTTTTTTATTTTTGCTTGCCTTCATTCCCATCACCCCTTGCAATAGCTGCTTCTTTTTAAGTGCTTATTTCATTTTCGTACTGTACTTCCAAGACCTTCTATAACGTTCGCTTCCGCAGTAAACAGAACCGCGTGTTCTTTGTTTTGTTTTGCTTTCATCTTGACCGGGTATTTACAGACATCTGTCGGTCTATAGCGCGTAAATAGAGAGCCGCGGTTTTGAAGCGTTGTTCTTCCTTTCAGTCGAGAGAAGGCCCGCGGGTATTTTCGAAGGTTTAGCACAATAGAAATGATGGAAGGAGATCCTTCCGCTGCCGTCTTGCCGACTGCGGGGCACCAGCGGAAAACGTTGGGCTCAGCACTCTATAGTAGCGTTGGTTATACCTTGCGTGCCAAAATGGCAGCCGAGATGTTCTAGGTGTTAAAGGGAGGCTTCGCCCTCCGGGCGTGCCTGTGGCCGCGGACTACAAAGGAAAGTTAATGGTGAGAAGTAATTTACGCTTCCGACAACACTTCTCTTATGTTGGAAAGCAGTACCAACCGTCATGTGATGATAGCTATACGGGAAACAGGTCCGATTCAAGAGCAGCCGACGGCTGTGTGGTACCGATTCAGCTGAAAAGGCGGTAAACGTTTTACAGCCTAAGCTGTTATGAGATCAACTCCCGTTTTTGGTGCCGTAGTTGTCCGTCGCCGTCGCCGCCGCCGATGTCCGTAACCACTATTGCGCATATTTTAGAAAAAAGAAACCTGGACCGAGAAGGATTCGAATCCACACCTCTCTTCGCGGCAGTTGAGTATTCTACCACTGAGCTACGCCTGTGCTTGAAAAGTCATCGCTAAAAGACCTACACAGGTATAAAGCCTGCCGAGGAATTGCATTAACAAACGTAATGTTACACGGAAAAAATATCAATACGTCACTACACTTCGCGGAAAGTGGATTGCATATTGAGTTCGAGGAATCATTTGAAAGAACACAGGGGTGCATGCTTTGTAGCTGTGCGCCCATTACAGATGCATAATCAACATCATTCTGAAATGGTCTCCAACTTCTCCGTCATCATAAAGAGCTGCCTCGTGAAGCAGTTTTGTCGTATCGTGCCATGCGTCACGCGACAGGCGACGTGCGCAGCCCCAACAGCAACCTGACTTGGCTCTTCGAGACACCTGGTGGCCCGATCACGGGCGAGATTCCCAAGCGTTTACAATGACCTCTAAGAAGGTCGCTCCTCCAGCTTACGCTGTCACTGTCCTGCGATTCCGCGCAGGCCTGGCTCTTTTTGATAAAGATAGGGCTAGACATAACAGCTTGCTAGAAGACGTAGCAGCTGCATTCGAATAGACATGATGTATGTTGAAAAACGACAAAAAAAGACTGGCAATTAGCGCACGCAGAACGCACATGTATTTGCCCTCCACATCCGTTGGAACGTGGCTGTTGTGGCTAAGAATTAAACCTGCAAAATTGTGCTCAGAAGCGTAAAACCGCACCCAACTGTAAGCCATCACCTCGGGTGAAGTGGTAATGTGTGTGAACAAAAATGCGCGTGTGTGAGTGCACACACACACACACACACACACACACACACACACACACACACACACACACACACACACAAACGGCGCGCGGAACTTACTCTACCCTTTGAGGCATCACCGATCACGTGCAGGATAGGGTGCTTAAGCCACCTTGTACTACCTTGACAACCCCACGCCGAGCTTCATCCAAGGATCCCTTTCCCGGGCGTACAATATCCCTGCGTCATCCGCGCGCTTGCACGGCACACTCTCATATGAGTTCTTAGGATACCGCAGCCCACCTCTGTATAACCTCACAGCAGCAGCTGAACTTTACGTAGACCACCAGACTAACAACAGCCACTAACGACGCCGAAGAGTCGGAGCTTGACGGCGTCTTCCACGTCGGTGCCACCCAGGGACGCCTATTCAAGCAGCGGGTCCACACCACCACTTGCGCCTGCCGACGCTTACCCGCTGGCGGAGCTGTCGGCGCTGTCGGCACTGTCAGCGCTTATGAGGTGCGCGGAGGACATTGTAAACCAGCTGGATGTCGCCGTGGAGGCTGCCGCCGAAGACAACGAGCAGGTTGACGAGACTCCGCGCCAGTATGCCTCGCTGATACAGCAGCGCTGGAGCACGCTAAGGAAGCTCTCGAGCGGAAAGAGCAGCAACTCAAGTTGAAGCGTGATATCCCGATGTGCAAAAGAAGAAGCTGCATGAAGCACTCGGTCATGAAACACCAGAAGCAGGAGACGTTGCGTGAAGTAAACAAGGAAGCACATAAAGCAAGGAAGGCATAGCCACCAGCCTCTCACCGCCCTCCTCGACGGCGTATCAGCAAGAATAAGACCAAGTAGACCCGTCGATTGCTGCCGAAACCATTCACTGTTGCTCGCTAACCGGTAAGTCGCAGAAACGTTGTCTTTGTGGACGTGCGGGGTAGCCGTGTATTAACGTCAGGTCGGAAGTTGCAAAAAAAAGTGTGTATCATTTGCGAAACACCTCTTTAAACTGGATAGTAAGTAATATCACATGAGTCCCTCGAGTTAGACTTTAGGAAGGCGAATGATGGGCACTGGAAATGGCTGATGGGCCACATGAGCAAGTGTTCTGAACACTTTTCGTCTTTCTCACTTCGTGGGGCCCCGCACTAACCTGGTTCGTGTCACTTCGTAACGATATAAATCTGTCCCTGCTCCGACGACGTTTCCTTTCTACTAGCTGGCTAAGAACCATTTTAGATGCGAACCATTTCTTCTCTCGCTGGTTTTTTCACCATATTCTGACATCGCTGTCTTCAGATGGTACTGATAGTCCTGTAGCAGGCAGGGTGGTTCAGTATGCTCAGGAACTGAGCAATAAACTTAAATAATCAAATGACGGATATGTTAAACCGAAACCGAAACGGGCAGCCACTTCGTCTAGCATGTGCGATGACGTAACACTCTCCCCTGCATAAGAAATATGTAGTTATTGCCATAAAAATGAAAGTGGCGATGTCATTCGACGATGCATTCAGTTATGCCAGCTTTTATAAATTGACAGCGACGATTCGAGCGCTAAGGTGTCACCGCCTTGCCTGTGACAGCCCGTCTGCTCGGGTATAGGCAGCGTTGTAAGTAGTGACGTCAAAAAGACTGGGTGTCCCGTATGAGAATCGGCTTACGAATTTTAAAATTCATTTTCAGGAAACTAAACGACTTGATTGCAACCGCCAGGCTTGGCACAGATTACCGAAGAAAACGTAAATTGAAAATTTCATTGTGACCAGTGGACACTGAAAAAATCGCCGGAGTTGCACTTTATGCCACTTTGACAGTATCTATCTATCTATCTATCTATCTATCTATCTATCTATCTATCTATCTATCTATCTATCTATCTATCAAGTCGCCTACGTCTCGGTGCTCTCCCGGACGTCTAGTTCACCTGGTATACCCCAATATTTCGTAGGTAGGGTATGAATGTATTACGAACACCAACGACTCATCGTTACATCACTAGCACGTATGCAACATGTTACGTCACAATTAACGATACTTCGATCACGTGCAGCTCGTACCCGTAGTGCTAGGCCGGCGGTATGCGGGTATGCGCCACAAGTGTTTCAATTTTAGAAAGCCTAATTCTATCAAGGATCAACTAAATTTACATATGAAATGCCGTGGCATCGGTGATCGAGGCCGCAACTTCGAGCGGCGTCTGAAGTTTTCTGCACCGCACACATGGTGCACTGCCTCCAGGATCGGCCCACATTTTCCTGTTCGCGGCCGCACGGCCGGCTTAGAGAGCGCCGCTCTTAAAACACGAAAGGAACACCGTTTGTCCTCGCTTGTGATTGAAACGCGGACATAACAAGCACATAGACACACACGAAACTTACTACGCGGTAGGGTGGTATCGAACACGGGCCCTCGGGATGCCAAGCAAGCACGTTAACCACTAAGCTACGGCGGCTCCACCGCCTTCCTTACCTGCACCCATGGTTGGATGGATGGATATTAGGAGCGACCCCTTTATAACGGGGCGGTAGCCGGGCTACCAAGCTCTAGCTTTATTTCTTTTTCCTCTACAAACATTTCTTTTACCGAAGCACACATATTTTCACAACTAATTTTTCTCCTCGTCTACCTATTTTATCTATTATCGTTCCGCTGTGATCTTACCCGAACTACCTTGCGCTTCTGTTTGCTCCATACTTTTGCGCCACCAATACTCTAAGCGCCTTTTACTTATCACTATCGCCGACATGTTCAGCTTTCTCGTGCTACCCCTGAATCCCATGGCCTCCTGCAGGGTAGTGTCCACAGCTACACGTAGGTGGACATCTGTACATTCAATCAAAATATGATCTGTCGTTTCCCTAGCTTTTCCACAGCACGTACATGTGTCCCCTTCTTTCTTGAATTACGCTTTTTCAACTTCGGTTTCTCAGGCAACCGGACCTTGCTTCAAACAGTAAAGCGCTTCCCTTTGAATTGTCGCAAAATTTTTCTCTCTTGATTTCGTCTTTCCCTTTTCTGTAGTTGTTCATTGCTGGCTTCTTCTCCATTCCTGCTATCCAATCCGAGTTGTCCGCCGCTCTGATGCATACTCTTAACGCTCTTTTTTGTCCCATCCGTTTCATTACTGGCTGTATACTTACTGGTAAGCCTCCTAGTTCTCTTCCTCCATTGCGAGTCAACGTTCTTCCTATACAAATACCTGAATACTTTCGCTGCCCATCTAATTTCTTTCATATTCCTTAATCTCTGTTTGTACCTAATTTTACTCTGAGCTTCCCTTCCCTCAAAGACAGACCATCCCATATCCCCCTTAAAAACCTCATTTGTGGTCTTCCCATGGGCGCCCAATGCGAGACGTCCGACCGTCCTCTGATTCACGTCCAGCCCTGATTGTACCTCTGACCTCATGCACACCACTGAGTTTCCGAATGTCCTGGCATTATTACACCTTTCCACAAACCACGAATTACCTCGTACCTGTTGTAACCCCACAGCGCTCTATGCTTCATTATTGCGGAGTTCCTCTTTCTTTTAACTATTATAGCTTTTTCTTGTACTTCTATGTGTCTATTCCCATTATTTATCCATATCCCGAGGTACTTGTACTTTCGTACTCTGGGTATCTCCTCTCCCTGTATTGATATGGTCTGATCGCTGCTGTCATTGAATATCTTTCAACCGCATTTTGTCACACTAAATTTTAGTCCTAAATCTTCACTTTCCAGACAACATATATTAACACGACCCTGGTTCGCAGCGATGGTACCGCCATCTAGGAGCGCTGGAGTGAAGTTGTACGTTGTCATGCTAAAGCGCGCCGATGGTGGGCGCTTCGATCGTCTCAGCGCTGCAGAGTTTAGTTTACTGCTGTTCACGTAGCTTCATTACGTACTTAGTCTTTCGAATTAGATTAGCGTGTTACGCCTCTTTCCTATACTGCGGCTTGCGGTGTTTCTACGCCGACTAATGCTTGGTGTATGATGGCATACAATACAAAAAAAACGGCTGCACTAATATTTCGCAAAAATCCAACGACGTCGATGGCCGAATGTCTCGCAGATAAATGCTTGGCGTAGCAAGAGACACCACAGCGGGAACAGAAACGCATTCGTGCATTGGCGGCTTCAGCTCTGAACACTGATACAGCTGGCTAGCACATACGCAACACAATAGGAAAAATTGTCGTACCTCGCCCAAGCAACACGCCGTTCAGACGCCGCCGGCCAAGCGCACCCAAAATATGGCCGCTGACAAGCACATCCTTTCGCTGCAGCGGACTGTGCCTTCACAAAAGGGTCCACTGACAACCCGTTCGCTTACGCTAGCACGGTTTCACCTTTTGCGAACGCTCCTTGTTTATGGCCCGTTTGCGCAGAGTTCCTGTGCGTGCAACTCAGCTTCTTCGGAGAAATGGTGATTGATTGATTGATTGATTGATTTATTTATTGATTTATTGATTTATTGATTGATTGTCAGAAATGCATGATACAATGCATATGAAAAATACACAGTCACAGAAGGAGGTCTCAAAGTCGCGAGACTGTGAGTGAGACCTCCTATAAAATCATGCATAAAGGCAACAATACTATCGTATGCAGTGCTAAAGATAAAAATAAGTTATACAAAATCTACATATAAGCACGAGACAACAAACTTAAGTTATACAAAATGTACAGACGAGCACGAAAAAACAACCATATACATTAAAATACGACAACCGTTAACATGAATAACATAAATCATTATCGAGTGAACCCATCTGTGTATCGTGCAAACTTTAGCGTGTGAGCCGATTTGGATCCCTGTGTACTGCCAAGTTACCACGATGTCTACTTGCAACGGGTTAACACACCCACAGTACCCACCCCATATTCCACCCCTCTATTCGCCGGGTTGCCTCTTATGCATTTAACAGTTTCTGTGGCGAAATGTTTCACTTTCATGTTATACAGATTCCTGGTACACAGGGATCGACTGCACTTTTTTTTTTACCTCTGATCTACTACCAGTCTTTATCATAACGTATAAATGCCCATTTCACAGTGAAAGGATGCTTCCAGTGACGACCACATGAAAAGTTACGTAACATACTAAAACGAAAGCATTGGTTAATTTTCAGCGCGTGTATGTGTCGCTATAATTCACAAGACTCACGCGAATCAAAATTTAAACGCTACACAGCCCATAATGACTACAGCAGCTGGGATATGGCGGCCGAAACGCCTATTCCTAGAGCACTGCTGGTAGCGCAGCCGAGAGACGCGGTGACTATAGGCTGTCTCAGAAGAGGTCTGTAAATCGGATAAGACAAACCAATCCTCAAAATTGGCCGATGGCGCAGTGGAGGTTTACCGCGGACGGAATCTTTCTCGATTGTTTGGGAAAGACGGGAGTTTCATGCAAACCTTGTCATAAAGCTTTAAAGGAATGCACCCGACGCTGTTTACTTAATCGTGAGAGAGAGAGAGAGAAAGACGCACGGTGAAGCTAGCTAAAACAACCAGACGAATACCGAAGCATCCTTCTATACGTCTTCCGTACCTTCGTCAATTCGAGATCACGTTTCGACATTGATGCAGCTGTAAATATCGTGCAGCAGGCGTATTCAAATTGCCAGTGGCTTAGCATGACATCTCACTTTCACGAATTAGTCTCGTCTTGCCACCGAATCAATAATGATAAATGAGAACGCTGAAACGACGCCGCGACGCAGTGCAAATATTTGACGTCGCGAACAATGGCATCACGATCTGCAGGAATTCAGTCAACTTTGTTCCATCCATTCGTCGCGGATAACGAAGCGGGTATAGGCACGTACGGGCTTTGTCAGGCACAAGCTCATTCGCGAGTTGCTCAGCATGCTAACTTATTCCCTTTGACACGCGCCTTCGTTTTTTTTTATTAATCTACAACCATTAATAATAAATTCAGGCACTCTCATTACATTATGCAAAAAGCGACTCAGTTTAACACTCTCATTACATTATGCAAAAAGCGACTCAGTTTAACTGACTTCGTAGGAATGTTAAACAACCTGAAAGGAACGACCGGCTATGTTGTGTCGAAGCAATTCGAATGTAGCAAGTGTAACGGCATGGAGTAGTGCATAGATCGAAATGTGGTGTATATATAACCGGCAGCGCCGCACGCAGCCACCGCCTCGTATAATATAGGGAAAAAAAGAAAGAAAGAAAGATGAACATGGCGGGATAAAGAGGATAGAGGCAGCAAATAGCACAGCGTGCGCGTGATACATCTCAAGATGTAGTGGACAGGGAAACGGAGTGTTGGGGGAACGAGGGGTACGAGGAAAGGAGGTTACTGGAAGAGCGTCTGGTTCGAGTGGAAGGAAGCGCCGGGCGCGCTTGGTTAGTGTTTCTTTTTTTTCTTTCTTTTTTTTTTTTGACCTTCGTGACGCGTCTTTTGCTGCAATGTAGTGCGTGTTTGTGACGCTCGGGGAGCCACGGTGAACGAAGGGGAGGAGGAGGAGGAGAGGAAAATGCGACTCCTGAGCTCGCAGCCCATGCTGGGGGACACGCACAAGCACGGATTCCGCGGGACTCCGATGCCGGACGCGTGTACTCTGGACCACTGTCGATCCTTCGAAGCCAATTTCTCAGAGCTAAAGAGAGATTGAGCACCCAAAACTTGGCGCCCCAAGGAGATCCCGGAACGCCGCGAGCGCCTTTTTCTTTTTTTCTCATTCCTTTTCTCGCTTTCCCGTTCCGCTACCGAGGCCGGCGACGCCTCGTTTTTATGCCCCTTCCTCTACTTCGTCGGTCTCCCTTCTCGGCCTGTCAAACAGTCAAAGTTTGATTTACATTTCATAGCGCGGGGATCAGTTCACTTTCTAGCACACACGCACAGACACAAGAGGAGACAGGATGCGACTGAGAACTCCGGTTGGGGGATTTTAAGATCGTTGGGATAGAAATGCGACGCCGGCGTGTCTCCGTCTCTTGAAATGAGAGATCAGCTGTCAGGGTTCGGCCAGTGTCACTAGAAGCGTGGTGGGACCTCTTTATTCCATTGGAATTTATTCTGGTGACAGCGTAACTTTTCAAGAAAAGAAAAACATTCTTATTCGTTTTCGCCGCGTTATTCATTCGCTCTTAACTGCACGTGGTTCCATTCAGACGCAAAATATGTATCGAAGTGATGAAACGTGCTGGGTAAATGTAAAGTGAATTGGAAACACCAAGCTTACATCAAGGAAGAGAAGTTGGGGAGTTGACCGGAGGCTCCGCTTTGTTCGACACGACCTCGTGAAAGTTAAAGTTAATGAAGCCAGTGAGAGGGTTATCCTTTTAATTCAGTCATAGTGATTATGGGACAAAGGAAGGCGAAAGCCGAAGAAAAAAAAAAGGACAAACTTGCAGGTGTTTCCTACGGCTGCATGCGATTGTGTAAAAATTTCGGCAAGACAGCCTTTTCTTATTAGTATCTCGCACTTTTCATAGCAGGCATGGCTTTAATTACCACCGTGCATGCACCGTGGCTCCATGCGCTTAAGCTCAACGAGGAACTCGTTAATTATTTCTAATGATTTGAGAGGGAAAGGGAAGACAGTAATTAGCGCTTCGCTTCGCGCGGCATACGAGTGTGGTATGCGTGTATGTGATCTATTGACGCCGAAGGTGTGCCTCGGTCCTGCCAGAAAGACACCTAAACTCCTCCATTTTTCGACGAGTATAACGGCATACAATTGACGCAAACGAGATCCAAGGTTCTATCTGAAACTACTGCGTGGGATATAAGGCCCACAGCAAGCCAAAAAGAAGCGTTAATGATACTTAAGACACGGTGTAATTTACAGATGATGCTCTGCTCCGTCATTATTATTATTATTATTATTATTATTATTATTATTATTATTATTATTATTATTATTATTATTATTATCAACATGGCGTTCAGGTGGTTGTTCGCAGTTCGACACAGAAAGAAAGGCATGCTACACGGTACAAAAGTGTCTTCTCTGCGCGAACTTCGAAGCCGTTGTGTCCCAGGAGCGATTTTAAGTTCAGCGCGTTTCGATTGCTTTTGCCCCGAAACAATGAGTCGACGAACGCTTGTTCCGACACCCGTGTTTTGAAAGTGCGTGGCTTACCCTGAGAAACCGCTGGTCATGCCTGCCACTAAGTCAACACCGTCTCCGTTATTATTTTCGTTATAATCTTTGTCATCGTCACTGACGTCACGGTCACGACCGGCCCAGCTCTTGTTTAGATATTATCGCGCTCAGTGCAATAATTACCTCGAAATACGTGCTGATAGCGAATACTGGACGTAACGAATGCATGCTCGTTCTGGATGCGGCTTTGATGAAACGAGGTATAGCAGTAATTTCTGGCAAAGTGCGAGGTGGCTGGCTGCTCCGAACGAGATTAGTGGATGCACGATGCGGTTAGTATAGGGCCAGCAGCGGTCGTGCCCCCTTTGCGCAGCCACCGTAATTGTCAGAAAAAGAGGGTGTGAGAAGATGACGTGAGTTTAATATCGCCGGGAAATGATGGGCGCCTGCAGAAGGAGCTGAAAAGACGGCGACGATGGAGGAAAACGACTTGCGCTGACAACGGGCTTCAGTTCTTCGCGGCCTCGTAGTGCGTCGATATTCTCTCACTGCCCCATGTTGCCGAGCTTGCCGAAACAAAAAAGAAAAAAAAAGAAACCGACGTGACGACACTAGAATCATCACGTTGTGGGGGACATGGAACCACAACCTGTGCGGATATGATGGCACTGTTGTGAATAAACCTTGATTATCACACTCACCGCGTGTAAGCAATCAAGGCACGGTCCTCATAGATCGAGCTCGTGAATATATCTATCGACTGCGAATGATATTAGCGCGCATTATCTTGGTCGATTTTTGAGGTTTTACGTCCCAAAACCACGCTTTGAATATGAGAGACGCCGTAATGGAAGGCTTCGGAAATTTCGACCACCTGGGTTTTTTAACGTGCACTGACATCGCCCAGCACGAGGGCCTCAACATTACGCCACCATCGAAATGCAGCGCCCGCGGCCATGATTCGATCCCGCGACCCTCGGATCTGTAGCCGGGTACCATAGCCACTAGACCACCGTGGCAGCTGCGGTGCGCATTATCTTAGAGCTTACACTGCCAGCCAGAGAAGCTGGTGAAAATATTTTACTTAAAGGGGCTGTTATACCTTTTTTTTTTGTTGCTGTTGCGGTGGAAATGAGAAGATAATTCCTTACACTGACGCAAATGAACAGGCTTGTACTATATCAAGAAAGGAATGAGGTGTTTAACTTGGCCCTGCAAATAATTAAAAAAATGACAGCTGGGGACACCCTCGGCAAAGAGTGTTAATATCCATGTGTAACGAAAAAAAAAGGAAATCATGCAGGTTCAATTATCCTGCTTAAAAGCAAAACTTTATTACTTACAATCGTAGTCGACACACATATGGTAGCGTTCTTTCCCGACGGAGAATAATATTCATTTTTAAATTAATATTACAGAAACCCAGCTGCCAGTTTTGCCGTCATCCCTACACACGCAAAAGGGTGACCACGAACATAGTTTCCTACAAAATACTAGAGGGAACGCTGGCTCTGCAATCGTGAAGCTGCCATGGGAATGATCGGTATTACATGGATTTGTCTAGTCTTCATGCTTGCGGCTTGGAACGTTTTCGTGGCTTTATTTATTCCTGTTTTGTAGCTCTAGTGATGCGAGTGACATTACTACACTTTTTCGTACGCGACGAAGGCAGCCGCTGTAGCAGCTGTAGTGCACACTTTAATGCTAGAGAGCATCAGAGTGCTACATTTACTGACGTCGTTTGCAGTGATGGGGTGTCATGCAGTCTCTTTCGGTCGTGTCTTTGTTGATGGCCACACATTTTATTTGCAGCGGTGTTAGACCTCATTTTATAAATATTTACACCACGCCTCGCGAACCTTAGCGATGCGGCTTTACTAGTTTTTTTTTTCTTTGTAGAGATGCGACCGGAACTGCAAGCGTGAGGCCGCTTTCACGGCTAACATACATTCCTTGTGACAAGGCTATTCGTATATCTTTTACTACAGCATTTCAATTGCGCTATCTGAATAATTCGACGCCGATCCAATGGGCCAAGCAGGCGCACAGTTATCGTGCCTAGCAGACGCCAACTGGACGATAGGCAGACGCACCCGCGGACGACGTTCTAACAGTCAGCTAAGATCAAGGCTCAGGCGCAGTTTCCGACGCAGTTTAACCGCACGCCTGTTTGATTTAACATCACGTTTTTGTAAAAAACCAACCACCAAACGCTGATGCTGCGGCCTTGCGCAGCGGCTTGACCCTTATAGTTTTGTAAAAATGCTGTAAAAATGCTTGCCCTGCACTTTAAGAAGCGAACGAAAGTCCATTTGTTATATTTAGAAGACACGCCTACATTTTAAATGCTTGAAAACATTTGCACGTCGCTTGCAAGAGCAAAAACATTTAAGTTCGAACACGATTATATGTGGAACTTATAGGAGTACTGACACGATTTTTCAGCGGCTCAAAATGTACATTTTTCGTTTTCTAGCCATGTATTGTTAACGACCTCCGCACACGGAAGCCAGGAAACACATACAAAATATTTTATTTTGGTTTTAAAGTTTTCGTCTCTTAGCACAGCAAGCCAGTCCCAGCGCAATGGACATTACGATGACATATGAGCACAGTCTATTAAAAATCGCCGAAATTGCTGTCAGAGTCACTGGACGACCGTGAAATTGTCGTTGTTTGCGTGCCACACGTGTAACTGACCACAGACGACGGAGTTGCAGCGACGCTATCACGAATTGCTGTCCCTACGTGAATCGATGAACAAATCGCAAGGTACGATCTAAAACAGGGAATGTCGCGGGAGCCAACGTTTCGACAAGCGGACTTGTCTTCGTCAGGGCGGCAACGTCAGGGCAGTTGCCGCCCTGACGAAGACAAGTCCGCTTGTCGAAACGTTGGCTCCCGCGACATTCCCTGTTTTAAATCGTACCTTGCGATTTGTTCATCGATTCAAGCATCCATCTTCCCCTGAGCTTCTCTTCTAGTTTGTCCCTACGTGACTTAGACGTACATCCGACTATGTTAATTTACAGTCACTAGGAAACCGCCCCCTCGAAATCGAAACCGAAAGTGGGCTTTAAGGAAGCCGTATTAAAAATATATTCATTGCCTTGCGAGGCACCATGATACTCTTTTTGGGTTCTCTACCCCAGTTCTTTCATTTACAGCTATAATACGAGAATGACACAAATTCGTGTCAGTACTCCTTTAAACGTTTATGGACGCTGGTAAATTTGGGCGCAAGTAGAAAAGGCAACATTGCCATTGTCGTATAATATTGCTCAATTTCTGAGAGTTGAGTATTCTTCTAACCACGAAAAACAACAACTACCTGTGAGCGTACATAATTATTGAAGACTCTTTTGTTTTAGCGCAATATTTCGTCGTAAACGACCCATTTTTAAAAGTCCAGAAGCCGTATGAAGCCAGAAGAACGAAGACAAGGCAAATACATGTCATACCCATAATTCCCATGCTGGCTCAACCGCTTCGCTTGAAACTCCCATGGACACTAGCGCCACATTTCCCTCTAGTATTTTGTAGGAAACTCTATGACCACGAAGGTTGAAAACTTTTGTTTTAAAGACTTCTGCTGACTTCCGAACGAAACCACGGCAAGTTTGTGCACCTCGAATGGTGCGCTTTCTACAGATTTAAAAACAGGACATCGATGACAAATTGTAGACAGTCTCCTTAACGTTGATAATATATTAATACACTTGGCAAAACGAAGCCATCGTCCTCTTCTTCGTCGACGTCGTCATCATCATCATCATCGTCGTCGTCGTCATCACATTGTATACCAATTGACGGATTGAGATCCCTCTCCCGCCCTTGAGCAAGCAGATTACATTTTATGCCGGCAGATTTCTCAGTTTCAACACTCCACCTAACCGACTGTCGTCCTCGGCTGCGTCTTCCCACACTACCTTATAGTGTTCAACCCTTTAGTCAAACTGTCCACCGGTTCTCTGTTTAACGCATTACATGGCCGGCGCAGCTCTCTCTCTGTCTGTTCTTTATATCAGCTAGAATAACATGTCGGCTACGCTTTTATGTAGTTTGATCGGGCACTTACTTTGTAACGTTACTCCTATCATTCGCCGTTCGATCGCACATTGTGCTTTCTTTTCGAATTTCTGCCCAGTATATTAGTACTGAAAAAAAGTGCAATGATTGCACACTTTTCGTTTGAGGGAGAGCGGCTAGTTGCCACTGTCATGACTTGTGTTTGTCGTTTGCGCCCGGACCCCTCCTTATATTTCTGGGAATTTCGTTTAGATGAGTTGGTGCCTCTGTTAGTAACAGAGCAATAGATACATTCATATAAACCCTTGGATAGAACAAACTTGCACAGGCTACTGAATAAAGCAACCGATTGCAATTACAACTACGTCACTGTAAAATATAAATAATGATAACAATAATTACGGCTTTAAAAAAACTTAAACAATTACTCTGTAGAAAAAATGGATTACTTTCCAGGTTACCTCTCTTACAATTCTTTTTTTTTATTACGATATAACATATGCTACGTGTAGCATGGCATACATAGCGACGCCGCTAGTCAATTGAGTAAAAAAAATGGTACCTCCACGTACGTACCCCAAGTTTCAGTCAAAAGTTGCTTCAGTATAGTACACGCTGGTGTGTCAAATTTGAAAGCACAACTTGAAGTTTGATACTATAATTTGAGGTATGTACGGGCAAGTAATCTCGCAGTTTTATAATCGATTACAAAGAAAAAAAGATTATTTGAACTACAAGGCTCATTACTTCATTTAGGAAGTAATTGAAGCGTTACAAAACTATCGTTCAATGTAATCGATTACAAGTAATCAACGCGTTACGTACACGTCTATCTTAGGGCGTGGTTGCCAATCCCGGTCTCCTGTTTTCTCGCTTAGGCTAGTCAGCATTATCGGTTTTCCTTTATTTTTTGCCTATATATCTCTGCCTTTCCTTACCTCTCTCTCTCTCTCTCTCTCTTGTCCATTTATCCGCCTTCTTCAGTTTTACTTCATTACTTTAGCAGTTTAGGTCTTCGATCGTTTGTTACAACTTGTCGCCATTTTCGCCGAAGAGCACAATGGCATCTGCAAACCTAAGGCACGGCGACGTTCTTCGTCAGAACATATTCCTACATCTTCCCAATCCAGTCATTTACATACTTCTAAACACGCGGAATGTTAATATCATACAACACCGCGCGACTTAATGTTCCACAACGCCACGTTCATGTCGGTGTCGGACAGATGCTATGCCAAACAATGTCATGAAGCCCGGGTCCTTGCTGAAACGCGATACCAACCACGCATTAATTTGAGTGAGCCTATTTTGAATATCGACAGCGGCGCAAGTCTTCGCGAACCAGTATGCAGTAATAAGCGCAGTGCGTCACAAAAGCAAGCAAACTGAAATGAAAAAAAAGCGCGTAACGTATACGCCTGCAGTTTGAGCACCATACGTTACCTCTCGCAGTGCTTGCAAAAAAAAAGAAGAAAAGAAAAGAAGGCAAACTGCGCAAAGGCCGAAAACCACCAACGTAGCTCGAAGAACACTTGCTCTTTTGCATGCGTCGGCACGCGCCCGACAAGAAATGTGGTAGCGAAACGACAGCTTTCAGAGAGCAACGGGCGTGTGAAATAGAACCGGGGTGCCAGACTGCGCGGGGAAGCGACGTCTCACGTTTGGAATACGCCAGAGCACGGGGCCCGGACCGGGCGGCTCTCTTTTAAGATGCCACGCTGATTTATTAACTGTTTTCCTTGCGCCTTCAAGACGGTATATTGTAAGCCTGACAATAATGGTCGGACGGAAAGAAAAAAAGAGGAACAAACAGTGTGTGCGAGTAAGGGAGCGGCATAGCCCAGAGCGCGAGAGAAAAAAAAAGGAAAGAAAAAAAAATGAGAAGGCTGAGAGTGACGCGGTTTGGAAGGGAAGGAGGAGAACTCGACGTGGTGCGCGAGTCGCTTGGCGCGGTGCGTGCAAACACACATCGAAGTAAAGCTTCGTCGGCGGCGGGCGGCGAGAAAAACGAACGACTTCAGACAAGTGCTGGCATACGGAACATGCTGGAACTGCGACAGGCTCTGCGTGAGTTATGGCGCGAAGCTGATACCTCCGGAAAAAAAAGAAATGAAAGCGAGCATGACGCGAGCAGAAATGCGAACCCCTTCTTTTTTTTTTTTGTTGCTTTCTCTAATATCAAGAGAAAAAAAAAGGTCACTAACATGCCATTTTAGCCACGTAGTCACGACGGTGCGGTGCTTTGATTCCCGTGTGGTTTCGGGATCCAGTTAAGGAAGGTTGTTCTTCGGCATGCTGAGTGTGCAGCTGTGTAGCCTGGCAAGGACGCAGGGGCGTTTTTTTTTTTTTTTTCACGTCAGAAAATTGGTGTCGTAAGCATTTAAGTACCGCCTATCGCATGCCGATAAACGAAACGTCCTCAGAGTGCGAAAACGTCTGTAAAAATACCATACACCAGGTGTTTCGTAAAATGTGTCCGTTGAACTTATAAACGCAGAAAAGAAGATATTTGCGCACTTTTCTGCGGAATTGCTTCGTCCGGGGTGGCACGCACTGAGATGCGGGTAAGGGGGATATATTGAACTGTAATTAACGGACTTAGACTAATTAACCTTTAAACTAACACAGCTAGATGCACAAACCAAATGTGCCAATGAAATTCATTTACACAGGGAATCCATACTCGTCGTAATATTTGCTACAGCGTAACGCTGGTCATTTCTAGAAATCACTGAAGCCTCGCTACTTGCGCCCTCTAATACCCCTGTCACACTGGACGTTTTAATGTCATTCGAACGCAATGACATTCGCATCGAATGACATTATTCCGCTGCTACACGGCGACATTTAACATCATTCGAATCGAATGACTTCTGAAATCGAATGAGTTCGAGCAACTCATTCGCATTCGCAGTGGGACCGAATGTGTACTCTCTACCCCAGAGACAACGTAAACGTGCGGCACTGAGCATTCCTAATTTGTGAAACGTCATGTGAAAATGGTATTACTTTAGCGCGTTTGCCGATATTCATCATTTTAAAAAGAAAACAGCCAGGCAAGCCGTAACAAAATGTGTTTACTCTCGACATCAGCGGCGTCTGACAGGCTTCGGTATTTCGCCACAGGATGCAATCGCGAACGCCGTTTGCTTGAGCGCAGCGCTTATTACACTGCGTCTTAATTTAGCGTCTGTGTTTGTCATTAACGCGCTTTGCTTGCAAAAACAGTAAGTGAATGGTTCGGCTGCTGCAAGTCAGCGCCCCCTTTGTGCGCTGCTGTAGCAGCTGCAAATTATTCTGTTGGTGTAATTCAGTGAAGCAAAACCCTGCGTTTATTTTAAATAAAATAGGACGACTTTTCAGCCACTCTGCACTTACGCTCTGCAGCTTTTAGGTCCATTTCCTTTGGAACTATCGTCACTGATATCGTAAACGAATGGCATTACTTCTTCGTGTGTAGCACAACCGTGGGTCGAATGACATTCGCTGCACCGAATGTCATTCGAATCGAATGACGTTAAAACGTCTAGTGTGACAGGGGTATAAACCGCAAATGAATGCCGAAAGAGCGCAGTTGTCGCTGCCTTCGGTATATATAGTGGCATGAGTGACACAGTTCTTCCACTCGCATTTGCCGAGTGACGATGAGCAAGCGTCCTTATCAAAAGGCGAATCAGAATCAGCAATTCTTGTTTATTTAGTCATCGAATTAATTACAAAATATGTGCATACAGAAGGAGGTCCCATAGTCAGAGACTGAATCGGGACCTCCTACAGCAGTAAACATAGAAAAAAATTACTTGATGCAGTAAACAGTGGTACAGAAAACAAGCAATAAAATACATCGCAGGCAAATGAAAGAGTTCTACTTAAGACAAACAACAGCAGAAAGCATCAACAAAAACCGAAAATAGACAACGCAAAAAATAAAGGTAATTCAACTCTCCTAGACAGTCTTCAGATAATTACATGGTGAACGACAGTAAAAAATAAGCGACGAAGAAGAAAACAATGCAGTGAGATCTAATTTCAGCGATCTTTCGCTTCGTTGCCGCGCCTAATCGCGTTGGTCGGAATAGGCACTGGGCAGCGACGCAATGTGAAAGGAACAACTACAGCGAATAGGCCACTACTGAAGGTAGCAGAAATTGCGCTCTTTCGCCATTCAGTTTCGGTTTCCTCGGCTCAATTAGCCAGATTTCAGCGATATGTAGAAATGAGCAGGGTTGCCTATTTGCAGATATTCCAACGGATACGGATTCCTTGTGTAAATGACTTTCACTAGTCGATTTCGTTTCGGCCTCTATCTGTTTCAGTTCAAGAGTTTTTTAGTCTAACTTTGTTCATTACCGTTCAAAATATGGCTCTTACCCATTTTGCAGTGGCGTGACACAATGAACAACACAACACCGCGAAAAGTTCACAAAATTTTTTTTGCTATATTTATAAGATTTATGGACACATTTTCTGAGACACCCGGTATGTCACGCAACCTGAAGTTAACATAGTAACCATTAGCAGAATTTTTGTGTTGTTAAATGCGAAGCATTTCTTGGCGAACTTGAGCAACTTTGCCATGTCCATCTATCTGTCTAGCCGCCTACGTCTCGGTGCTCCCCTGGTTGTCTCGTTCGCTTGATACACACGAATATTTGCATGGTATGGCACAAATATATGACGAACATGGATGACTCACCTTTACGTCACTAACTTGATGCACTGGTCATGTACGTCACGATTCACGATACTGCGATCATGTGTGGCTCGTAGTGCTCAACCTGCGTTATGCCCGGATGCGCCACAGGTGTATGAATTTCATACAGCCTATGTCAATTAAGGGCCAACTAAAATAGACAATAAACATGTCATTATAACAGAGCTGAAAATTCGAAAGCCACACCGTCTGTCGTAGCTAGCTATTGAAATATTGCATACAAGAAGAATAAGCTTTGCATCAATTACAGTGCGCAAAAGTTAACGTATCAAATTACAGACATCCTTAATGAGCACCCTACCTTAATCACATTAATTCAGGAAAGCCCTTCGATTCGTGTATTTAAAAAAAAGATTCATGCCTACCTTCTACAAATCCAGAATTAAATTGCTCCTCCCACTTTATTTAACTCAACCGTACGGTAGTTGTTTCTTCCGATTGCCTGACGCGGTGGTGTAGTGGGTATGGCACTCGGCTGCTGATCCGAGGGTCGCGGCATCGGATCCTGACCGCGGCGGCTCCATTTCGATGGAGACGAAATGTTGAGGCCCGTGTGCGGTGCGATGTCAGTGCATGTTAAAGAACCCCAGGTGGTCGCGATTCCCGAAGCCCTCCGTTACGGCGTCTCTCATACTCAAATAGTGGTTTTAAGGCGTAAAACTCCAGCTGTCAAATAAGGAGCCGCTTCTCCGGAGTAAAGTGGGTAGGCATTTTTGTCATAATGAGGATCGGGGGTTTTCGTAATGCTTTAGTTTTTGCCAGCGCTCCTAGTGGTGTCTGAGTGATTTGTTTGATTTCTGGGGTTTAAGGCCTAAAACCAGGCTCTGATTATGAGAGACGCCGTAGTGGAGGGCTCCAGAAATTTTAGACCACCTGGGGTTCTTTAACGTGCACTGACACCGCCCAGCACATGGGCCTCAACATTTCGCCTCCATCGAAATGCAGCCTCCGCGACTGGGATTCGATCCCGCAACCGTTGGACCGGCAGCAGAGTGCCATAACCACTAGACCACCGTGGCGGGGCTCCTCGTGGCGTCTACGCGTTCGCACCGGTTTGGCCATGTGCGAAGGCAAGGCGTGGACTCTCAGTTTTTCGACGCTGAAGCTCGGTTCTCTTAGAGCGAGTATCGAGACCGCTCTTTCCACGAGCCTTAGGCTGCGTCACGACACACCGTGAGGTCAGCAATCTGTCAAACGGTATGCTATTAAGTTTCGTGTGAAGTGATGGGGCTTGGCTAGTTGATGGGGTTTAACTAGTATAGAGCGCAACTATTTGTCGTAATTCAGGAAGCCTGCGCGGTGACTCTGCTTTGTCGTACTCTCGAGTTTCAAAGCGGCTTGACCAGGTTGACGATGGTTGGCAAGAGGTTGATGCCAAGTACCATTCTGGACGGCGTCGCGCAGAGAACGTGACGAAAACTTCTCCCGAGTTCGTGATGTTTTAAACAGTGATCGTCGAACGATTTCGTAGGCGATAGCAGTGTTCCTGAATAATGAAAGAGAAAAGAAAACGCGTTAACAATGTCGTCAACAACGTCAGTGTGTTCGCGAGATTGACAGAATGTCGTCCGAAGGAGAAACGATATAGCCGATTCCTGGCAGTTGCACATTGACAATGCTTTCGGTCACGCCCTTCTAGGCGGCAGGCAGTTCCTGGCCAACAACAGCTTCACAGACCATCGTCTACTAATCCGTTCTGCTAAACTTTTGTGCATACCCGACAATCAGGACAAGCCTGAAAATTACTGTGACAATTTATGCCGCAGTCATTTTGTGACAATTATGTCGCAGTCAAATTATGTCACAGACACCTTCCAGCATGCCGGTGAAAATGCGTTGACGCCAATGGGGCTTCAATGAAGAATCTTATGCGCTTGTTCCCAATTGCTTGAAATTGTTATTACGAATGTAATTGCATTATTTTTTTCCCCGACAGACCGTGCGTGCAGGACATTCGACTGAGAGATAACGGCGATTCATGGCCTACATCAGGGCCTTTGTGGCCAATATTTTGGGCTATTCAGAGTTGGATAATTATTTATGTTACAACCTGCTGTTTTTTTTTATGTTATGCATGGAGAGATGCACTTGTGGATTTTGCTGCGGGTGGAATTCGAACAGAGGTTTATATATGACATCCATTTGAAGTGCGCGGGGGACTCATGTGCGATTATATATACGACAATGTGCAATTATATATATACGTGCAATATAGTATATACTACAAAATATATACGTCTCTAGCGTTTGACGATTTGCAGAGCTGTCAGCCGAATCTTCGTCACAGCGTTCGTTCTTTCATCTCATTAAATTAGTTACAAGAAAGCTGTTAGCTTCTAGGTGATTGGAGCTTTTAGCTATTGTCGGCCTCACAAAAAAAAGAAAGAAAGAATAAGGAAAAAGAAGGAAAAGGGCGGCCGAATTGCCGAGGTTGTACAATACCGGGTGAGTGCACAAGGCTTCGAACAATCTACCCGTATTATTATTATTATTATTATTATTATTATTATTATTATTATTATTATTATTATTATTATTGTTGTTGTTGTTGTTGTTGTTGTTGTTGTTGTTGTTGTTGTTGTTGTTGTTGTTGCGGATACGCGATGACCACCCCGACCGAGTTCGCGCCTGTCAAATGGAGAATGCTGCAAGGAACGCCACTTCCTCCGTTGCGAGTGCTTTGTCACCTCCGATATTGGTGATATCGTAACAGAAGGTGGCATCCGCCCTGTCGTACCGCCTGGCGCAAAAAGGAAGTATAATCATGGAAGGTGGTGGCTATTCACGTCGTACTCAACGCTTTGCTCTCGCCTCGACTCTAAAGGTTTGCGTGGCTCGGGCAGATCATGTGCGGTGAGTGTCCCGTATCACCGCACATGATCAAATTGTCTTAACCGAACGCTTCCTCGGAACCCTAAAGTACACCTACTTTCTCAGGCTGTGCTGGCAGGTCAATTTTTTAAGCTAATTTTTTAGATAATTTGTCGTTCCATCGTTGTGTGTGTGCGCGCGCGCTCTATTTGAGCGTAGTCGACCATAACAGAGCCGCACTGAAACTGTGCAGGCGCGGCCTGGTAGTGCCTGGTTTTCTCGTGCTCTCGTCGTGCACGACTACGACCAACATGCTCAGGGAGAACCGACGCCTGCTTATCATTATTTAAGCTTTTCTCGTGCTCAGCTAAAACGAAAATGAAAGGCAAGAAAGAAATAAAAGCGAAGGAAAAAAATGAGCACAGGCCCCTTGCAGAATTCGCCGAGTCTCCCCCGCGCTCAGAAGTTGCCGCCCCACGCATACAGTTCCGGGCCAAGTTGAAGTTGTGCATGCGTCGGCGCTCGTCTCAGAGGCTGCGACCGAGCCAGTACGCGAATGCATACATACGTGCTCCTCAGCACGTTTCCGAGCCGCATCGCCGGCTAAACATTTTTTTTTTTCTGCGAGACAGCGGGAAGAACTGAAAGCGAACGGCACGCCAAGATTCGGGTGCGTGCGTGCGCGAGTCCCGAACGCTGCCTCGTGAAAAAGAAAATGAGCACGGCGCTTTCCTTTCGGCCAGAGAAGAGAGAGAGAGAGAGACAGAGAGAAACCCTTGGATTTCGGAAGAGCTCCGCGTCCCTTCAGCCGCGATTTCTCTGCGTACAGGAACTAGAAAAGAAGGAGTACACGACAGGAGGAGAAGAGAACCCGTTCAAAAGGGCGGCCCGCCGCTGCTCTATTTGCATACAGGCATTTAAATGAGAACCCTAAGCGCTGCAGGAAAAGACCGTCGCGCTGCGCCCACGCTCGATGTGCGTGACGCCGAAGTTCTACGCAAAGGCGAAATAGATGCGGACGGTAAGGGTGCAAATAAATAAATAAATGAAGGGGATGGGGCTTGGGGGGGCAGTTCGGGGGGGGGGGGGGTGTAGAGAAGGGGAAGGGGTCAGATCTCACAGGAATGCAAAAAAAGAGAAATAAATAGGAATAAGGAGGCGGCTCTGTTGTGTTTCAACAAGAGCAAGCCCGTATTTGTCGATGCTGTTAATGCCAATGGAGATGCGTTAATGGTATTGAAGAGTGTGTCGGTTTATGCCTTGCTCCCCCTCCACCAATTTATGTAATACGCTGAAGGCAGGATTTAATCCCCGCCATAGTGGTCGGGAATTAATCCCCGCCATTGGCACTCGGCTGCGAGATCAAATCAGGCAGCAGCGGCTGCATTTCGATGGAGGCGACATGCTTAATGCCCCTGTACTGTGCGATGTCAGTGCAAGTCAAGGAATGGTCGACATTTCTGGTGCCCTACACTAGGGCGTCTCTCGTGGTCAAATCATGGTTTTGCGGCGCAAAACCCCAGAAATCAATCAACGCGGTGGTTAAGGTGCAACGCGATACATGATCAAATGATGGTGACGAACATGTCGCATTGTATACGTGCAGCTTAAGGTCCAAAGTTCATCACGGTTTGCTGGCGCACGTATAACGGCATATCCATATACGGTTCCGATGTTCAGCCGCGCTGAACCACAAACACCTAGTCGCGCCGTGGTAGTCACCGGTATGGCGCATGTCTTACTAAAGTGTACGTCGCGGGTTCGACTCCCGGACACGGCGGTCGCATTTCGACAGAGGCGAAATGCAGAAAACGTCCGTTATGCTTAGTTTTAGGGGCGCGTTAAAGACTCACGTGGTGAACGTTAAACCAGAGTACTCCTGCATATGGCCTTATAATGCCGTCACGATTTTGGTACGTAAAACCGCATCGTTTCTTCTTCTTCTTCTTCCTCTTCTTCTTCTTCTTCTTCTTCTTCTTATTATTATTATTATTATTATTATTATTATTATTATTATTATTATTATTATTATCAACATCCAAGGAATAGCGACGCACACAAACGCGAAATGCAGTTTTTAGCCGGTTGAAAGACTCAAACCATGGGTTGCGCGCTGCGAGAACTGCTAATTATTAGGGACGTCACGCCGCTAGCAAGCGCTGCTGTGAGCGCCGTTCAACTATTGTTGTTGCTGTACGTGTTGTATTTGTTTTTTGTTGTTTCCTTCGAACGTGGCTAGATTAAAACAACCGGAAAAATTGCGGGACACTTAAGCTTAGCATTAAGAGTAGAACGCGATTGCGATGCCTGGCCCCATTCCCATCGCGCTCTCTTCCTCTTTCCATGCTCTTCAATCGCCTTGCCACGTAATTGTCACAACACCACTTGGCAGAAAGTTCGAGTTACTTGCGTTATTGCGTGGCCTCGCTCGTCGTCTTGCACCCTTTGACATATCTATAGATGCACCATCAAAACTCGCCGCTTAAGAGGGAACCATTGGGATTAAGTTTTGACCTATAGTAGGATACAACTTTAAAAAAACAGCAGTTGTCAAGAAAGGCCAACAAGCGGTGCGCATCAGTGTTACTCCGCCAGCCAATCTGAGAAGCAAACAAAATCGCCGTCATGCGACCTTTTCAAAATGGCGCCGTGTTCATGCCTTCGGCATGCCAGTGGAGCGTCTGCTGTTCTTGAGTCCTTTCATCGGTATAACTCACGATGTGCTCGAGAAGCATAGACAAAAACGTGTGAAGTCTCATCGTTTCCATCTGCAAAAGGCCGCGGTACAGTTCATTTCGTTTCCAAGCCCGTTTTACGCGTGAAACATTACTGAACTGAGTTGAAAAACTCGGGTGGCGGGACTCGTCGGGCACACGGTTCTTGCATTAGAAGCGCTTTATTTAAAAGCTCAGCAAAGAATTATCCTTTGCATGTTCCACTCTGATAAACGAATGAAGACATGGAAATTTATGCACTTTTCCATTATTGTTGCCACCCTCGCTTTATTTTGATGATATGGAGAGTTCAAAGCAGGAACTATCTGAGGCTTCGCGGAGGTACAGTGGTTGGCGGTTATAAGGGCGTGGGACGGGCTTCACTGCAGACTTGAGTTGTATCCGACTATAGCTGGTAATGGTTAATCTTGAGTTGGGTGCGGCGCTACACGAAACACGGAGAAAGGACACGCACCAGCCCTGTGCGTCTTCTTCTTTGTTCGTGTTTCGTGTAGCGCTGCACCCACCTCAAGATGAAGAAGGCCAGAGCACATATATGCGACCCCGTTGCGAGGGGACGCAGGTTCGATTCCCCGGTCGTCGAAGGTTTTCTTGCTATCTCTTTATTTGAATCTACTCTCATATTTTCGCTCACGGACAGCACTAATTTTAAGAACCAACGACGCCGACACCGACACCGGAACTTATCTGAAACGAGCTCGCTAACGCTACCGCGTTGAAATATTCTTTTTGATTCTCTATTTTAGGTATGGGTGTCAAGTTGTCACGGCGCTACAGTTTACTTGTTCTTATTCAGCGACGCGGCACCAATGCGCTTAGCTAATAAAAAACGCGCGCACATCGCTTAATCCGGAGAACATAAATAATGCATCGTTGATTTCCTTACGATACTCGCGTTGCTTGCTTCGCTGAAAACTTAGTGTCACCCTTATACTCGCAAGTGAATGCTGTGGACAGAAAAATGAAAGAAAGAAAAAAGAGAGAATAGTAAGGAAACCCGAAGATAAATGACATGGGCCGCTTCCTCATTTTTCTTCGAATATAAAAGGCCCACGCGGGCCACCCGTAAGAACTCCCGGGTCGAGAAAGGAATACTCGTGACTCGGAGAAGCCACTTTCGATCAAGCATATGAGGAGGTCACCAAGGCCACCAGAGGTGACTTTTAAAGCAACTCGGAATTTTAAGAAGGCGAGTAAGAGCACGCGGCCTTCACTTTTATACTGGGCTCTACGCGCTGACACGCGTATACAAAGGAATATATATATATATATATATATATAAAGAGGAATATCGTTGGCGTAAGGCTTTGTAGGCACATTATGCCGTGGAACATGAAGCATTGCGCGCTGTAGCTATAAATGTATGTATATCGTGCTTGGCAACGAAATTCATACCCTTCAAAGCATTCAAAGGAGACGCGGGAAAAGTAAACAACCGGCACGATCCCCCTTTCTCCTGTCCATCAAAACCTTTCCAAACGGTGGGCCGCGAAAAAAACAGAAGACAGGCGTTATTAAATATATTTTTCTTATATAATTAACATGATATCATTTACCAGCTCATTTTAGGCACACGCGTTAGCACGCGCTTTTTTATCGTTTTGAAGCGATACTGGAGCAGTGTAAAATGTTATACGCGAAGAGACCACCAGCACAGGGCAATTGAATCAGGCGTGTCAGCTTGGCGCACCTATTTGTT
Source organism: Hyalomma asiaticum (assembly GCA_013339685.2). Lineage (NCBI taxonomy): Eukaryota > Metazoa > Arthropoda > Arachnida > Ixodida > Ixodidae > Hyalomma > Hyalomma asiaticum. Next base: position 17,852,664 of record CM023481.1, on the reverse strand, counting down.
GACAAGTGGGCCACATATGGTCGTCCAGTCGCTCTTCGAGCAATGTGAGAGTTCTCTAAGGACACGACTTGCCAAACCTGTGTCGCGATTATGCCTTTAAAAGAAGAAGAAGAATAATTGGATGCGAGATCGCTAAGAAAATTCAGCTCCAACAAATTGTATGAGGGGGATGCAGGAGTTAGTTGCACTAATAAATCAGTTCCATGTTAAGCCCCTCTGTGGTTTCTTTTTTTGTTTGTTTCATTTTCTGCAGCCGAAAAAGTACTAATATTCACATCCTATACGACGCCCCATCAGCACCTCGAAAGGTGATAAACGTACGTTGCTCCTTTTGTGCTTAATCATCGCTTCATGTCAGCCCATAGCCAGACGAACATCCTGTTTATTGACGGTGCATTCATTAAGGTCTCCTCGCACCTCCAAGCAACGTGCGGGCGCTCGAAAAAAAAAAAAAACTACGTTGTCTTTATTCCTCTGTTTCCCGCTCACCGGGGGTCGCTATTTCTGCTCTGTATATATACTCATCTGCACAGAACGAGTTTGCGCCACGGCTGCGTTACAGAATAATGTGGCAATTTAATCACCGAGCGTTCAGAAAAGAAGGAGACAAAATCACGTGTTGCTACGAATGAAAGCCCGCGGTGCAATTTGTTCTTCTCGGCCTGCTTATTACGAGGGGTTGTTCTTGCGCAGTAAGGAGCGAAACAAGGCTTGGCATTACACTGAAAAAGAAAAGAAAAAAGGGAGAGAGGAAACAGCCGAACCTCGAGCGTCACAGTCGCTCGGAAGTACCTGGGAGGGAGAAAAAAACAGGGAGGGAATCGTGGGTTGTCGGGGTTAGAGACCTGTGCACTAACCGTCATTCGGAGGTAAGGGTATTTTGTATAAATCCCCCGAGTGAACCGCGACGAATTAAAAGTCAGAAACCTAAACATATAACCATCGGAGGAAGAGAGAGGAAATAAGAGAGAAAGAGAGAGACGGAAAATGAGGAATACGTTGCGCAAGGCAAAAAAAAAATGATAATAAAGGCACGCGTCTCGCAGTCTTGCATATACAATAAGCGCGCTGCCCCTGCGCCGCGAGCGCGCGCTAAATGAAGGTTATTTCAACGTTCCGAGGACAGGCCGAAGCCGCGCGAATTATAGATGAGTTCGCTGGCAGCGAGGAAGAGGGGCGAGAAAGCATAACAGAGACGAAATCTCGTTTTATTTTTCTTCACTTTTCCTCAATTTTTTTTTTTTTTGACGGACTTAAGCGTGTGACCAGGGCTCGCTAGGGAAGAAGAGGGGGAGAGGAAGCGGCAGAAACGCAGAGGAGAAGTCGAAAGCCCTGGAAAGCCCTAATTTCAATCATCCTTATTTTGAGGAGGAGATCTTAATAAGGCTCGCGCTTGAAAAGAGGGCTCTCCGTGCCGCGGCTTCCAGGACCGAGACAGTGGCTCGTTTCCTAATACCAAAGCCCCGAATTATATCCCCCGCCACGATTCATCGTCCAGAAAAAAAGAAAAAAAAAAGCAGTCACGTCGTCCGAACGAGGATTTTTCTTCACGGCGCGTCACGCATCGCCGGCCGTGAAGTTGCGTACAATGCGAACGCGGCAGCGACGGGACTGCGCAGTCGCTTTGCGCGCGCTGAGGTTCCGAGGCACGTAAAGAAATTAACGCGCGCCAGCTCAATCGTTCGCTCGTATCCAAGCGTTAAACGGGCCTATGCCCTTAACGCTGCCTAGCGTATGTGCACGGTGGCTGGCGCGAGTTAGCGTTTCAGAAATGCGAGAAGCTCTGTCGTGCTGTAGAGCAACGTTATCTTGCAGCGTTACGAACGAGACACTTGAGACGATTCACGGAGCAGTGAGACTGCACGAAAAGCCAGGTGCTCCAAAGACAACGGTCGTGTTTCCTGGAGGTTTTCTGAGCGTCGTGAAAAGCTTCGCTTTGACGCTTCGAGCACGACGAAAAGTGCCGCTTGACTTGAAATCTCACTGCGTAGATGAAGAATCGTGTGTGTCCGTCTTCTATAGGTGGGCACATCTTCGCTTAAGCCGGCGTTTCCTTGGAGAATCCGTTTTCCTACCCTAAGCTACTAGGTGGTGGGTGCCAAAAGCATAATAAAATTCCAACAGGAGGTCTTGAAGTCCTCTTTTAGTCGATATAAAGAGTAGTATAGGTTTTCTTTAGTAACGTCGACAATTGCGTCGTTGCAATGCTTAATTGAGGAGGCGGCCAAGGCGATGTAATGCCACATCGGTGTGATTCGACGAAGTAAAATAGATCTTACTCTCACCACTGGAGTGCCGCGAAGGGGAAAAATTATGACAAAAGTGAAGGGGATACGTGCGAAGATATGCCCAAATAATAAACACGGAAGCGCAACAATACAGTTTAATTGGAAAGAAATGAAGAGGAAGATAGCAGATGGGGAAATCAATGACCACCCTGCAAGAACAGAAAGAAGCGGGTGGGGCGGGACAAGGTTACAGGCTTGCGCACAATCAATTCGGAAAGCGAGAAGCACATGCAATTTTTCTTCCGCTGCCGCCAAAATTGCGCTTTAAGATAATGCATGCGCTTGTGAAATGGTCTGTAGATGCGCTATTATTAATGACGTATTCTCGGAATGATGGTGTCGCTGCTGTTTGAGGTATCGAGTCGCAGTAAATCTTCGATGTGGGCGCTACGAAGTAGCTCATCCGCGCGGCACCGGTGAAGTGACATCGGTGTACAAGCGCACGTGATTTGTATACACACCGCACACCGATACCCAGATGATTCAACGAGGAAAATGCCAAAAGAAGAGACAATTGTGTGTGGCGAAGTACCGTAGCAAGCGTTGCGTAATTCTCCTGGCAGCAGCTAACCCTCGTGTGCTATTATAGGAGAAGGGTAGCGTTGGACCGTTTCCTACAGAGAGAGCGAGAAAGAGAGGGAATGCAGGAGGAAAGGTAAAATTAAGGCAGGGGTTTAAACCATCTCGTTTGGTAGCCTGCACTTGGAGATGCGGAACTTACTGGAAAAAAAAAAGAAATGAAATTGAAAACAGACAGTGCATTCACATGCACATCAGCGTCCGTCATGCAATCACAGATATTCACACAATTGAGCGGTCTTCCGAAAGTGAAGCAATGTGAGCTTGGCCTGATGCAAAACGAAGGCTGTGGAAACCACAGTCCACCTAACTTTGGTGCCACGCTCGGTGATTAGGAGGCGGTCCTTCAAACACAGCGATCGAGCCTATTTTATGTCGCCCAGCTGGCGCCTAAAATCAGGCAACCGAGTGCTATACGCTGCAAAAAAAAAAAAAAACAAAAAAAAAACGGGCCGTAATCAAATTTCAGCGGATGTCGCATCATTGGGGATTCTTCATCGCCACCGAAAGGATTTACGAAGCAGTGCGTACCGGCGAAGAAGGTGCACAACATGAGCGTTTGCAGCTGTCCAGGCCAAATGTAGCGTGTCAGCTTCGCATGCACACTGCCAGCCGCAATCAGCCGCAGTATGCCAACTCGCGGTTACAATTCAGTGTTCCTTCGTAGCGGTTACGGCTTGTACGCGGCGCCATTTTACAGCAGCAGAAAACTCTGTTTGATTTTGATTTTGTGGGGTTTAACGTCCCAAAACCAGGTCTGATTATGAGAGACGCCGTAGTGGAAGTCTCCGGAAATTTCGACCACCTGGGGTTCTTTAACGTGCACTGACATCGCACAGCACACGGGCCTCAACATTTCGCCTCCATCGAAATGCAGCCGCCGCGGCCGGGATTCGATCCCGCGACCTTCGGATCTGCAGCCGAGTGCCATAACCACTAGACCACCGTGGCGGGGCGAAAACTCTGTCGTGCCAGTTGTAAAATCGAAGCAGTGTAAGCTAGCCGTAATTTGTCAGGCATCATGTAATACCACGAGGCATTGCGTTACACGATTTTGGCGAAATCTGTCTCGTGACATTGCGTTACGTGATGCTGGCGGAAACATCTCACGTGACATTTCGTTGCGTGATTTTGGCAGAAACATGTCACGTGACATTGCGATACGTGATTTGGGCAAGAACATGCGACGTGACGCTTCGTTACGTGATTTTGGGTAATCACGGGATATGTTCCCGCAAAAATCACTTAGCAAAATGTCACGTGACATGTTTCCGCCAAAATCACTAAACGCAATGTAACGCGACGTCTTCCAGCCAAAATCGCGTAACGCAATGTCACGTGATATCCAAAATATCGCATGACTATCAAGTGACCTGTTTGAGTAAGCCATCCGCCAGCTTCGCTGTGATCTGGCCTTGCGCGACCTATAGCAGATGCTGCCTACTTTTTTTTACGTACCGCTTGCAGTTGGTGGCCTCAGGCACCTTAAATTTTCCGTGTCTGCATGACTGACAGTTCAGTGTCGGCATGAGTGACGCAGCGTTTGTGACTGCGACAGTACTACAGAACGTACTTGCACGTACTGTCCTTCTTTCAACAACGAAGGGTAGACATCACATGACGCTTTGGAATGAAAGGACGACAAAGCGCTCACTGACGCCTTCCGTCTGCTGTTTTTATCGTAACGTCGGTACAGCGACGCGCCATAATATGAATTGGATCTGATCCGCAAGTAAACTATTGCCATTGCTCTATGCAGTGCTTGTTTGTCCTTGAAGTATGCTTTCTCCAACTGCTAAAGTCTACAGAGGTACTTGAACCTAGAAAGAAATGGAGATGCCAAAGCTACTGTTATAAATTATGCGCGATATTTCTTCTTTTAGGTTTGATGCAGAAATTTAGTTTTGTTTATTCGTTCTTTGCTCTGTGTGCGGCACACGTGAAGCTTTTCGAACAGTCGATAGAAATGCCTGCTACATTTTTAAGTGCGTTCCGTCAGGGCGACACCGATACGCCGCTGCCCTGGTTTGTTGACTACGGCTGGTTATATAGCCCATGGCCATTATGTGTAGCCAAGCTAATTAATCAATTAAAATAAATAAACCGGTCTATCATTAGGTAATATTTTACTTTTGTGCGATGCATATGTGGATGACGGGAAAAAAAGTCCCTCACTGCGTCTTGGTAACGCTTCTTGCAATAAGTGCTGTTAAAAGACTCTTGAACCTAGCTGTTTAGGGCGTGACTGTCCTTTATGCTAAGTGTTCAGATATCAACACACGCAAATGTACTGGTACGTACTTATGATAGACAGCTGTCTCTCTAGATAATAGAATGCTGACCGCGAAAGCCGCTGCAGAAGAAGGCTGCGCATGCGTCACTGGAGTTGTTATAGCATTGAGGCAGCCAGTAAAGGGGGAATCGGGTGTTCTGGCTCCTACAAAATTACTGTATTTTATATGCATATACAAGGAAGTTTCTCAAAAGTAACTGAATCCTCTTTTAAAAAGCCGTGTATTTATCGTTCTTTTTTTTTACAAAGCAACCTTGTCATCTTGGGAGTACTCTTCATTGCACTGAATATTTTAGTATAAACTATGATTCTATTCTTCGAAACAATTTCTTTTAAGCTCGTCAGTTCTGATGTTTGAGAGCTCCTTTCTTGTTTTTCTTTTCCATTTACCTCTTCTATGTTGTCAATTAGCGATCATTTCGTGCGCTTAATTCTTAATTTTAGGTAATTAAGGAAACTCGCGTCTTCAAAGTATCTCATCTGGTCACCGATCCCAACCTTAGAAAGGAAGTCTGGGTTGATTCGGAGCTGCTGTTTGAATCACGGCATGATTCCAGTCGACGACCGCCTCGTTTGTTCGCCATATTTCGAGGCTCAGATATCGAGGCCCCGTGCCTTCACTTCTCTTAATATATATATATATATATATATATATATATATATATATATGGTAACGTGAAGAATAGTAGATGGTGGACGAAGAAGTGGATTGCGGCCATTGCACTATCTCCGAGGCTATCCACCTTGGCGATCCCTCATCCCCGCTGACCGTCATTTGTAAATAACCATCCCTCACTTGTAACAATATATATAAAGCTCCGAGATATACCAGATAACTTGCTTACCAGAGATGGACAGTATATGGCATTTCTCTGTAGGAAGAAACAGAATTTCACAACAGCGCGCTGTGTAATAAATAGTTCGCAAAAGAAAAATTAGAGCGCAGTGCGCACAAAACGAATTAGAAGAGCAAAACTCACCCGAATAGGCTGCACAAGCCATCGAGTTCAATGAACTGCAAACAAATGGTGCAACGCTCGCCTAGCCTGAGAAATGCGTAGATTACGGTGGCTCCGCCCAGCGCAGCACTATTACGGTTATTCTTGGGTACCCCTTCGCATATACATGCGCGTACTACAAACACGCGCAGAAACGTAAATAAAGGAAGGACGGGCGCCCTGTACCTCCCCCCCTCAGATGAATCGCTGGCTGCGTGCCGGTTGTTACGAACAACAGGCTTTCGCGAACGACTTTAGAGCTGACGAATGTCATCCGGCGGCGATTCATATGAACGGCGGTGTGCGTGTGACCTGTTTCTCTGACACTATTTATCACCATCCCCACATCCCAGTGTGAAGGCGAAGACCGGAGCTTGTATTCACAACAGCATATTACGTTAGATATGTTCGCAAAAGAACATTTGAGCGATTCCAGATGCTATGCATATTGCCAAAGCCCTGCGACCAATGACAAAAATATACGAAAGGAATGTTTTGTGAATTCGGCCCTGGTCTTTGTTCTGGTTGACGTCACTAGCTTTTCTTTCTTATTTTCGTGACACACACACACTCTCTCTCTTGATAAGCGTGCCATCTCTGGTAGTGTTATTTATGAATGTCGTTTTTTTGTTTTTGTTTTTCGTGCATGTAAAACTGCCCTCCTTATAGACCTATTCCATGTTGGTAAACAGTGGTAGGCACCGGCGATATAACGAGGGCTTGTGTCGACGTCGCGGCGCGGAGGCCCCGCCCACCGCTTGCCGCGACCCCGCACGGTCGCGCCACCGCCGCCGGCGAAGCGCGTGCGAAAGCTGCCTCCGAGCACGGGGCGTCGGAGCGTCGACGGGTGTTTACAACAGTTTTCGAGGGGCAGCCGCGTGAGATGAAGTCGCGTTAGCTCTGTAGGAAGCATTCGATGAATGTAGAAAAGAATGTGCTGACGACCAGCTATGACAAGATGTGAGAAATTGATTGAAAGGATAAGCACCTTGCAACATGATGCGAACGATCGCGAGCTATCATGTCGGCATCGCTTCATGCGTATGCTTTAATTCGGTAACTGGCGCAAGGATGAACCACTTGCAACAGTGAGACTTGTTTAAATACGACTTGAAGATGCCTCAGCTAAAATACTGTTTCGGACTAAAGCCTCTAATCCCTACACGAAATCCTTGCGCAAAAACAAATGTAACTCACGCATGCGATATTGGTGACGCTAGAACCTATGTAAATATGGCTGTGATAACGCACACACACAAAAATGCAATGACGAGCCAAGCACAAGGCTCTCAAATAACTGACAGCAAGGCGCATAACCGCGGCTTGCGGCTCTGCCCATACGCAGAGTTCCGATCGTGACGGCGTGAAGTCCTGTGACGACGCGGCACATTTCAAGCGTGTAGTTCATTCGAGCAGTCTGACAATCGAAAAAAAAATTAAAGCGCATCGTAACCACTACAGCATTGCCAAAGACACTTCTCGTGTGTATGCTATCGCAGCCACAAGCAATTTGCAAAAGCGTCGCTGTAATCGGCCTTTCGCTCACGGCTACGTGAATTAAGCTCTTATATATTTGTTTCATTTGAGTGATTGAAATTCGTATGACGTATGTATAGCTTCCCCACTTCAATAATACACGGCGACCGCGATTACTTCTACACATCGAGCTAAGCTAACGTCGTGCGCGCTTTGCTGTAAGCGTCATCGCTCTGTGTCCGCACTTTGTTTATGCCAAGAAATTTGGTGTCGAGCATTACACTTGCCAAACTTGTGACAATGCTATTTCTCTCAAATGAAACAAGCCGCACTAATGCCAAATAATTACCCATACGCTTAACCGTGACGAAAATGTTTGGCGCATAACCGATGCGCCAAACAACCGGCATTACAGGTTCGTCCCTTTCCTTAAGACAGACATAAGCAGGAAACCGATAAAAACCTATCGCACATATCTTGTGCGTTGCTGAGCAACCAACCCACGGCGCAGGTCATCGGTAAACACTTTTTTCTTCATTTCACGGCGGTTAGAAGCGCACGCACCAGCGAAAACACAGCGGCTGCTACGGTAGGCGCGCCGGCGGTTGCCTACCATGCGAAACCAAAACTCCCGACGACAGCGCCACCGCATCTTCGTGACGTAGGCCGGGTGGAATAGGTCTATACTATGTGTGTCGTTTCTGTCGTTTGCGGGTTGTGGCCAGTTATAAGTAAGTAAGTAAGTAAGTAAGTAAGTAAGTAAGTAAGTAAGTAAGTAAATAAATAAATAAATAAATAAATAAATAAATAAATAAATAATCGTACGTAACATTAGTGGAGGCACAGGCACAATGATTAAATTGGGCCTCGCGAAGAACAAAATAAACGAAAGGTTCGCCAATGGGAACCCAAATTCCTGACGCTGCACTATATATACGATTGCCTCCGTGTATAACGACAGTGACCGAGAACACCGCAGCCAATATTTCACCGGCACCTTCGCGTCCCGCCTATTGGGAGCAGGCATCGGGGCAAAAAAGTCCTGCAGCATTCAATCGCACCGTGGGATTTTTCCAGCTGTGAGCGGAAAGCGAACGAAGCGACGGCTACACGGCGGCGACAACACCAAATTCCACTCGCGAAGAGCGCGTCAGTGCCGAGTATAAGAGCACGCGAGCGTGAAGGGACGGGTGCACCGGGGAATTGGACGGGAAGAACACGGCGTTGCTGTTCGGTTTTCAGAGCTGTCCGTTGGCGGCGAGGCTTACAGCACGGCTTCGTTGCTTTTTCTTCTCCTTCCTCGCAGGGCTTCGAGTTCGGCCGGCACGCCCCTCGGTCGCCCGCGGTCATCCACAAAATGCATCCGGCCTGGGTGCCCGTGGAGACCCTGACCCTCGCCATCCGTGAGTGGACTGCGCTCGCCAAACTCCCGCCGGGGCGAGACGGTTTTTTTTTTTTTTCAGTTTTATACCGCACGACTGTGCAACTGCTCAACCCCCCCCCCCCCCCTTTCTTTTTTACCTTATCCCAGTCCCCTATGACTGGTCTGCTTGATATCGATGGTCAGTCCAAGCACTTAGGCCGGCAGCTAACAGTAGCAAAAAAAAAAAAAAACCTATACGAAAGCGGCGGAACCAAATTACTGTCTGTTTAGATGCGAAAGTATGATTCCGACATACTGTGATCAGCGTTAGCCAATATTAGCTAGCACTGTCCACCGTTTAGAAAACATACGGCAAACTAACCGACTTTGGCCAATAGTAATCCAACACTAGGCAATTTTTTCAATACTTTAGCTTATAGAGTTTCCCAAAAAGAAATACCTGAGGGAACTACGGCTCTGCGATCGCTCGCCTATACCATGGGAATCATGGGTAGTGCATGGGTTAGTACATGGGTAGTACATGGTATTCGTGCTCGCCGCTTCAAACTTTCTGGTGCATTTGTTTTGTGGCTTCAGTGGCGCGAGTGACGTTACTACGCTTTTTTTTTTTTCGTTACGCGAAGGAGACAGTGGACGTAGTGCACACTTTACCAGGTAGAAAGCATCAGACTACCACTCTTGTGCGCGTCGCTTCCAATGATGAGGCGCCGTGCTGTTTGTCTCGGTCTTGTGTGCTGCTAAAACGTGATGCTAAAGGAAAGAGCAGCGCTGTGCTAAACTAAACAGCTGTTCAAGCGCCGTGCAGCTGTGTTAAGCCGCACCGCAGCTAAAAGTAACAGCGGTGAAGTTTAACGCAGCACCGCTGTTTCCTTTAGCAGCACGTTTTTAAACAAAGACAACCACCAAACCCAGAAAACATTGCACTTCTACTGCGGCCTCACGCCGCGGCTTGAGCCGTGTAGCTTGTAAAGATGCAGTGGAGTACTTACCCTGCACTTAAAGAAGTGAGCGATTGCTCATTTATATATATTGAGAACATGCACCTGCCTTTTACGTACATCAAAACGTTAGCATGCCCTTTACAAGAGCAAAAGAAAAAAAAACAATTATCTTGAATTTGAACACAATTATATATGGTACCTAGACCTTTATAGACGATGCTAAATCTATGCACAAGTACATGAAGCAACATTACCATTATCACATAATGTTCATTAGTTTCTGAGCGTTCGTATTTCTCTAACCCCGAAAAGGCAACAAACATCTGTGCACGCGCATAGTTATAGCACATTGCTCTGTATATAGCGGAATATTTGGTCGTTAGTGAGCCGTCTTTGAAAGCCACAAAGAGGCGTATAAAGCTAAAAGAACGAAGACTAGGCAAGTCCATGTCCTACCCATCATTCCCATGCAGGATGAACCGCCTTTTTTGGGATTCCCGTGCTCACTATTGCCGCAGTATCCTCTTGTATTTTTGCAGGAAACTCTAACGCTTTAGCCATATTTAACCAGCATTAGCCCTCACCTAGGCAAAGGAGATAGGCCATCCTTTAAGCCATCACGAGCTAACAGTAGCCAACAATAATCAGCGTTTCAAAGCGCCCGTACACTACGTAAAAAACGGATGGGGAGTATTTCCGTTCACTTACAATAACGGTAATCTGGCCTGCTCGCATTTACTTTCTTGAAAACTCGGAGCTCGCTTGCCAAGTATGATGGCACACTGATAGCCTCGCGCCGTTGTTCGCCACTTGTTAGTACCCGGTGCGCGGCCTTAACGCAACGGAAGCCCCTCGAGTCAGACCAGGACTATGATTTTGCGACAGAAATACACCCCGAATGCACCTTTTCTACCTAAGAGCTCACAGCAAGCGAGTGAATACCGTAGGCCGTGCAGTACGCGGGAAGATATGGTACGCCCTAGGACGCCACTACCCGCCGTTCGCCAATAGCTATGTTAAGCTGTGCTCTCGCATGTAAAAAATGTGTTCGTGTTGAACAGGAAGGAGCATCAAGCGCAACGTAAATTTCCGGTTGGTGAGAATTGCTGGGATGTGCAAGGACAGCCACGTCCTGGTATCATTACATTGATCTATTGGAAGACGCAGGTTGTGCACGAAATACAAGCCACACCGAAGAATAGAAGCACTTAACGCGCTGTTGAAATGTACGGGACTACGAGCAGTTCATACTTTCAGAGAAGCAGATGCTTTCCTTCGTGAACCAGGAAAGCGAGGCCAGAAAGATGCTTTGGAGAAACGCAGTTTCACGAGAAATTGTTTTCTGCGGGTAAAGTTGGATATTCTGGAAAATGTTCCATTTTACGTTTTCGACACATCTACCGCGGAATTTAAGAAGGCACAGTGAGGAATATCCTCTCATTGCGGCTCACATAACTGAACAATAAAAAATATATGAACAATATATTCCACTCAGGATCGTTGCGTTGAAGGAAAATAAAGAAAGCAGATACAAGGTCATCTTATATTTTCACTTAAAAAGCTGGAGTACTTCGGCACATCCTCTGCCCGCTCGAGTTTAGACCTGTTTGCACCGAGTATTGGCAATTATATACGCGTATATGCTATATGCTGGCTTGGGTGCTGGTGGACTTGACCGTCGAGCGAGGTGGAAACAGACACTTCGTGTTTATACGCAATTCCGAGCACTTTGCTTCAGGCAAAGGGTTCGAACATGCGGCGCCTTGCAGGCTCTATCATGGAACGTTCGCATCTAAAACGCCCATAGCGGTGTAGAACGCTAGACTTGTCACGAGGACGCAGCTGACGCGATTGAAACAAGAAGAAAGTGGCACGTATTGCATGCCGACGTTCATTGAAACGTGCTTCCGCATACTCGCCCGAAACACGATGTTTCAAAACGAAACAAAACAATATGGTTTCAGACGCACCTGACACTGCATTCGCAGGCGAGAGTAGGAATTTTACTCACGGTTTCTCATTTGCATGTGTCCCGGGAACAGCGAACACGTAGAAAAAGAATATTAATAATTACGAGACGCAGTTGCAGCTGGCCAGGAAAGCGCGGCTAGCGAGCAGGTATAATATATTCGATGTAGCTCTCAAAATTGGGCGTTCGAACTAAATGAAGTCGAACATGTACGTTTAAAGCGGCATAGCTTAACTCGATATTTGAAAGTCGATCCCTGAAAAAGAGAGAGAGAAAGAGAAACGAAGCGAACGACTGCACGAAGTGAAAGTCCGGCCAGTGCACCCGACCATGCTCGGCGGACTTCCCTGCGAGCGGAGTATAGAACTGCGAGCACCTTTCTCGAGAAGGTAAAAATAGAAGTAAAAAAACAGAAAACGAATTGAGTCAAGAAAAAGTAGAGGAGTGGGTTGGAGAGGCGATGCAAATAGGTGGCAGATGAAATTAGATCGAAATCGCCTCCCGAGTCGTTCCATTGGCAACTTCGACTACGCTTTGGCCAATCACAGCGCACCGACCGGTTAGAAAAGGTCCACGAAAGCGTGCAGAATTTAATTAAGAGGAGTGCTCCGACAGCTGCGCCCTTATTTCCCCCGAGCGGTTTCCAGTACAACCGCGCCCCTTCGAATACCGGTGCTCCACTGCCTGCGGCAATAAGGGGAGAGGGGGGGGGGGGGGTGACAGAGGGACACCGGGCGGTCCCGATTGAGACCATATATGCCCCGCGGCGATCGCCCGGAAAGAGAGGGCATACGTTTCGTCGCAGAACGCCCCGTTTACATAACACTAAAGACTCAGTTTGTTTAATTTTTTTTTCCTCCTGAGCGATATGCACTTCGTAGCGCTGTAATGTAAATACATTTTGACCGAGTGCTGAAGAAAAGACTCGTATTATAAAACAGTTTGCGTCGATAGATGATTGGATATACCGAAAATTGCCTATAACGAACGCAAGCTTTAGCGACACGCTCGTTGCATGCAGGATTGCAATGTCCAGTGATCAAGAGAAATGACGAAAGATATTGACTTGTCGAAAACAAATTTGCGCGTAGTGAGGAGTAAATTTTGTCCTTACCTCGGAGTGCCTCTATAAGTATTACGAGAAATGGCGTCCTCAATCGGTGCTTGAGGGTCAGTTGAGCTCCTTCAGTTCACTTACCTGACATGCGGCGCTGTAACACCAAAGCACGCGCGATCTCTCGCCCTGTAATCTTTGTAATGTCATTGTAATGTCGCGAGTCAGTGGCTCGTCTGACAAGTGCGACTCGCGAAAGCTCCATTGCGAATGCAGTTCAAGTGTTCGAGCTGTCTTTTTAAAAACCATTTTTTTTTCTTCGCTAATATTAATGAAACATACTGAACGGCCGCAAGTTTCAGTTACGTGAGGTGCGTCCTCATTCTGTCACGTTCTAGCTAATGAAGTATTTCAGAGTTTATTTAATCTCTGTGGTTTGGCAGGAGTGTCTTGCATGAATGGAATGTATGACTGTTTTGTTCCGCTCCTGCTTTGTCCAGCAGAGCATGCAATAATGAAAGAAAAGGTGGGCTGATGGTGCGCTTTTCGAAGTGTTACGTAATAATTAGCTCATTAATGAGTGAAGGGCATCGACTTAACCGATGTTTTTGCTCCAAATTCGCATTATTCCCTATTTACTGCTACTGAAGCTGACAGTACGCAAAAAGTAAATTCCATAAAGGGGGGACCAAGAGAATCGTGCTAAAGAATCATGACAATCAAACGAGATTTGGCGTAATTAACTCAACAACGCAGACTTTCAACACGCTTACCATTGGAAGAGAGGGCAAATATAGCCCGTGTTCATCGTTCTCACTTGCTTTGTTCATTTTCAGTATAAAATCTCCACTTTAGTTCTAGCCCTTCACTCCAGGGCTAGCCGTCTCATGGCCTTTTACTACCACTTTACTGACACCAGACGCACAACTTTTAGAGGAGTGTCAGCCCCTCTTTTCTTTCCTCCAACTGCTACAGAAAGAGTGATCATTCTTGAAGTGCTATGCGTGTTTTCAGCCAAGCGATAGCCAAGAAAGAGTAAAGGTTGCACCAGTGGGAACTTCGTCATCGATCAAGAGGCGGACACAAATGGTGATGTCCAAGGCGCAAGGCTAGTTGATCGGTACGAGGAAACCAAAGCTGTGTACGATGCGGGGAAACGACGCCCTTGAACGGGACGAGAGGAAATGACAGTTGCGAGCGCTGTTCGAGGCGTCCGCTCTTGTTTTCTGCGCACCGTCCGAAAGCTCTGTTTCTTTACCCAAGTATATGCTCCATTCAGCAAAGCTAGCACACTACGTGGATGGTTCGGGCCTAGTAAAAGTCGCGCGATGCGCTGTGGCGTGGTAGTATAGGTCTTCTTGTTTCATTTCCATTGATGTACATTTTTTGAAGTTGCTGTCTTTATTTTGGCATACGAAAAGTGGAAAGGACGACAGAACAAAAACTACAAAATGGTAACTGGAGCGCGCCTGAAGCGCAACAGAATACATTCATGTGGCATACATAGCAGAGAAACAAAAAAAAATACGAGGAAAACGCAGTCAACAAGCAAAGTTGATAGCACTGTACATACATTTGTAAAGTTACATTAAAAAAAGCTAGAACTATGCACCTTTCAACAAAAATGAAGTACTCCCCTGGCATAACATAACAACACAAGCAAAAACGGGAAGCCTATGTATTGCACCGTACAAAATATTCTTTATGTTCTCTAGTTGTTAGGGTTAGTATGCGACTGCCCCGTCTGCCTCCTACATCTCCGAAACATTTCTTGGAATGCAGCCGTACCAGCATATGTACTCAAAACTCCCCCTCGATTATCTGTGATTGCTGCGTACGTTCTCTTTGAGAAGCAATAAATGAGTGCGAATGTAGAGGCATATTTAGTAAATGCCCTTTCATTCGGAAGTGGCAATGAAATATTGCCACTGGGAAACGGGAGCGCGCAAACTATACGCTAACCAACGCTGCAATGGCTCATTAGGTTCCCCAGTACTCAAATATCCTCACTGTTAGTAGCAATTCACTGCCAAGCTGAGCGTGCGAGATTAAGGTGCAAATTAACGTTCTTTTCACGAGACTCTTCTAGTCATTCTTGCCCGCGTGTGCACTGCGAATTCCAATACACGCTATTTTCAACGTACGCTGGAAACCACCCTGAGGCTGCAGTATCAGGGCTGGAGTGGAGAAGATTGCAAGCGCGCTGTGACCTTAGCTAGGTGACGTCAGCTACCTCTGGTTGATTCAGGCCACTTAAAGGACGCTTAAAAACAAGGTTGACGAAGTATGCCTCAGCCCAGTTTCGCAGGCCCCGTTAGTGTCACCCTTATAGGTGTCAGTATGCCACACACAGTTCGCGTCATATCTCGCCTCTGAGGATGCCGTGAAGTGCATATCGACACATGATGGTGCGGCCCATAAAGTAAAAACAAACCAACAAACAAACAAAACAACACACACGAAAAGGCAGGGTGTCTTTTCGTGTGTGCATGTGTTTTATTTTATGCGTCTCGCTATTTCAGGCTGTAGTTATGGAACACCAACTCGCCGGAAAAGCACCTATTCGGAACGTATCGGCAGTTACTTTTCTTAAGCGTAGCACATCTACAAAATTTCTGACTGGGGATCTCCAATACTTCTAGCCTCAATAGACAGAAAAAGGTTCTGATCATGACACTAACAAATTCAGTATAATGTAAAACCAAACGTTGTAGCTCTTCTTTTCTTTATCGTTAGGACATTCACATTACCAACGCGCATGCATCAGTGGTCAAAAAGTGCTGCTCATTTCTTCGAAGTGTGGCTTTCATGCCGCAGAATCAAACTCGCCTCAGTTGCTCTCGTATCTGCCTTCCTAAATGAGTTCTGCTCATCTTGAAAATCAGGTTTCCTCGTGAGCATCAACTGGCATTGCGCCTTCACGTTCTCTTATGCATGTTTCTTCGCAGCATGCCCAATATTGTGTGCTTTTTTTTTTCCAGCTGCAGGTGGATCTTTCTGCTCTCGTCATCGAAAGTGCGCCACAATCAGTCGACAGTCGCGAGAAACACAAACACTACAACAGTTTGAATTCTCGCAAAAACAAAAACTAAAAAAAATGATCGAGGGGACACCGTTACCCTTGCTCTCTTAACGCTGCTACAGCAGGAGTCAGTGATTTAACGTTTAGAATACTTCTTCATCGTGGGACATAGAGTTTTTATGTGGTTAGGTGAAGTGAAAATACCAAAAAATATGTCTGTGCGCAACAATATCGGATCTATGCGCCATTTTTATCGGTCAATTTTGCATAGGACATCCCGAATGCGATGTGAACGTGTGTTGTATCCTATCAGCGTATTGTCTGCCCAGAAAAATAACCTTGCACAGGCGAGTTTTTGGGGCTCTCTATTACGTCGGTGCGGCACGGTAACTGTGTATTGTGCCGCTACAAATGCACGTAGGAGAAATTAAATGTTGTTGACTTCTTGCCTTGTCGTAGAAATAATGCGTATGCCCCATAGACGTACAAGGTCCCTTTGTAGCGCAAATAAAACAAAGTATTTTTCTTTAGTTTCCCTCGCTACAACTTTACAAGAAAAGAATAAGATTTCTCAGGAGAATATTAATATACAACACTTTTTCAGACGTGCTGAGGTTGTAGGTATCTTTAGCCTGGCCACTGTTGCAAATAACTGACATCCTCGCCGTAAATTATTGAGTGAGCAGATATAAATGTATCACATCTAAAAAGAAGCACTAAATCCATCTCTACTAAGGATAAATAAAACGAAACAACACAAACGGAAATGTATAAAGTGCAAGGCAAGTCTATGCTGAGATTTTCTGGCACAGCGCCATAAAAGAGACATCACAGTGCGCCAAGCCCCATCACGAGATGGGCTCGCTCACATCACGTAGTCTACCAAGTGTCTGTGTGGTTTACGTACTGATGTTCTTTTTTGTTTGCGTTAGAATTTTTACGTGCAGGGCACTCACAATACAGATGGGCGACGCCACGACGGTAATGGGATGAATGAAGCCTGCTTATGGACATATGAATTCCGTGGGATTGAGTGTTCGAGTTTGCTTCTATTTTAAAAAAATATATATTAAGAGCAAAATTGTGAAGGCGTTTGTTTTCTTCAAATACGCGGCTTCTGGTGGAACCTACGAAATTGGGTGGCGTAAAAAAGACAAGCATGTTCGAATAGGACGTTGCTTCAAGTGCCCTCATTTCGTTGTACCATATCTCTACTATTTCAGTACTTACGGCGAGCATCATTTCATTTCTTCTTTAAGCAAATATTCCTTGATTGCTAAGATATGACGAATCTTTATTTTTATTGCGGCCAATGAAGTGTTTGTTTCATACTCGTTCCGTGTACGTCTCTTAAGCTACGAATTTCACTATTGTCGATTTTGCTACTCCGTAATATTTTTCGCAGCAAAGTTGCTTGAATCTGTTTACGAGAACCTTTTAAATATTTCGATTAATTTCAATGGTGGCATCTCATTCTTCATGTCATATATTTTTTTTCTCTTTCTTCTTGGAGGACCTCGCTGCTGTTGTCTCTTTCTCTCTTAAGCTATCTTTTTGTCCTTCCTTCTTAAGCAAATATCGGAGTTTTCGCATATACGACTAATCGCTTCCTTTGTCCCTCGCTTACCCATTAAAGCTTAGGATCCATTATTGGGGGACGAAAATTCTTAAGCTCCTGAAATAATGCACGAAAACCTAACAGCTGAATTATAAAACAAGCGACAGAAAGCCCATGTGATGAACTGTTAATGGGGACATCCATCAACTATCTCGAAAATGGACAAACTATACTTACGCTTGGCTTCTATTTATCGATTGCAGCACGGGTGCAAGTTACCTGACTGTCAGCGTCAAAAACAAAGTCTCAAACTACACAGCCGGATATTAGGGTAGATCGCGTGAGTATAATGTCCATCCCTTGAACATAAGCCCCTGTGGTGTCGATGCAATGATATGTCATAGGTAGCTAAAAACTAACTCAAAACAAAAACAGAGGTAGTGGTACGTTGCAGTGTTGTAAGGTAATGGTGCTAAGCACACTCAAATTTAGCGACATGACTGTGGCTCTGAAAGAAAGAAGAAAGCGCTGCGTGGACAGAAAATAGGCACAAAAGAAAAGACAACGTTCCTTCGAAATCGTTCAGCACAGCCCAGTATATGTCCGATATGAATTTCATAAACGATATCTTAGCATGCTCGTTTTTACCCTTTAATAATCGTGCATGACCGAAGAGAAGCGATATGTTTCGGAGGCTGGGAGCGCACACGTCGCTCCCACATTGCTCCTTCCGAGCCAATGGCTGTTCCTTGTAGTTGAAACCGGGAATTCATTAATGATCCTTGCCACATTTGCAGAGGAATGATCGCAAAATAAGAAAAAGAAAGAATTGGTTACGCAGACACAACGCTTCTATCATTTCTGTGTGCGTAACTGGGAAGGATACCGTAGGAGCGGTAAAGACAGGGTCGGAGTTCGTTTGTTCTAATTAATGGACATGGTGGATGCTTGAAATGCGTGTTCTCAACAAGACTGTTTCTTGGCCTAGTTGGCGTTTACTCGTGGACATATTTCAGCCGCTAGGTAAAACAAGGACAACAAGGAGTCTGCGCACGATTGTTGTTTATTTATTACAGCTATGAGAATAGGAAAATTATCGCTGCGAAGCGAATTCGAATATATATGTTCAGGTGCGAATAGAATCAAATATTTTTCGAATATTTTTTTATTAATACCGTGTCAAATTACAGAGAAATTCACTGCTAAACATGGGTGAGAGAGATTTATTGCATTACTGCTGTATTGCCACACTGTCACTTCAAAGTCTTGAAGAACATAGAGAAATGTGCAACAGAAAGCTGAGCTAACTTCGCTGCAATGCGCCGGTGTTAGTATCGTCGCAGTACGCGAGTGTTAGCATCGCCGCGGTACACGGGTGTCAACTTCGCCGCAGTACGTGTGCGTTATCTTCGCCGCCGTAAACGTTTGTTAGTTTCGTCGCCGCACACGGGTGTTACACGGAGAAGCGTACTTCATGCTAGAATGGGCCAATTGTCACGAGATAAAGCGTATTTTTTCCCTTTAATTATTAACCTGGAATAGTGCGGTACGCATCGAATAGCAAACCTTATTAAAAAGTTATTCGAAATTTCGAATATTCGGGCGCCCCGAATATTTATTGCCGTGTTGACAACATGAACAAAGCAGTTGGGAGTGCCGATCGTCCTGTCGCTGTGTTCCTCCCTGTTGTCTTTGTTTTACCGTGCACCTGAAATATGTCCTTGAACGGCACGTTCGCAGTAGGGCGGCTTTGGTTTGTTTGAAGGAACGCGCCTTGCTCCTTGAACTTAGTTTAAGGAAGTATTGAAACCACTTGTATTTCCAAGCCACGCTGTCAACGCAATTGACAAAAGACCGGGGGCGTAGCTACGATCCTTATTTCGGCGAATTGGGGGTGGGGGGATTGACCCCACCCATTCTGCCCCCTGGCCACGTTAGTGCGAGAGACTATCCACCCCATCCACCTCAATGTCACTATTCATCAAGGTTATCCCTGCTACTCCAGTCAGAAGTCTCGCACGCAGGAGGAATGTGCCGCTTGAAATACACATATTGATCCAGTTTTCCCGCATCGCCAAAAAACTATGCGTTATTTCCTCGAACTCAAATGATGTTTTGCTCCCTTTATAACTTGCAGGGCTGCGCAAGGGAAATAGAGCACTCATACAGCATTAAAAAAAAAGGGGGTGGGGGGTGGGGATTTATTCGTACGGGGATCGTACAGCAGCTAGTGAAAATTATAAGTCACTCTGTATGTAGAATTTTATTCTTTACACTGCGCACACGTGAGAGGCAAAACAAGACAAAAAAAAAAGACCACAGTTAATGTTTCTCCTGGCCTCAGTGCCATTCCGCCGGCGCCTTCTGTGTGGAAAAAACTAAAAATCGTTGCCTCCGTGCCTGAAATATGCAAGCCTAAATCATCTTTGACACATTGAAAAGCATACGTGTGTCTCTCTTTGCCTTCATTTTTCTGATTCTTTTCAATTGCTTTTTCTCCTCCTCCGACGGGTTCCCGGCGCAAAGCAATTTACGGATGTGGTGTAACATCTTTTCCGTGCCATTTTTTTTCCTTCTTATACGTGCCTGAGCGTCTATTACTGCTGATACAAATTGTTGACACGTGCGCCTCGTTGGCACTTCTCGGAAGCCGCAGCGTAATTTCTCACTCTCCTTTCCCTGCGTTCCTCTCTTTTATTTTTCCTCCCCGACCAGCGAAGGAAAGAAATAACGTATTCCCCCCACTCCTACGGCCCACTCAAGGCGGCAGTAAGAGGTCCGAGAACCTGTACACCGGCCAGTCTTGGTAATGCGGTTTCCTGAGGCTTTTGATTGACTCGCTGGCTTCTTTCGTCGTCGCTTTCCGTGTTCGAGATGGCTAAGTGGCCAACCGCTCCATGAGGAGCGACGAAATATTCCCTTTTAAAACTCTGCTTCGGATCACTCCTACCGGCAGAATCAGCCAAGGCAAAAAGAAGGGAAAGAAGAAAGAAGAAGGAAGCAGCAGTGAGACCACCCGCTTGTGAATACGCAGCAACGACCCGACCACTCCTCGGGAAGCCGGGACCTTAATGAAGACGAAGGTAACATCTGTTCCCCAGAACTATTTCCGCCTTGCCTGCTCTGTAGATTGCCTCATTCGGTGCTCGCCGGGAAAGCAATTGGTCTGCGAATGGAGGTGAAGCAAAAACGACACCAAAGCAGTGTCCAAATAACTAATGAGAAAAGTATTCTCTCGAGAAACACCCTGTCCAATAAAATAAGGATAGGGTGGAAGGGAGGGGGGGGGGGGGACGAGGAAGGAAAAAGACAAGGACGGCTCGAAATAAAACTATATAGGATTAAGATTGATCTGCCAAGCAAACTTGTACAAGGGACAGTCGAGAAAAGGAACCAGGTACAAGGAGGGTCTCAGCAAGGAGAAAAGCTTTTGGGAAGTGAAGATGGATTCGAATGGAGTACGGCCACGTCAAGCTGATAAGCAGGAAGAAAGGGGCCCGCAGGAGAAGCCATGGAGAACAAGAAAGAAAAAAAGAAAAGAGAGAGAGATATCGCAAGAGTGGTCCCGCGACGAGAGTTGCGCAGCTATACGGATGGGGACAAGATAATGAACCCAAGACACGGCCGAGTGATCCTGACAAAACAGACGTCACTCTTCTGTTTCTGGCGGACTGCGAACACGTATATGAGAGCGCCTCGTGAGTTACCCACTTTTGTTCTATGGGAGTGCCCCATTGTTTCTTTACTTCACATTGGCGGTACTCAAGAGTGCGGCCAGTCGCAGAGCCTAAATATAGTTTCCTTCTAAGACCTTGCCGTCAACAGGCACGCGGTGTGCTTCAAGATTGGGTTGGACCTTCTCTGTGTTACTTCGGCTAGAAGGAAGCGACAAGTCCTTATTTTTTAAGTGATAGTTGATCCCTCATTGATGAGAATCGTTCATAACACTAAGGCAGAACGTGCCTTCGTAGAAGTCGCCGAAGCAATATCGCTCGCCAAAGCGCTCGTCGAAAGTTTTTTCGGCCACTCACAGTTGTCTGATCGTGCAACGGCTGTGGACGCGCGAGTGAAGAGGTCGGGGCACTGGAAAACAAACAAACAAGCAAAACAAAAACACAGAGGGAAGCGACGGCGTCACTAGAAGGTTCAAACACAGCTTTCCTGGGCATTCGGTGGTACATTTAAAGCGCGCCTTCTGCGTGCATTCCTGTAGTAGCCGGTGTCGAAGGACGACGCTCTTGTGAGAGAGTGATCGGTTGTATAGAGGTGCTTTCCAGCGAATCGATCTTTGCAGGACAGATTTCACTTGGTCACGCGACTAAAAAGGTGCTTAAATGAGAACGAAGACTTAAGGGCATATTGAAGCCGTCACTGAAAAACACATACAATAGGCAGAAACACAGCGACAGGAAAAGGGCAACGCTTGTCCTGTCGTTGTGTACTTGCCCATTGTATCTGTTTTTCTGTAGCGGCTTCATTATGTCCTTAACTAAGTACCGTATAGGACAGCATATAGTATTCTTAGAAGGAAGCCTCATGACGTGAACAGCACTCCGAGGCAGCATGGACGTGTGTATCCATTTGCGTTCATTATAAGACGCAATGTTGTGTCCGTATTTATAAGGGCGCAAAGTAAGTACGCATTCGCTGTCATACAAGTAGTTGGAGCACTAACTATGCATACGTTGCTGTAATTAAAGCGACTTTTTTGTATGGAGGCGTCGCTTGCACTCTTGGCACCTCTTACAGAATGGACGCCATAGTGTAGCTAACACTGAACGCGATTAGAAATCAAATTTTTACCCCAATTTTTACCCCTGCGCTCTACACCGCTGACAACATTTTTTTACTTCCGCTGCCGAACTGAGCACTATAGGCACGTGCTTTATTTTTCCCACTGAACGAAACAGCTCTGTGCAAATGCGTCGAGTACCTCTCATGACGGAATCGGACTGTAAAGGTGAAGCTATAGCTAACTGATGAATTAACGCCTTACATCAATACATATAGCTGATCATGATCATGACCGGTATAATGACTTAATCACTGGGAATAATGCTCTGGTGCATATGTACATACGTTCATTTTCACCGAGTAGCATTTAAAAGGCAACATACCAACATCATGGACACGTGCGCTTGTTTCTTGTAGATCACTGCGGTTTCCTCACGATTTTGTGTTTTCAATCGACGTTTGGTCCATGTCGGTACAATAGTGCTGATGTATGGTTTACTTGAAAAAAAGGTGAAGTGTCTTTTTCTTTCCTTTTTCTCCTATCTATAAGCGTGTTAATTCGATTCAATGTCCTTCAAGTTGCAAAGGCCGTGTCTGAAATTATTTGCTTTCTTTTTTCCTTGTCTCTCTTTCAGTGGGGCAATATTTGGAGGTCACTGGAACTCAGCGAAGTTCGCTAGCTACATTCCTTAGCACATCTCCGTCATTTGTGCAAAATTACATGCTCGAGCGATGCGCAGATCGCTCATAAATTTTTAATGGTTACCTCATACCCCCCATCTGGCTTCCTACATAGCTACCTTGCTTCTTGCTTTGATTGTTAGTACTTGGGGATTTTTTTCATTGTCTCGTTGATCAAGAAAGGGGGCGTGGCAAATATGTGGTTGAATTGTTATATCGGAGCAGTGGTGTATAAGTAAATCAGTTGGTAGTGGAGCACGTCCATGTACGTACGTATGTGTTCCTTTCTTGTGTGCGTATGTGCATTTTTAGCATGTGATTCGCGATGTAAGGATGGCGTCCGACATTTATTGGCCACGTTGTGTGTTGACGTCATCGTGGGAAGCTCATAGGTACTACGGCCTTCAATATCTGTGCACGCCGCGCCAACTCTCGGAGGCCATGGCCACCCAGAACATGCGCTGTCGCGAAATGCAAACGCCGGATTTGACTCATTTGACGCCACTTGTCGGTTGAATTTTGGCTTCGGTTTTGTGTATTTTTGTGCTCATAAGAGATTATTTTTGAAATTACTGGGAATTTCTACTATCAGGCGCTTTACAGGATCGTCTCGGGAACATAACCGCCATTACCTTGGCATGGTAAAAAAAAAATCGCCGGAATTGGCCCTTAAGCCTTCGTCGACTTTTGTATAGGGTATTCACAATTATGCGAGCAGATGAGCTTCAGTACTGAAAATATATTTCCAGTCTCACATCTAATCTTGGTGTTTGGTTTTGTTAGAATGATTCTTTATGTAAAGTGTGGCGGTATCCTCGTCTTTCTCGTCCTTGGGCTCTAACTGGACCGTGATGTGGTGACCACGCTTACACTCTGGGGTAAATCGGTGTTCTCCGTACGTGGTGTGATTCGTCGCACACGCACGCACGTGTCTCACTTGCGACATACGCTGTATACCTAGAGGTATATAGCAATATACATAGCTATATAGAGAACTCATATATGTATTAGCTGTACGACGTCCCTCCAGTACCTTAAGGACGCTTCAGGCTTTCCTTTAAGTTTCCTTTTTTTTTTTTTGCTATATGACTAGTTAAATCTCAGATAGGGTATACAACATAGTAGCGCTTGGGAAGTAAGATACAATGGCAAAATAATGATAAAAGTCACTTTGAAAATGTCACTTGCCTTTTCCCTCGATGAGGTGTTCATATGGGCAGACGTAAAGGAAGGTGCGGCAAACATTACGGCAACAAAACAACTCACGCTGGGGGTAGTGTGATATTCCGTGTTAGAAGCATGCATGTTTGCGGAAAAACCTCCGCCCGGAGGAGTTTCCTTGCACAATCTTTCCTTGCACAGTGCATATTCTTTGGCGAGATTACTCGCGTAAGTGCCTACGAAGTCCCCGACTGCTTAAAAAAATCTGCGCTTTACAAATTCCTAATTTCACAAGAGAGAATGTAGTTTATTCCACAGCACAGCAGCGACGAGTTAGTGGCGCTGGTGCTTGCACTGTGATACTCAAGACATACTTTCATCTACGCTAGCCCATAGGGACATTTAAATCCTGAGGACCACGCACTAAATTCCACGTGAAAGTGAAAAATAGTGTCGCCCTATCTTAGCAATTTTTGTTCATACAAGAATAATAGTCCGTGCCGTTCCCGTAACTACCATTAACAAGAAAAAGATCACAGTTTCGCCAGAAGGGTGAAGCAATGAATGCGACAGCAATGCATGATATAATATACGAAGTAAGAATAGCATCTTTAGGGCCATCTGAATTGTCGTGAATCGGGGCGTATTACGTAAGCATGAAGTTGTCTAAAGTACCATGTGACGGCTGAGCGACAAGGAAAAAGGACCAGCAGAGCTGCGAGCTAAGTCATGTAGTTTTTGTGTCT
This sequence comes from Hyalomma asiaticum, assembly GCA_013339685.2. Classification (NCBI taxonomy): domain Eukaryota; kingdom Metazoa; phylum Arthropoda; class Arachnida; order Ixodida; family Ixodidae; genus Hyalomma; species Hyalomma asiaticum. The sequence goes on along the minus strand of CM023481.1, from coordinate 17,827,780 downwards.
TCTGGCCCGCGCTTCGCACCACGTGAGCACGCTAAACAGCGTGCACTCTGCACCATCAAGAAACTTGGCCCAGCACAGCAGCGGCATCAAGCTAGCACGTTCGTTCCGGCACTCGTAGACGCATTCGCATGAGCGCTGCACATGTGGTGTGATGCCGAAGATGGTGTAGCCTATTTACCTTTATGGCGCTACTCAACAATAACTCAGCTCCGTCCATAAATACTTGCGGGGCGATCGGAGATCTTTGTTCGGTACACATCGCGTTCGCTTGCTGCAACGTCATGACGTGGGGGCGCGGCTCTCGTTGTGCGAGCTGCGGATTTGCGCGAATGAGTGCAGCGCTGGCTTCCAGGATTGGTCAGGCTCCTGTGTTTAAGCGGTTACAGTTTTATAATAGTGTGACTCATAAAATATGCGAGAAGGGGAGGATTGGAGCAACCAATGGACAAGCGGCGTACATCCCAAAAAGTGACGAGCAGATTTTGGTGTCTTCTTTCAGTTCATGTAACGCAAAACTAAATGTTTTTTTTACTTCCAATGAGTAAGATTGTTTTAGGAACAGGATGAATTTTTTTTTTCTTCGTGAGCGTAAATGCGTGACGTGCAGAGAAAACGTGGTCATGTAAAGATGTGGCGGCGCCCCGCTGCCTACGAGTTGAGCATGTCTATGGCCAGTGGCTTGCAGTGAAAAACGAACAGAACCGCCCGCGTTCGCAAAAGAAAAAAAGAAAAAAAAACAATCTCCGATCTCGCCCTTGGTGTGCGGTAAGCGAAACGCCACTCACACCACTCTGTATTATTTCACGCAATGTTCGTCCCTTACTCCCGATACCGACCACTCTCGACACTTCATCTTTCTTCTTTTCTCACAAAAATTTGCGACGTGCAAAATTGTATAACATTTATTTCCACTATGCCTTAATACGTCATTCTCTTCTTTTCTGGTCGAGATAAAACGTAGTACGTAAATTTATGCAGTGCCTGTATGCAGTGCTGAGCTTGCGTTGTGCCTGGAGTTGCGTAGTACGTTGAATGCATTTTGATCTCACGGCATTTTTAGGCATACGGTCACCCTCGTTAAACAGGCAAGGTGTTGGGATTTACAATGCGCGCGAAAAATATCAAATCCTTCATCGTCACCACAGCCTTCCCTGTCCACCCTTTGAGCGCGCAGGAATTGACCGAATCCCGCAATTTCAGAAAATCGCCACACACACTGTGTAGGCATTCCGGATAAAGCTGGCCGTCTTTTCGCTTTCTATTTTCTTTTGCGTAGCCGTGGCATCCGAGTCATTTCCTTCATCGGCAACGCTCACTTCCTCTCGCGTGTGCGTATTGTGTGTCATGGACGCTCCCCTCACTGGCTTCAGCAGACTTCAGAACAGCTTCGTAATATTTCGTGATGTCATTTATATTTAACGTTGTTCGTTGTCGCGTTTTATATATATTATTTCAAATTTGGGGGTAGAAACCGGGTGTTAATTTTCAATCTAAATAACTCTTTTTGCATGAGATACAGGTTATTTAGATTTCTAAATAACCTGTATCTCATGCAAAAAGGAGCTCTTCGTTGCATTCGTAACTTATCATACCACGAACACGTATCTTCCTTTTTTTTTTTTTCATCAGAACATATCTGAGAAATCCGTATGGTTTTCCTTGTGGCCTTGTGCTACAAAAACGGGTGCATGCAAATTTTCCCTTTTATAATCATATTCTTTGTATTAGCGAGATGTGTAGCCAGCGTTTCTCTGAGCTTATATATATGCAATACAGAAATGACCCGCAGCAATTTCTTGCTACCTACACTAAGAACATTCAAAACTACAACTTCAGATATTCTACTTTTTTGAAGCCAAAAAATAGACCTACCTATGGTCGGAAACTTTTAAAATGGCAAATCCCTCATCCATTAAACATTCGTCCTAGCGTACTAAGCTTGATAATGCATTCCTCCTCCATATTGTCTTTCAGAAAGAAGTCGAAAGTTCTTTGAGCACATTTAGTTATTCCATTTACTGTATAGTTTTCGTATCTCCAGATTCCATTTCTAATATATGTATGCATAAAGTGTTATATATGTACCCATTCGTAAGGCTATTCATGTTTGAAAAATCTGTATTTATGCTCCCATATGGAACACCGATGTTTACACTACTACTGCTCCCTTTTTTTGTGCCTCCAATGATACGCATGTTATGTAACAGATTTTCGAAGCTTTGTTGTATTCTTTATTTTGTTTAAGCTTTCTCCTAGTTCTCTGTGATGTCATTGTGCCCTTGTATTTTCCTTTTTTCCAATGCAGCTGCGTTATGTGACGAACGTACAACGTGGTGCTAGAGGCCTAGTCAGGTGACTCGTAACGTCGCCTTTCGCCTCCTGCACCACGACAATCATGTATTGTCAGACAAATAATAAAATAAAAAAGCGAAAATAAGGTGATATGCGCCCAAAATTGGGTTCTTTGTCTTGTCTTTTTTTGTTTGTTGAGCCATTCTGGAATTCGCGATTCGAGGGATGAGGGGGGTGTATTTACAAGCTTAAATTTACAAATGGGAGCCGCATAGCATCCATATAGTGCAACACGTGGCCTGTAAAATGAACTTAACGGCAATGGAGCTAACTTAGGCCAACGGGATGAAACTTCATCGTCCCAAGGTCGGTTGCAGCTATAGCGCGTGAGCACCACGAACTATACGTGCAACGTTAAAAAGGAAAAAAAAACAAAGAAAAGAAGAAACAGGCTGGTATGGGACGTTGGTATTTGTGAAGAAATCGTCCTTGACCCGATTTTTCTGAAACACGTTCGGGGTGTAAGAAAATCGGGTGAAATCAAGTTTCACCCGAAATCGAACAACCCTACAATTTATATACCCCCGCCCCCTTTAATTCCAATCTCTCCTTACCACTCTTTTCCGCACTTTTTACGTTCATATCTTTGCGCAGCTTAAGGCGAGCGCCGCGTACCTCTACACAACGTCATCACGGACCACTTCCGACACGCACACGAGGGGCCATTTAATGCACGCCGCTTCAGCGGGGACCGTTTAATCCCCCCGATACGCTGCGCCTTAGCAACAGGATGCTGTCGCTGGGCGACGGCCCTGCCAACCGCGTCGGTGAATCTCATTCTCCGTCACCGTTCTTCCGCTACTCCGCTTTGGCGTGTACCGGGGCCGCGCGAAAGCGTGCGAAGTTGGGGGGAAAAAAAACTTCCGCTCCTCTTCTTCCAGCCCCAACCCGTCCCACCTCACGCCTGCACGGTTCGCGAATCGAACGAAGCGGAAAAAAACGATCCCCGCACTGTGCTGGTTGAAAGGCACTCGTCCGTCAACGGGGTGTGGGGAGAGCTTGCGCCTGCCAACAGCGGCGAGCAGCAGAATCCATACCCGTCGTGTGTATATCGATGCGCACAGGCGCAACAAGAAGATGACGTAAGCAGCGCCGATCGTGGCGAGGGTTTGGAGTGCGCGAGGCCGATGCGGTGCGCAACCTACGCTCATCGATGCGCCGCAAAGAGCGACCCCGGGAACCACCCATTCCCCCAACTTCCCTATACCGTTTCCCCACAGCCTTTTTTTTCCAGGAAAGGCGAACCTGGAGAGATCTGCGCTGGCTAAAGCGCGCGCTGCAGGCATGCACCAGGCGCTTTCCCTTCCACTCGAGGTCGTCACCGTACGAGGGCATCATCATGATCACCAAGGCGCGGCCGCTTTCTCGGGAAAAGCCAGCCGCGCCAGAAGAGATGCAAGCGGCATTTTCTCTCGAGAAAGACACGGCCCACCAGCTCGCATCGAGAAACCTCGCTTACCAAGTTCCGCTCCAACACCATCTCTTGCCACCTATGGCAGAGCGCGCTATCTTGTTTTAGCCACCCTCCTTTAAATAAAAAGAAAAAAATAAGATTCATACGTCTTGCGTTTGGACGAGCTTGGTGCTTAGCCCGGAACACAAAAGCCGGCCTTCTGTTTCCTTTCTTTGCATGTCGCTTAATATTTTTAGCCTTTTTTTTTTACAACTCGGACAGCAGCGGCTATCACGCACTCGCCACACACACACACGTAAAAAAAAAAAGAAGACAGAAAAAAGGCGATGCACACTTTTTTTTTATGAACGGCTGAAAAAACGTGGAAAGCGTAAAAGTCGAAAGCATTTTTTCAAGTCATAATAGTGGTCACCGAGCGTGGAAATAAAAATTTGCGGACCCCCAGAAGTGGGGGATGCTAGGGACAAAACGTAGCAAGAAATCTACGATAAGATGCGTAGTCGTGGGCTGGGTATTCGCGCATGAGGGCAGAAGATCTGCTTCTCATCTCCCCCCTCCCCTCCTTCCTTTCCTTTCTTTCTTTCTTTCTCTTGAAAGGCCCATTCACGGCACCACGCTATTGCTTCGTTTCCCCTTCGTTCTTATATTTCTCCATGGTGAAGTTTAAGCGCACACTATAGGCGGAGCGTAGCAGGAGCACAAGCACCGTGTGCCTGCAGTTTTGTTACTCCTTGTTTGATCGGGTGCTTGGATAGGCAGACCGACTTCCTTGCACCTCGATCTTTTTTTTTTCTGCTGCTATACGCTCGAATGCAGTGGAATTATGGAGCGCGCGCGGTAGTCGAGTGCGGCGGCTGCCCGATATCGCTATAAAAGAACGGACATTAAAAAAAAACGCCAAACAAAAAGCCCATTATACCTTCGTACACGACATTGCCTTCATCGAAATCTAGGTGAAATCTACGTGTGCGTGTACTCTCGCGCTTCACTTGTCGCAGGACTAACGCCAATGTGACGACGCAGTTGAACTTAGCCGCAGAGTGAGTTGCCGCATACATTTCTCGTGTATGACGCAACGGACACAATCACGAATGTAAGTTACCGCGCGTCGTTTTCTGCTTCTTTTTGTCCGTGGTGCTAACGTGTAATAAATGCTACTTACGGGAGCAGATTTAATTAGTGGTAACAGTCGGAAAGTTCTCCAGTGCAGGAAAAAAAAAATGAAAGTGCCAGAACTTCATTCGAACGTCATTGTCAATGCGCGCGAACAGTCGACCGCCTTCTAAGTGCTGTCCGTTTTACTAGATCAATGATGTGCTGGAACATGCTGATCTGTTGATACTTGTAAGCCGTGTATGTATAGTTTCAACGCGGAACTTCGTAGAGAAGCAAGCGCATGGCACAACATGCGCAGTATTTCACACGAAAGCAAGCCGCTGATTGGTTGCGTCCCGAGTAACTGTCAGTTGAGGGTGTGTAGCTTTCGCAGACCCTTCGTGTACCTGTTCGCTGCCCGGGGTCTCTCCAAAAGTACTCCACTTCCATATCTTTGGGTATCCACCGTCTATAGTCTTTTCTTATTCTTCGTTTTGTTTGTTTGCTTTTTTGGGTGTGTGAACGACTGTCTACTTGGTCTCTTTGAATCTTCGCAGCAACTGCACGTAATACGCTGGTAACATCACCTCGTATTAGCGCTTGAGCCCACGCTCCAAGAACGCGTAATAGTGAGAGCACGGCTAAACTCCCGGCAAGTAAAATGTGAAACTACCGGCCTTTGCCCGAGCAAAATTGATTTCTGCGGTTTTGAGCATGCAAAAACCACGATGCGGTTATGAGAGGCGCCGTAATGGAGGGCTCCGGAAATTGCGACAACCCGGGGTTCCTTAGCGTGCACTGACATCACGCAGTACACGGGCCTCGACATTTCGCCTCCACCGAAAGGCAGCCGCCGCTACTGAGATTCCATCCCGCGACCCTTCGCTTCAGCAGCCGAGTGCCATAGATACTATGTCACCGTGGTGGAGCCTTTTTCCTGAGTTAAATGCAACGTCTGAGCCTCGGTGTAATGGTCAAGACATTTAAGCGAAATCATCATACGGCTCACCAGTCGAAATAATCCAGAGTCCGAGGTGAAGAATGGCACCACGTCATGTGACCAAATGGTGACGTTCTCACATGACCTCACTGCCAAATAATGCGTGATGACGCCACCGGCAACGTATTGCGCGACGTCGCTGATAACGCCACCTTCACGTTAAGGACCCTGACTGACGCGAGTTTCTTTCAGCAAAGTTCGTGCAAGCAAAGTAAATAAAGGGTGTTGAAGGGAAATTGTGTGGTCTGGGTGGGAAGAGAACTCGGGCCCGTAGGGTGTCAAGCAGGCACGCTTCCCCGATTACACAGCAGCCCTTTGTAATTCTGGCGTACGGAATGTGTGCCTAGTGTGTGTGTGATGACGCATGAGACGTCGCAACCATCTGGAAGTCTTCAAATTCTTGCGAGTTCGAAAGCATTCTAAAAAAAAAAATTAAAGTTCGCATCGCGTATGTTAAGCAGGCAGCGATGTAACTGCGATCGTTTCTTATCAAAGACTTACACATTTATTTATTTAAATGAAACACTATTTTTGACGCAAGCCACTGAGGCAGAAGTAAATTGCAACTGAGATGGCAAACATTTCATCAAGGTTCGCTCATCTCTGAGCCCGCGTGCACAGTTTGAACGGAAGTGTGACAAAGCGACAAGCTTATCAACATGTGCTTACGATATGTGCCGATATATTTCCACTCAGCATACGCATGAAGACACTGAAATGAAGCAAGACGTTTCAGGCGGTAGTATTCTAAATTCAGCCCCCTGCTTGCCCCTACTCTTGAACGGTAAGATTAATCCAATCGACGTGAGGACACGCATTCCATTTGACCGAATCGGTTAGCAGCTGGACACATTTCTTCAGTGACCAATAAAGTGACACGGACCCCAGCTTAATAATGTAGTGCCAGACAGGAGCAAACCGGAGTCTAATATCTGGTTAACCTCCCTGCCTTTCTCCTCTTTTCTCTCTCTCTCTCTCTCTCTCTCCTCCCCGTTAAGCACGTCCACATTTCCCACATCCTGCAGGTCGGCTGCTATACGCATCGAATATCCCTGAAATATTGCGCTCTTAGTAAACGAGCTCGCCTTAGAATTCGTAAGGTAGGCGCCACAACCATGTGGCGGTGTCCCGCGCATGTTCCGCTTGAATGCGGATCGTATCGAGGACTCTGTACGGTGAACTAGAGTCCCAAATAAAGCCCGCCCTCCCTTACCTTTGCCGTCGTAAGTCCCCCCCCCCCCCCCCTCTCCCCTCGCTGCGGACAGCCGAGTCGCTCGAGGCCGGCAGAAACTGTATAGGCGCTAATGAGCGTTCCTTTGAAAAGTGCTCGGGGTATTGAACGAAGCGCAGGCTTTGAAACTGGCCCGAGCGTCGGCTACTCTTTAGAGCGGATGCTGTTCTCGCTTCATTCAATTTTATTTTTTGACGGAGAAGCTATGCGTATCTGGCTCGGGTTCTCACTGTGCTTTTTTTTCCTTGCTCTCCGTTTACGAAAGCTCTGGGCCGATGCCAGAGTAAGTTAAAAACCGTGCGAGGTGCTGAAAGCTTCCACCATAATGGTCCCCTTCAATAATAATAATAATAATAATAATAATAATAATAATAATAATAATAATAATAATAATAATAATAATAATAATAATAATAAACAAGAAAAGAAATAAATCTATCAGTTTCCGCGAGGAGAGTTTGGTTTGAAGTCACCCCCATACAAGTCACCATCCAATAACGATCGTGCATGGACCTGTCTTTGACCAGCAATCCAATTTCGTAACCGAAGCGGCCCATATGCATCTCAGGAACCAGAAACATATCGTATAACTTCCATTACCAAATGTTAAAAAAAAATTGACGGCAGATCCACGAGGTGAATGATGATGAGATTGGGCGAAGCTCCTGGAAGTAATCATCGGTTAAACCGTGAAATTTCTTCCGTTAATTCGCCTGATAAAAATGACGTGAAACGATTGATTAAATGTTTTATCTGTTCACGTACGGCGGGATCTTGCCGACGCTGCCTTGCTGATGTGGCTTCTTGTTCCCGTACAGCAGGATCTTGGCGGCGACGTCGCGCAGCTTCCCGGCGCGCTTCTGCCTCGCGGGCTCTCACTTCAGGGTCCTGTCTGCGAGCGCGCGCCGCCGCTGCCCTGCGCGCCCGCCTTTCGGCATCCTTATCCATACGAGCACACACCGACGGCAACGAGCATCGTCAACTACAAACCTGTATCGCGATATGGTTTTTATTATAAAACCATTGCTTTACCTGGCGTCTTTCGTTAAGCAGCTGGCGTCTTTTCGTTTTGCTTTAGAAACATCTGGCGTCTTTCGTTAAGCAGCTGGCGTCTATTCGTTTTGCTTTAGAAACATCTGGCGTCTTTTCGTTTTGCTTTTAGAAAACATCTGGCGTCTTTCGTTGGTTTATTTCATCAATCAACGGCGTTTTGAACAAAATTTTTATTGTTTAATCACGCACAGGAGAAATCTCACCAGGCACTACCTTGGAGGTAAACAATGGCTGCTACTGGGAATGAGAGACAGCAGAAGTCGGCTTTTAACACTTCTACTTCTACTAACGTTTCCTACTGGAACATGCCAATGGCTGCTAATGGGGAATGAGAGACAGAAGAATTCGGCTTTTAGTTAACGTGCACGCTGCGAATTTTTTTTTATTGTTCAACAACGCACAGGAGAAATCTCCCACCGGCACCACCTTGGAGGTCAAAGCGTAAGACTGGTTACGCACTACGACTACGACTAGGACTACGACGAGGGACGAACGGGTGCCGCTTTAAGGAGCTTCGCCCCTAAAATAAGTACGCGCAGCCTTAATTGTCAAACTACGCGTGACGGGCTGTACGGCTTCGCTGGTCCTTTAAAGAGCAGAATGGCTCCCCACCTTCACGTTGTTTCCTGTTGGAACTACTAGCCGAACGCTTGTCACCTGTTGGTGGCAGGCCGGCGAGCGCGGTAGCAGAAAGACATAAAAAAGATGTTACGCAGCTTGAAGAAATTGTTCCACTGTTTCAGCCCAGTAGAGTGCGCGCGGTGTTGATGCACCTGGTTTCATCGACTGCGCAGCAAACTACGATGATTAAAAAATAATAAAAAAAGATGATTAATACATCAAAGACAGATGGCGCGAGAGACGTACCGACAGAATCGATTAAGACACCCTTCGAGTACAGCTGCCCTTGTGTTTCCCTGTGTTTTGGGAGTGCGCACCAGAGTAAGACGTAAAATTGCGACGCGGCGATGGCCTGTGCAAGCACAAGAATTCGCGTCTTCGTGGCGGCCGCGTCCTGTATTCCTTTCACTGCCATTCAGAACCGATCCTATAAGCTCGCTGCATCTGTTAATCTTTGGTTCGTTCGCGAACCAATACACGAGTCGCCAATGAAGCAAGGTTAGCAATTGGTTGATACCTCAACAATTTTACGCATCATCGACATTTTATTTCATAACATCATTCGCGTGGTGAAACACGAACGCGGGACGCATCCACTCAAAAGATCGCGCGTATTGAACTAAGAATATTGCATATACAGTCTACTTTACAAGCGGCGATAATATTTTATTTACCATGGAGGTCCTGCCTTATAAAGGCTGAAAAGAAGAGGGGAGAGATGAGAAACATGTCGCAACTGCTAAATGAGCCCCATGTGAAAGGCGCCGGCACTCGCAGTATAATGTTCTGGTACTAACTTCCCCGGTGCCGCCTAGCAACAAGGTAAAGGCTATTTCAAACGCCACATTGATTACCATTTCAAACGAACGGGGAGATTTTCTTTAGAATTTCTAACGCCCTTAGATATGTGAAAAAAAATTTTAAGAAAAAATAAACTCAGACTCTCTTTTCACTTGCCTTTTCAAAGGACCGAAATGTTCTCTCGGAGTGAGCCGGGAATTGCGTTCTATTCGAAATTCCTACGCTCCATTACTCAGCGTGCATTTTTGTTCATCGCGATTTTATAGTAACAACGTTCACTCCGTGCAAAAGCCGAATTCCTTGAGACGTCATTTACGGAGTCAATATCGGAACACCGTTTCTCTATATGGGCGGGTGCAATTTTCAGCTGCTTTCACATGCAAGAAACGTGCGAGCGCAAACAGAGCCATTTTTATGTTAATTTCTTTTTTTTACTCCGTGCGCTGCGTGTGCAAACTCTAATACAGATAGACTGGAACGTGTTTTCCATACGCGCATGCGTAACGACGTGCACTGAATTCGAAGTGGCTATAAACTATAATATAAAGTTGACATGACTGCGATAGGAACACGTGCTAATATTTCAATTTTATATAAATTAAAGCTGCAGAAGAAATTGGGCCTTTTCTGCCGTTGTTCACCTCTGTCTGCTCATTTACTATCGCCAATAAAAGAAGACTGATGTCCCTTCAGCATTGAGGATAGATTTAATAAAAACTGGAAAGAAAGTGTGTGTTGTGTGTGTGTGTGTGTGTGTGTGTGTGTGTGTGTGTGTGTGTGTGTGTGTGTGTGTGTGTGTGTGTGTGCTAGTTTGTTCCCCAAAAAGAAAAAGAATAGGAAAATAACGTGGGGCAACCCGTACCATCGTGAGGTACAACGGGCTTAAATCAATTAAAAATAAATGAATAGGGGAAATGTTTCCCAGGGTTTTTTTAGAGATAACATAAAAAAAAAAGAATAGGGCTAGGTAACTAAACGCGTTAAAAAGGGCGAAAATGGGAAAAGCTGAGCTGCTTAATGTTGATTGATGATTGATTTGTGGGGTTTAACGTCCCAAAACCAGTTCTGATTATGAGAGACGCCGTAGTGGAGGGCTCCGGAAATTTCGACCACCTGGGGTTCTTTAGCGTGCACTGACATCGCACAGCACACGGGCCTCAACATTTCGCCTCCATCGAAATGCAGCCGCCGCGGCCGGGATTTGATCCCGCGACCCTCGGATCAGCAGCCGAGTACCTTAGCCACTGGACCACCGTGGCGGGGCGAGCTGCTTAATGTAAAAGTTCGGTCATAAATAAGCATTTACGTGCCCCAAATATTAACGTTGTGTATTAGTGTGGAGCGTTTAGCTAGTGATTAAGATTGTGTTATGACGGTGTGAATTAGGTTAAGGTTAGATAGTAGGTAGTGTTAATGTAGCGTATTAGTGTACTGGTGTTTAAGTGTGTGTGTGTGTGTGTGTGTGTGTGTGTGTGTGTGTGTGTGTGTGTGTGTGTGTGTGTGCGCGTGCGTGTGTGTGTGTGTGTGTGTGTGTGTGTGTGTGTGTGTGTGTGTGTGTGTGTGTGTGTGTGTGTGTGTGTGTGTGTGTCATATATAGCGGGACTCTTCTTTCTATTAGCGAGCAGTGGAGTAGCGGGCAGCAAGCGTAGTACAGAATTGTGCGACAACGTGGTTGCAGGTCTCCTACTTCAACAGCCTGCTTTCGCGTAAAAATTCCAGCCAGTTACTCTTCGGGCATTCGGCGACCAACTGCTGACGATCAAAACAACTTAGTTTTGTTATCGCTGTAAATATTCCTTGTAATTCGGCGCGCTCAAGCAATGTATCCACAGCGTGTAGGCTCGGAGGCTCTCAATGGGGTGCGCACACTATACCGGCAAACTTGCCATAATCCTACGCCGGCCTCCGGAGGCATGACACAGTAGACGAGCAAGGGGTGTCCAAATACACGGCCAGCTCTGTCAGTACCGCGGACCACGTGACGATATCCAGCCTCGCACAATCGCTGCATGATCGTGTGTCGGCGACGGTTCGCGCGCTTCGAGTTTTCTACACGTGAAAGAAGCGCCTAATTCTTCCTGAACCCCTCCAACAACATGGCACGGCCGCGCCGCGCGGCAGCAGACGATCCAACGCAGACCAATCGCGCGCTTTTTGTGCCCCCATTGATATTTTTCGTACAGGGCTTTTGCAGGCGAGACGCACAGAACGAAAGTTTGGTCCATTATTGGGATGAACCGTTCAACCGGTGGTCTAAAAGTATGCAGTTCGTCCACTTTTTGCAAATTCTGGTTTAGAGTGTAGGAACAGCGGCTAGTTGCAGATCTAAAAGATAACAACCTTATTACTTTTTTTATTGCAGTGAAGCGTTATATTGGTAACGTCCGGTCCCTCGTGGCGCCTGCGAGCAAAAAATCTAGATCATTCAGGAGAATGATGAGAAAGAAAAGGCACGGAGGTCAATCAGACGCGCTCCGTTTGCTGACCTACTCTGAAGGATATGGAATTAAAGGAGAGAAATTGAAAGAAAGGGTGATGCCACTGCCATGGGGTAGAGCGCACGCGCCTGTCCGTTGCAGACATGCGAGCGGTCACTCAGCCCGGTCGACTGCTAGAACTGCAGTAATTCCAGCGTCGCTTTGCTAGCCTGTGATGCGTAGGGCCATGTTTCGAGAATTTTTTTTCGCTCAGAAAGGCCTCGGGTCAAGTCGACTTAAAGCATCGCGAAGACTATTGCGTTCGTTTGTAAAGGGAGCACAAGCACACCAACATGTGTTCTAGGGTCTCTTAATAGTTCCAACAGTCGCATGTAGAAGTGTCTGACATTTCTATGCGGTATGAGTGGGCTTTTCTAAAAGCCAAACCAAACCACAAGCGGTACAACAATGTTGCGACACAGCGGGACAGGTTCGGTGGAATTTTCAGCTTCCGCAAGGGATCAAGTGTACGAGACGACTGTTGCAGATGCCCAGGTAGTTTCACAACGTTTTGCGAAAATGTGCCAGAAACTGAATAAAGGCCCCTTGCAGCGTGCGCACATGACAAGGACATCGGAACTGCAGCGGTGTCCCCATGAGCGGAGCAGGTGGCATCGTCAGCAATGCCATTACCAACGGTGCCAAGATGTCCTGGCAGCCATTGTTATAGTATGTCATGTCCCTTAAACAGAACGCTTGTCTCGTAGAGTAACTGGGGAGCCTGCAAAGGGCCTTACGACTGCGACCGTGGAGATCCCTCAGGCTGCCATGATGGCTGTAACCATCCACTCTCTGCCAGGACACGCAAGTGCATCATGACAACGGCAAGCAATAAAATAATAAATAAAGTTCTAGGTCCTGCCTATACCGGCATAAAACGGCTTATAGTGACCCTAAAGGTAGTATCTTTAGCAACACATGTTTGTTTTAAAGTAAAGCCAACCTTAAAAAGATGGATCATTGCTTGGTCTTTGTAAGCTGACTTTCCCACTCGGGGAAGCAGCGAACAAATAAATAAAAAAATGTTCCTATAGCCACCATACCTTGACGTAGGATGGTTTATAGAGGCATTGGCAAAATGTCCTTCAAGCAAATGATTTCTATTTAGAAGTGAACCCGCCTTTGAGGGGATCGGCGTTAGATGGGACTCTGCGAGTTGGATTTTGAAAATTGCGTGTTGCTGTCAAACCATGCCCATAAGAAAAAAAGTCATCCCCACATGTAGCGAAGCGGAGTATGGAGTCTTGTAAGTAGACTTGGCGAGCAAACTTAGCTTAATGCTCACCTCGATGGCGGTGAGGTCAACGATTGTATCCTTCAACGAAGTTGAAGGACACATTCACAATTTGGTCTTTCACACCGAACGACCTCCACCATGTCACCCCTGTGTCGTGTGCTAAATAGCTTCGCTGGTCGTTATCCTTCAGAAAGTGAAATGGCTCACAAATTTCTCATTCCAGGAAAGATGAGGAGGGCTTCGAGGGGCGGAAGTGCCACAGCATTAACGGTGACAGAACGTCACAATGACCAGCAGTAGTACTGCCGAACGCAGAGTCTGGCATGCAAACCGGAAGTGTGGTGAGGTGACGTGTTGGAATCCGAGAGAAATACCATATGTGCATTTTTAAAGGAATGCTTGTTGAGATAGGGTGATCGCTCGCGATGACCACAGTGGCTACTCTAGAAGCACAGTTCGGAAGCCTATATATCTTGAGGAGCTGGGGGCTGAATCAACTGCAGAACACGCACGCTTGTCATTCGGGTCCCACCAAGCGCAGGTAATCTGTAGCACGTGAATTTCACGAAAAGTGCAGCGAAAAGTACGCCCGACAATTCTCCTGCAAGAAATCCTTGCATTCATTCATTTTATTTTCATTTCATTTATTATACCCCTCAGGACCAAGGGAATTACAGAGGAGGAGCAAAAAATGTAAAGAAACAATAAAAATACAGTTGGTAACATGAATGTTAAATAGCACTTGAATATACAATGTTAGCTAATGCTTCGCGAAACTGTTCATAATTAGTAAGGCTGGCAACCTCAGCGGGAAGGTGGTTGCAGCCACGCGAAGTTCGCAGCAGGAATGATTGTGAAAAACTGTTGGTATTTCATGTCAAAATACCGACTTTGTAACGATCATCAATGCGTTGTGATACATAAATTGGATGAAGGATGAGCTGATCACTCAAAGCATGACGATTATACAGCTTGTGGAATAAAGAAACGCGGAACACTTTTCTACGCAATGCAAGCTATGCCAGGCCAAGATTTCATGTTAGTTATACTCGCTGTGCCGTTGTAGTTAGCAAGGATAAATCGTGCAGAGTTATTTTGAACCATTTCGAGATCAGTGATTAGGTTGGCGTGACTAGGGTCCCATACCGGGATCCCGTTTTCGAGCTTGGGTCGTATTAATGTTTTATAAAACAAAAGTTTCAAATTAGCTGGTACATTGAAAAAGCTGTGATGCAGGTAGCCTAGCAGGCGATTAGCATTTTTAATTATGTTTTCGGTGTGAAGAGAGCACTTGAGGTTAGAAGTGATATGAATACCAAGATATTCATATGAAGAAACTGATTCTAGCGAAATTCGCTTGCCTGACGTGGTGAGCTCCTTTTCATGTAGGAGATGAGAGGACTGCAGGACATGTCGCTATCTATTACTACCCCCAGAAAGCTGTGAGTCTTCTCATATCTGATAATGCGTTCAATAATGCTAATGACGTGTGGTCCCATTTTCTTGCGCATTAACGCAATCAACGAGCGCTTGTCAGATGGCAACTCCAGTCGCCGCGCCCTCGAAGGTAATTCGAAGGTTACGCGATCGCTCTCGGAAGCCATGCCTGTACGTGCAGACACAGCACCCTAGACGCCCAAATGCAAATAATATCGTCTGCATATACGCGCTCATATCCAGAGATGAATGGACCGTCTAAATGCATAAAAGAGGCCGACGAACACAAGGTTGAGCAGTGTCGGGTGACCTGTTGCGGTAGCATCGTGGGTAGGGTGTCGTCTTGGTAAGCTTGAGGTCGCGGGGTTTAATCCCGGCCAATGCAGCTGCCTTTCTATAGGAGCGAAATCCAACACACGCGCTCACGCACGAACATAAAAGCGCAGCAACGGCATTGATCCTCGATCGACGCTGCGCAAGTTTAGATGTCTTAGATGCTGCCGCAATCAATTAAAAAGGAAACGTGAGAAACAAGCATGACATAGCGACACGTGGCGGAGCGGAGAGCATGCCAAGTTCGATGTTCTAGATTCCTGACGGTGTCCTTTTGAAATGTCACAGTCTTTCTGTTTTTGAAGAATTGTTCATAATATTTATCATCATGTTTTTCGCGGGCAATCATTAAATTGTCTCCTTCGACAATTTCTATTCCGTCTTTCTAAAAGCGACAGGGAGAACAGTATGCTCCACGGACATTGCGTTGATCAGTCGCGTATATGTAATTTCAATCGATGACCCTTGGAATTACCTAGTTGTATTGATACAGCCAGTACACGCAGTGTTCGATCAGCTAAAATCATTTCATAACCCGTCATGGGGCGGCCGCGACGCAGTTCTCCGGACCCAATCAAGGTTTGTCTGTCTGTCTGTCTGTCTGTCTGTCTGTCTGTCTGTCTGTCTGTCTGTCTGTCTGTAATTTCATAATCCATTTCCATGCTCTTAAAGTTTTCTCGCGTGACCGTGCACCAATTCTTCGACACTGTTGCTCAGTAGCTCGATTTCAAGAGATAGAGAATGTCTTTTCGCAAGGCTTACGTAGGACAGCGTAGCTATGACGACCGTCCACTATGCGTACCCTATCGTGGGATGCTCAAGCTGTAAGTAGTAGCTAATTATCGAGCTGGCTACAGGAATAAACATAGCCAATTTGAGTATCACTCAACACCACCTTTGTAGCCTTTCGTGTAGTGCACTAAACGGTGATTCTAATCAATATTTCAAGAAACGACATTATGAAGCGCAAACTTAAATGAAAAGAATTCGCTAAAGGCGCTGGAAAGGAAAAGTGAGAGAGAGAGAGAGAGAGAGAGAGAGAGAGAGATACGGACGATATGCAGCAAGGTTAACCAGAATTAAACCTCCTGTTCGCTACGCGGCACAAGGGGATGGAAAGGGGCAATTAAAGACGGAGACAAAGGCGGAGACGAGAACATGATATGAACAAGGTGAAATATTGACCTTGTTCTTTCGGTTCGGGGAAAGCCTTTATCACTTTCCTTTTACACGCACGCTTGTTTTGATCGTTTGCGGGGAGCGCCGTTATCACTTTCTGTTACGCGCGGCGCAGGCCGCGTTTATCTTGCATGTCACTTCGGGAACCGTGTCGATCATTCTTAAAACTTTGCATGCCTGACGCGCACGTTTTAGTGACTTCCGGAATTTCAGAAATAATGCGAGAACGCGTTATGACGTGTGTATAAAAGCAAGCCCATTTTGCCGTTTGTCAGTCTTCCCGTCGACCGACGACTGTTCACCCCGCTACCATCTTGCAATGTTATCTGCTTTACTTCGCTTGGCACTGGTTGGCCCAATGAACAGTTGCACTGACAAAAGTCGTGAGTTCTGTGTGCTTCAGCGTCACGACCACGTGACACTATGCGTAATTTTAGTGAAGTTTCTCTGTTATATCACATCACGTGTTGTTTCAACGTACAAATAATTTAAAAAAAAGCCTATACCCCTCACCGCATATTCATAACACAGCTGCCAAGGCGGCGTTCATTCTTGGAATTGTCGCCTATACAAATACCTCTTCCGAACCAAGGCACTGATCTGTATCTATGAACGTTTTCTTCTTTTGTAAGAGAGCCGCTTATTCTCAAAGCTTTCTCGGTTACCGCGTCTTGGGACGACACAATAAAGAAAAAAAAAACCCCTAAAAATAAAACGTAACGAAAAAATATGCTTTTACCCGAAATTGGAGCGCAAATTTGTGGTCGTGTAAGTTGCTTTTCGGGCCTATAGATATAGTTGGCATATTTAGCTTATGAAAAGCAACGCCGAACTGAAGGAAACAAGGACGAAAGGACGGAGCGCTCTGTTCTTGCCACCTTCGTTTATTCTTCTAGCGCTAATCTCCGCCGTCTACTTACCCTCATGAAATAATTTCACTCAATCGACGTTTCGCTTAATGATAGGAAATACAGCGCCCGCCTCAGTGATAACCACTACGTTGGTCTGAATAAACGTAATGATTTTAATGGACGTTGTCAGGATAAATGTGCCAGCGAACGACGCGTATTTTAGCGAATGAGGCTGTCTTATTGAATCTGTGTTCTGAGTCTTTTATTCCAAATATGCATACAAAAAAACATGGCTGAGTGTAATAGGGAAAAAATAAGCCGCTTAAATCGCGGCTTGACGGTGTTCCCTTTGCCCACGTACGTCGGCACTACGGTACGCACAGAACAGAAACTGCATGGACTAATTATATTACATAAAAAAAGGCTCTCGTACGACGACACTGCTTCTCATCAGTGCTTTTGTCTCTGTCTATTACCTGCGCTCTTTTCTTTTTCTCTATAGATCACCATTTTCATCATTTGCCTCTTGTTTAGTACATTCCCGATTACGCTTTGAGGTTCGCATTCGTTTATTTTTAAGCTACGATGGTTTTATCCACACGGTCGCACTGCAATGTGAGCTTGCATTTGTTGCGCCTTGGGTAGAGCCACCTTCTGAAGGGAATATAACGCGTAGCACTGCGTCAGTGTGGTTGTCGATCCTCCTGCGGAGCAAGGGATAGTGCCTCGTCTGTGTGGTCAGTTTTCTTTTTACGATTGTGTGCGGTAGGCCAGAAAGAGGAACGACTTAGGAAATTGTAGAGACCGTACAGAGGAATTGCAGTGCTATTATGACATACGCAAAACTCAAGGCCTGTGCTGCACATGTACCCCACTAGCAACGCACGCTCTGGGGGCGGCCTTCTAGGAATCTACCGCAAACTCTTACCATGAAAAGTATTGTCACATTTATGGACATGTGTCACACATAGAGAAATAGCTTCAGGCATCATTTTTGATCCGGGAAGTTTGTCAGGACGCGGAGTTTGATAAAACCAATGTATCTTAAAAATAAACGAATGCTAACCTCAAAGCGTAATCATGAATGTACTTAACCAGAGGCAAATGTACCTAACCAGAGGCACAACACCTTATTGAGTGCTATCGATGCTACGAGAGCGACCGTATCTAGCAAGGCCATAAAAAAGCAATGCCCGGGATGCTGTCGATGAACTGGAGCATGGTCAATAATTGATGTGCAGCTTTGAAACGCCCGCATTAATGTTCATATAGAGAAAAAATTCTCGGCGCAGCTGGTAACTAAATATGACACAGCCCTTCTTACTGGTTCGCCAGGTTTAAAGGCACACACATTGCGCAAATAATATGGATTTGTAACAGGCAAATGATTGATTGATTTCTGGGATTTCACGTCCCAAAACCACGATCTGATTATGAGAGACGCCATAGTGGAGGACTCATGAAATTTCGACCACCTGGGGTTCTTTTAATGTGCACTGACATCGCAGAGTACGCGGGCCTCACCATTTGGCCTCTATGGAAGCGCAGCCGCCGCTGCCGGGAATTGATCCTGCGACCTTCGGATCAGTGGCCGAGGGTGATGACCACCGTGGCGGGGAAAACACGCAAATGTAAGGCATTGCTGTCGAGCTGCTGACAACGATGAGTATTAAATGTGTTGAGCCATTATTAATGGGCGGGTACCTTTAATGTTCCCCCTTATGAAGCAACAGCTAGGCTCGCACCTGGTGTAAAAAATTGCGGGACCCTTAAGCTTGGTCTTAAAGGGGCCCTGAAACCATACCTTATTCTCTGAGTTTTGCATCTAAACGGGTTCCTTGTATTGTTTTCAGGCAAATGGAAAAAGAATTTTCGAGATCGGTGCTGGCAAACGCAAGTTATTCAACTTACAAATTCAGAATAAAAGCAGACCGCAGATATCGGCATCCCTAGACGTACGCGCTGCTTCCAATCAAAACGCGGCTTACGTCTTGCGGAACCGGAACCGTGCTTCCCTATGTGGCCCTCCTACAACAACCACCACATGGGCCGCACAGCACTCCTTGTGTCAGTTACAAGCAAAATGAAATTCAAATGCACAAATTTGCATTTTGCATTTTAGTAGGTTTAGCAAGAATGAAAGAAGTTCTCAATTTGAAATTTTGTATATTCGATGCATTGTGAGCATGTGTGATGCATACTTTTATTCCTACTGTTCCCGGCCAATCAGAACCTGCAGCAAAGCCAGCATGTTGATGTAACTAACATCCACTCGGAGGAACTGTTGATGTATGGCGCTGCAGTCAGCGTGGAAACCGATTTCAGGTACAAATTAAAATATAATACGGTTCGATTTCGTCGGTTTCACTGGTGTTTCAGTCATCACCAAGTCCCACACAAACCGAAGGTACAATCAAATCACTGTGCGTAAGAGGCGTTTCAGGGCCCCTTGTAAGAGTTGAACGCGATCGCGGTGCTTGGTCCCATTCTCATCGCGCTCTCTTCCGCTTGCCATGTTATTCAGTCGCCTAGCCACGTAATTGCCACGACATCACCTGGCAGAAAGTGCGAGTTACTTGCGTTATATTCTGCGTGGCCTTCCTCGTGGTTACGCGCCATTTGACACAGATGCGCCGTCAAACCTCGCCGATGAATATACCGCCATTATGTCTGAGGACTTGTGCTAGTCGGTAATGGTTCGTCTTGAGATGGGTGCCGCGCTACACAATACACGGAAAAAGAAGACGAACCTGTCCTGAGCGCCTTCTTCTTTGTCAGTGTTTCGTGTAGCACTGCACTCACCTCGAGATGAAGAAGGCAGGAGGATTTATACAGGGTGGCCGAGCACGTAGAGCATCACTCTCAGCGGCCCCAGGCTCGATTCCCCGGTCGCCGAAGGTTTTCTTCTTATTTATTTATTTACATCTACCTTAATAACGTTTGCTGTCGGGCTAGTTGGTGCATAGCCGAACTTGAATTGATGGGGCAAATGGTTAGACAGGACCGAAGAAGACACGTAAGACACGGAAAAGCGCACACTCGCAACTAAATTTTATTCCTCCGAAAGCTCAGTTAAGTACCCTCAAGCATGCGCACAACACCGCAGAAGGCAAACTAACAATCTCTGAATACACTGCCTGATCAAAACCTATCAACCAAGAACCGATACTCATTCTGATAAAGAGTTACGGAAGGAACGCTGACACACAGATCGCCAGCATTCTGTATACATACAGGGTACTTAACTAAGCTTTCGGAGGAATAAAATTTAGTTGCGAGTGTGCGCTTTTCCGTGTCTTACGTGTCTTCTTCGGTCCTGTCTAACCATTTGCGCCATCAATTCAAGTTCAGCTATACATCTACCTCCATCTTTCGCCCACGAACAACGCTGATTTTTCGCTCGCAACAAACGACGCTGACACCGAAATTACTGCGAGACGAGATCTTTAACGCTGTCACGTTAACATACGCTATATACACGAATGCTTACAGCTGCGCACGGGTTTCCTAGCGATATCGAAGACCAGTGCGGCTGCAGGTTGTGATGATGCTGAATTGTGGCATAACCCTTTATGGTCGGGCGGCTTTAAAGTTTCGGCTCCTTTACACCTCCTGCTGTGTGATTCTCATGGCGACACACCTGGGCACTGTCGACTGTAAGGCAGTATGTTAAGCGGCACAGCCGCCCACTTTGTGGATGCTACGGCTTATGACGAGGACGAATCATGGCAGAGGGCTTTGTAATGGACGGACAGCATTAAAGCACCCATTGCTTCCGACGCCTGCTTCATATGTAGTGCAGCATCAAACGTGGTGCGATACGACGCGTCTGCCATGCAATATTCGCACTGCCGCACATGTGACTGCTCGCCCGACAGGGTGCATTTATAGAATAGTTGTACGGAGCAGTATCAAGCGTGGCGTTTTAGTAAAATAGTTGACGGAGAGTTTCTGCGTGCGTTTCCGACGGCTCGTGGTATTGTTTGCTTGTTTTTTGTTTTATTGTGCGCGACAACTGCGACGAACAGCGACGGTGGAAAAGTTCACCACTCACCTCGCGCGGCGTATTAAACCCACAACCGCTTACGATCTAAAACAAAGGCACTGCCACTTCTCCTTGTGGGGTTCCCGCAGGCACCGCTTCCGCTACACAACGTATAAAATCAACGCCACCAAACCATTTCTTTGTGTTCTTGAACTTTATTTTATTAGTGAGATAGCAATTGCACGGGTACCTGACGCGTATTTTCGCCGTCGGCGTCGCCCATCAGACTTCATGCATACAGCAAAAAGAAAAAAAAAAGCCCGAAGAAAATTCTCTGTGAGGCATCCGCAGCCCGATGCCTCGGACAACTCAGCCAAAAGAGCGCGTTTGTCCTTTTGATAAAAGGTAGGAAATTTCTAGACACGCTTTTGAGCTGTCAGTACAGCTGTCTCTGCACTGATTTAACGTATCAGAGAAGATTGTTCACTAATTGTCAGCGACATGATGCAGCATTCTAGCCCAATGAACTCGCACTTGACCGGGGCATTTACACACCAGCACCTCCCTCATGCGCTGCTGCTATCAAGCCTCCGCGTATCGTCACAACTCTGGGCGAAGAGCTTCAGCGAAACGGCAGTCGCGCTGAAGGAAAGCCCACTCGCCGACATATCCAGACACACGAACAACGTGCTGCTGCTTCAGGAGATAGGCACGCTGCAGCTCAACGCAGGAGGCCTTTTCCACAGGATCCTGGAGTTCAGAAGTACGAAGCCAACGCGTTAGCGCCTAAAGCTGCTCTCGTCTTACTTCATAGAGCATTCCATAATATTGCTATCGCATTAATTACTTTATCCTTCCACCAAAGCTCTGTTTCAGCAAGCGCTAATTTCGTCTCATTGTGCCGCACTGTCTCAAGAACACACACACACAAAGGTCGCCAGACCGGATGGGACAGTCCCATCTCGCACCTTCTTCGTCAATGTCGCAAGCTAGCTAGATGCTTGTATACATGTATCCTCGTACATGTATGACGTCAGTATCTCAGTTCTAGCGAATCCTTTGAACAAACGCGCGAGTACATGGATGCAAGGAACGGAAGATTTTATCGTTGCATCGTGGAGATATAAATCGCTCGGGCACGACGAAGCTAACGTCGCATTTAAGAAGACTTTATGACGAATTAAGATGGCCGATCACCTTGAGTATTACTTGCTAAAGGGTCGCCAACCATTACAGATGTCCGATACTGTATACTTTTTCGCACACCCCGCATTTTCGCGCAGTACATACACAGTGCATGCATACGCAGTATAACACGCTTTCGTGCATAGAAACATCAAAGATTGCATTAGCGCTTGGTGAATTACTTATTACATCCATGTGCCTCGCCTTGTTAGCATTCAAAAACGCGCATTGAAGATTATAACATTTACATCCCCGTTCATCATCGAAGCCGCTATTTCCAAAGTTAGGTGTACTTCCTGTTGTTTGCACATTTAAAACTAGTCTGATGGCCCTGCTGTATAAAGTTATCGATCATCAAGTTTCCCTTGATGCCTTTCCAATTCATCTGAGCAGATGAATAATAAAAATCCACCTAGGTTTGCTCGGTCAAATAACTTTATTTTTCCTAGAGTTGCCTCAAATTACGGTTAACAAACTGCCATGTTTCAGTGCAATTTCTCTTTGGAAAACTCTAAACCCTGATTTAAAAATATTACCTTTGAGCAGTTTTATATCGTCTTTGAAAATTCACATGCTCCCTTCTTATTGAATAATTTATCATCGAGTATTTGCGTTGTCTTTGCGATGTACATCCATCACGTTTTTATTACATATTTGACGTTTATAGCTCATCCATTCCTGTGCTTAATAAAGCTGCTTGTTCAATTCTTATGGGAGGCCCTCCCACAGTTTTTGCACCTGATCCTCGTTCTAAAGTGCTTCACTTCTTATATGTACTTTATTTGTAACCTTTGTTAATAAACTTCAAACTTGAAGTGAATGTACCACAATTTCACTCTATGAACGACGTCGACTATCATGCATACAATGCGAGATGAACGAGCCCTCAGAATTTATATTAAAATTACGCCCAGCATTCGTGCTCAGTATTTAATCATACGGATCAACACGGAGCACTGGTGCATACTACTTCAAGTGCACTCACTGTTCTGGTCAGGTCGGTTTCATGCATCGTTACACATTGATTCCGTGACGTGACATACGTTAAACTTGATACACTTCGATGCGTGGCCAAGTTACACATTGCCAAACCTTACCAAGCCGACGTGAAAATGTGTGTTACCGGGATGTATGTACGTGGTGACCAGTCACACTAAATATAAAGTACAATCCTCTGACTATGACCACTGAACGCAATACGTGGGCAAAAAAAAAAGAGAAATACAGAAGAAAAAAAGGACAGGGACGGCACTAGTGAGAGCAAACTGCCGGCGGGACAGACGCGCCGTGTTAATATTTCAATACGCGCGCGGCAGCGTCGAGCGACCGTGCTCAGTCCTCATTTGTTATATGCGCGGTGACAGCCGGAGCCAATATGACAGTCGCCGGTTCCTTCGATTTGCCGCGCCCTCCCCTGTTCAGCAGAGGCGTACACATTCGACGACCATACATAAATGCAGCCCATCGTAGCCCGCGGGCAAATTATTAACAAAGCAGAAACGAATGACCACGATGCGAATTCTCTCGCAGAAGATGAACGAAACGAGAAATAATTGCACCTCGTGGGGGTACTTTGGAAGACGACTAAAATCAATGGTTTCCGCGGAGTCTTCGGAGAGTTATTTTATTCCTTTTCTCTTGCTCTCTTATTCGCGAGCTTCGGGGACGTTCTTGAGGGCATATAAATTCTGGTTCTCTCGAAGAACAATATATACAAGCTATGGAGGCACAGAGAAAGAGGCAGACAGAGGTGTAAAAAGAAATAAATAAGAGACCGTACTGGTTAAAGGATGCCTTTACGGTTTCGCTGGTTTGAAAAGGAACTGTTGCTCTTTGCACATCTGTCAGTTATAGATGGAGGAAATTGCTTTATTTAATGCGACACACAGACGCTCAAAACGAACTCGCGAAGACCGCACCGCCGCCGCCCCCACTGTCGTGCTGTCCTGCTGGAGGAGCGCGAAGACACTAAAGAAGCGAAGTGGTTTTGTCTGGAACCGTAAACGCCATATACACACTCTTAGCACGGTAACCTTTAGTTTATTTTATAGGTACACAAAAATGTGAAAAGATGCTCCTTTACTAAAGGTTAAAGTGCTTCAACCTTTAGTAAAGGAGCATATTTTCACATTTCTGTGTACCTATAAAATAAACTAAAGGTTACCGTGCTAAGAGTGCATGCACAGCCTCCAGCCGCATCAGTGGCGAAGTAAAGGCAGCGCCCGCCGTTTTGCTGCGTGTACGAGAGTTGCATTCCAGCGCTAATGTTGTATGAGCACTAAAATAAATAAATAAATAAATGAATAAATAAATAAATAAATAAATAAATAAAAAGTAAACAATATGAATAAGAAATCAAGGGGTTCGTCATGTTGAAGTTTAAAGTTTATCGCATCATCAAATCAGTCATACACGTCTTCATAATTGCTGGGATTTTACGCGCCCAAACCATGATGCGATTGTGAGAGACGTCGTTAGTGGAGGAGGGCTCCGGAAATGTTGACCGCGTGGGTGTTTCTTAAAGTGTGCTGTAAAGCCCAGTACACGGGTCTATAGCATAATCGAACCATGATGTGCACATCAGTAGTGTATCAGAATACACTCAACCCTAAGCGTGCGCCTTATATATATATATATATATATATATATATATATATATATATATATATATATATATGGTGAAATACTGTGAAAAACTAAACCACAATATTATTGACGACACTTACGACATCACTACATCTAATAAAAAAACATTATTAGACAACTATAAATCGGTAAATTTAGGACGCACAGCGAAATTTGACTGTTTGACTGTTCTAAAAAACAAAGCGAAATGCGAGAAGACAAGTAATAAAGCCGTGCTTGAATCAAGTGAAGAGGAACATACTTTATACTTTATATCAAGTGCTTGTTTATAATAAATGGTGTAGTAATAGGTGCCAGAACCACGGATATGGTTATAAACCACGCCGTAGTGGAGGTCTGCGGGAATTTTGATCCCCTGCGGATGTTTAACGTCACGGAAAACACATCGTGCACGCACTTCTATCGCATTCGCTTCGATCGAAAATGCGATCGCCGCGGCCGTGATCGAACATGCGTTCTTCGAGAGAGCAGCCCAGCATCAGAACCACTGCTTCGTATTCACTGACTATGAACTGGCGTGTTAAAACGAATTTCAAGGTAGTGTATGAAATATTTCATTCTTTCACAATAATAAAACTAACTCTAAACAAAATAAAGAGATCATTCTTCTGTGTTTGCGTTTAGGACTTCAATGCACACCAGATGAATCAACAGAGCATGTAACATTATGCACTCTGTCATTTTCTGCAACCATGGGTTTTAAAAAAAAGTCTTTATAACATTACGGTTCACTCCGACATATTATTTTATGTTATAGCAACGGACCTAAATATACAAAGATAATTCTTCACGTAAGGTACAATCAACGTTCACAAAGGCACATTAATAAGCGAACAGCAGTTCCTTTTATCTTCGCCCGCGAATTACCTCTGGCCCAAGGCCACGTCACTTCGAGCTCAGTGACTGATATTAAAAAAAAAAAAAAAAGATGAGCGCAACACCACACCCGCGGCTGAGCCGTTCTTGCCGGCCAAGTCGTTTCCGTAAGCCTTCAAATTGAACTATAACTTAAGCTGAAGGCTGTTCTTAGGGTTTTACATTCCTTTAGCATGGGCTCCAGCGAAACTTTCACAACAGCGTCGAATCGAACGAAAGCACATAACGAAAGCACTCGCACTCTCGGTCAGCTGAGACGCAGCCACGCTGCAGATCGTACAGGCGTTCGTCAGTCGAGTGCCTTCTTGAATCGAGCCACTCGGTGTGGACGTGCGCAGTTTTATGGAGCACTTGCGAGGCCTTTAACGCAATATACACGTTAACATCCTGGCAAAATTGACGGCCCTATCGACCCCGTAAAAAACCGCACGGACAGGCATGATTGTTTCGGAAGGCCGCCGCCGCTCTGTCTCTCCTATAAATCTCGTAAACTTCGCACCCTCTGACCTTTTCCGCGGAAGTTAATTAGTGCTCTCGCTAATTCCCCACGCTCCTGTTTCTTCTTTTTTTTTTGCTCCTATCTCTCTCTCTCTCTCTCGCTCTCTCACTTATTACTCTTTCTTTTTTCTTTGGGTCCCACTCTTTACGGCACACATAACGACGCGTGCACACGGCTTCAGCTGATATAAAGAGCTAGCTCAATATTTTCCCCGGAAACTCGCTGAGGTGTGAACGACGTGGCGTTAAGCTCTGCCTTTATTCTTTCTTTCTTTTCCTTTTTTTGGCGATGTACGTGCAAACATGTTTGTAGCGACATGCTTTACTTCCTTGTGCGTGTGTTTTCGTTTTGTTTTACTGGCGCTTTGTTTGCATGTCGCGTCGTCATTTATCAGCTTCGTTCTGAATTTCGTTAATTGTGCTAGTGCAGCTCGAAATGCACGATGCCGGCGGCTTTAAAATTTTCTTTTCACTCGCTATAGTACTTGCCGAAAATCTTTTTCAGCGGCGTGCACATACTGCAAGAAAGAGAGAGAGAGAGGAAAGGATGAAAAGAGAAAGGTTATAGCGTGCACTTCTGTGGCTGAAATAAAATAAAATTTATAACATAAACGTAGGACGTGCGCTCCGCTAAGCGCGATTCCCAGATTTCGTTGCGAACGAAAAGTACTTCACGTTTGTGTTATTCTGCGAAAATCACTACGGCTCACCTTAACTATATACAGCTGAGAAAATAAGTGTAGCTGTTGTAGCATACGATCCTTTATGAAAACTGTGCCTAAAAGTGCACTATATTAAGTTATAAATATGTATATACCGCAGCGTAGGCGAGCATGTCCTTGTAAATGCAAATATACCGCATAACGCGCTGTAAATGCAAATATACCGCATTTTGAGGCTGACGCAAAATATTGCGCTTCAAGCCCCACTGCTATCGTACGACAAGCTGCCAGCGTAGCCAGAGATTCCTCAAGGCGCTTAGAAAACACCACCCCTTTCAATCATAATACGGACTTTGAGCAGAACAAGTGCTGTCATCTACCTATGTCTGGCTCACAACGTAAGAATGCGGCAAGAAAAGAAAACGCGAACTGCTACGTTCTGTGGTGCGGCTAGAAACGCGATACAGGATGCAGCCGTGCAATACTCGGCTTTCACGCCGCCAACTATCTCCCGCCAAGACTGCACTGTCCTCGCTGAATTTCCTGGGTATGTCGGAGGAGTTTTACCTCAGCGAAAGCGAGCACACAGAAGCCGAACTAACTAAAGTACGCCGTACTACGACCCACCACGAAGTAAACTAAGCTAAAGAAAAAAAAATGTGCTCAATGCGTACGTGTTTGCGTGTAAACACCTCGCTGCCCCGCCACGGTAATCTAGTGGCTATGGCTCTCCACTGCTGATCCGAAGTTCGCGGGATCGAATCTCAGCCGCGGTGGTGTCATGCCAATGGAGGTGGAATGTTGATTTCTGTGTATTGTGGGATGTCGGCGCACGTTAAAGAATCCCGGGTGGTCGAAATTTCGGGAGCCCTCTACTACGGTGTCTCTCATAATCATAGCGTGTTTTTCGGGTGTAGAAGCCCAGATAATAATCAATGAACCCCTTGCTGCCTGCATTGTATGGCTCTTCAAGGCATTGTCACGTGGCAGTATAGTAGTAGTTCTGGGATAGAACACCGTTTTACCCGCTAGCCTTCGAACGAATCACGCATCTGTTGAGCATCGTGGAGATATGATTGCTTGCTCGCTTATAATAGGTTGAATATGTTGCATGCAATGGGCACGCTAGCGCCCATAGCAAATAAATGAACAATGTTACTGCAGAATTGGTCTTGTATATTTCTTGTTTCGCTTTTTGCTAAGGTTACTAATTCGACGCATTCTTTGTGCATTTGTATTATTTGTGCTCCACATTTTCTTATTTGTGTTATTCTTAATTCCATTTGTTTTTGCTCCTGCCCTCTATAATGTACTGTACGTACCTTGCGGGTATAATAAATAAATAAATAAATAAATAAATAAATAAATAAATAAATAAATAAATGTACAATGTCTTCGCTCTGCAAGCTTTGTCGACTGCGATATGGCTTCCATTGAGCACATTAAAAAAGATTGCTGCATCGCCGGTGGAAATCCATTCACTTATGATTACCTGAAACTTCTAAGTGTTTTGTAAGGGACATGAATGTGAGTCGCGAAGCTGAGGACATAAGCTGTCGAAAACCGATTTACAGTGACACTGAGTAGTTAACAGCGAGCTCATATACAGGGTGTTTTTTTTTTTTAGTTGCAACACATTTTTTAAATTAGAAGAACATAAATCGCGGGAATGTCTTGTGTAGCATTCGAGTTTACGGGTTGGCGGCCTCTAGATACACAATAATGCCCGCACTTGTGCGCATAATTAGCGAAATTACGGGAATTAACCTTTTAATTATCGATAATTGGTAGCTGCAGCAATTGAGTATTTTGGAGCCCGTCCTCGACACTACCTGTTCCAACGATCAAATTTTGAATAGCGGAGTGCATGTCGAAGCTAAGCGAACAATTAGTTCCCCTTGGTAGGCTCCTTGAAACCGAAACTGGGCGGAAAAAGAGCATCTCTGACGTCGATGTCGCCGCCCCCCCGGCTTTCGTCACTCGCCCGCGGCGCCCGACGCCGCAAATAACAAGGAGATAACGCAAGCTGCTTGCGCGGCCGAAGCGACCGGAGCAGCGGTGACCACGGGCGAGTGGCGAGTGGCGAAAGCCGTGGGAGCGGCGACATCGACGTCACAGGCGCTCTTTTTCCGCCCAGTTTCGGTTTCAAGGAGCCTGCCACGGGGAACTAATTGTTCGCGTAGCTCCGACATGCACTCCGCTATTCGAAATTTGATCGTTGGGATAGGTAGTGTCGAGGACGGGCTCCAAAATACTCGTTTGCTGCAGCCACTAATTACTGATAATTAAAAAATTAATTCGCGTAATTTCGCTAATTATGCGCACAAGTGCGGGCATTATTCTGTATCTAGAGGCCGCCAACCCATACACTCGAATGGTACACAAGACATTCCCGCGATATATGTTCTTCTGATTTAAAAGATGTGTTGCAACTAAAAAAAAAACCTCCTGTATACTCAGACATTAAAATGATATTACCCTTCGTGCTCTACTTACGGGAAAACCTCATTGTGCCCATTATGTTAGGTTACGAGCACTAAAAATGTTAAGGAAAAAAAACGAGGTATCATCAGTTTCGATGAATGTGAGCCTTTCTCTAGTCGATAAGACTTGCGATATACCTTCGCGGTGTCTATGGCACTGGAAGAGACGCACTCGTTCGTTACGTGTGTCGTTTTACAACAGGCACTTGCACTTGTTCGCGCGTCAGATAAAGGTTGTGAGACTTACCAGTGAAGAAAAAGGAGGAGAGGTTGACCTGCAGAGCATAGCTGCTGCTATCATAGCCAGCGAGGGCAATAGATTGACACTGACAACAATACTGTATTCTACTTCCCACGCATAAAGTCTGAAATTAGTCGATCTATTTGATTAGGTTAAATGGTTAAGGCCGTTTAAGAGTGAAAACCTCTTAGTTGAACCACAGACACGCTTCAAGGGTTGCCGCGTGATAACGATTTGTTTGTTGTTTTGCGGGGTTTAACGTCCCAAAACCAGCTCTGATTATGAGAGACGCCGTAGTGGAGGTCTCCGGAAATTTCGACCACCTGGGGTTCTTTAACGTGCACTGACATCGCACAGCACACGGGCCTCAACATTTCGCCTCCATCGCGTGATAACGAATAATAATAATAATAATAATAATAATAATAATAATAATAATAATAATAATAATAATAATAATAATAATAATAGCTGCGCCCACTGGAGCGCAAAGGCCACTCCCATAGTGCTCCAATTTTCCCGGACCTATGCAAACTTCAGCCTCTAAGCTTCTAGAACAGCGAATGAGCGGACACAAAATTGCGGCACGGAACCCTGTAGCCACGGAGCGCTTTGTCCCCGAACTAAGTGAAGCGATCTAGGAATCGGCAATTTGCCGAAGAAGTCGTCATTTGCGCCACCGGTTGGCAGTCGTGTGATCCAGACTCGAACCCATAGCTCGTGACCCATCTATTTGCCGCTTAACGCTGTTGTTGAGATCTCGCAACTCGCCCTAGAGTCCGAGTATGCCCTGTTTTAGAGCAATATTCCCTTTGAAGCTAGCCTTTTTTTTTTTTGACAGTAATTCGGACGTTTCTCTGTGGCGTCAAAAAAAAAAAAGAAATAAATCTCTCCCGAAGAGAGTTGAATCTCGGCCTTGAAATATGTTCTTCGCACAAATCTGCGCCCGCTTAGCACATGATCTCTATGAGTCGCTGCTGCACCGTTCGTCGTGTACGTTCTACTGTCGCGACGACCCGCGCAGCACCAAGGTTCAAAGGACAAAAGGGCAGATACGACGGGGCATCGCTATTGCCAAGTGTCTCGCACCGAGCGCCCGCAAACCTTTGGAGTTTTACGAGCGCCCGTAAAAGGCTTCGAGAAAACGACGCAGCTGACGTCCTCGCTCGGCCATCCACTGTGACGCCATTCTCGAAGAGGAGACGTTCCGCCAGACGGCAGCTTCGAGAAATGTGCCGGCGCTCGGTTTACGTCGTGGCGCGAGCCGGGATCGCTTTCTTTTCCCCGCGCATCTTGACGCGGGCGCGGCACGCGCAATTTGGTAGCACATGAGATGGCTTCTAGCTCCGATGTATCCACCTTTCCCACAGGCTCGCCCGCCACTTTCTCTTCTCTCACCAGTATAACGCCGCTTATGCCCCTCTCCCCCCTCCCCCCCTTTTTTTTTCTGGGTCTCCGTTCCTTTATTCCGAGAGAGCAGAATGGTTTGGACGCAGCTACCCCTGGAGGGTGTATGAGTGCTAACTCTTTCGCCGATATCCGTCGCGAATTCTCGCAAATGAGGCAGCTGAATGAAACTGGACTTGGTGAGATGGATAGGGGTGGGCTGTGTGTATGGCACTTTCGTGACAGCGCGGTAGAAACGTGTTTCGTTTAAATTGTTTGCGGATATACTTTAAAAAAATAGAGTCGTAAATTCGTCACTCCACGTACATTGGGGAGTATTCGGTACATTCACGAACAGTGGACCGACTCTTGAGAAGCTAGTCAATGTGAGAAATAGTTCGCCTACCAACACCAACACAAAACTTCTCGAGTTCACGCACAGAATTTTCAGCGGGAAGCGACCAGTCACCAAGATTGGCTAGCTAACTCTTGCTTGTGCTTTGTTCACGGAGCAGGCGTTCGTTCATGGGGGAAAGGCTATTTTTTTTTCAGCTGCGAATACAGCTACATAATGAGAACCGGTCAATGCTTGTTCATGTTTGTTCTCCCTCCGTCTTATTTACACTGCAGCCTACATTAACACGCACGACCGTTCATTACCAGTACTAACAACAGACATACGCATGCTCGCGCATATTCACAATTAGAAGGCTTCTACAGGAATGCCCTTGACACTTCCATTATTTGCTTTGTTTATTTTAATCTACACTAACACTATGCGACTGCCAAAAAAAAAGAGGGAAAGGAACAAGAAGCTTGGGAAAGCCTTCGCGCACGCCGCACATGTACAGGACAGGTGGTATTTCATAGAATTCGATGTGACATCGTTACTGGAAGCTACCAAGACAGCTGAGGTCGCGAATGCATTAACAACGTCATACTCATAAAAAATAGCGCAGTTGTGGTTGTAGAAGTGTCACGCGCACCTCTCTAGACCATGTACCTCGTACGGAATACCCATGCACAGCTGTATCGTATATGTGGAGGTTACTCCTTGGAGACTTTTCAAAGGTTATTAAGATTCATTTGCTCTTTGAACCTTAAAATCGACAGCACTTCCAACGCTGTGCACGCTATAAGGGTCGCATTCACTGTCATTGTTTTGCTACCTCCAACTTAACCTTTATCGTAGATTGTATCCTCTAATTGATGAGCAGTGTGTCTTTCTCCCTCTTTTGCGACCCCATGCAACACCACCTTTCATAGAGAAGGTGGGGTCGGCGGCAACAGGAGGCGAGTGGTCATCGTCACAAAAAGAAAGATGGCGACAGATATTCTGCAGCTCATGACACCGCAGTACGGCTAAGAGCCCATGGGAAAGTCGGGGTGAAACAAAATACGCATACAGCAATGAAGTACCTTGGAGGTAAAAACGGAGGCGGCGCCTACTTTTTGGCACCAGGGTGAGGGAGACATGGCGCGGCGCATATCACCTAGCTCATCTCAAGCAACGCGGGAGGGAGGTACTGGGTTCGATACCACGTGCAACCGGGCGCCCTGCTTTTTCCGAATGGGGAGAGAGCATGGTGCTCGGTAGTTGTTGTTGTTGTTGTTATGTGGGGTTTAACGTCCCAAAACCAGCTGTGATTATGAGAGACGCCGTAGTGGAGGGCTCCGGAAATTTCGACAACCTGGGGTTCTTTAACGTGCATTGACATCGCACAGTACACGGGCCTCAACATTTCGCCTCCATCGAAATGCAGCCGCCGCGGCCGGGATTCGATCCCGCGACCCTCGGATCTGCAGCCGAGTACCATAGCCACTAGACCACCGTGGCGGGGCACGCTCGGTAGTGCAGGTATACTATATGTAAAGGACATGTCTTTCCTTAAACGCTCCTCCATCTTTCACTACTCCTCACCTTACCTCATGACGCTTCGCCATGCTCCCTTGTGGTTTCAATAAATAGGCCTCTTTCCTAATATCCAACCGCCATTTATCCGTAACTCTTGTAAGGTGCGACTTCACGTCACAGAACTTTCAAGCCACAGCCACCGCATCGTAGGGCGCTCAGAACAGCGCAACCATTGTAAGACCTTGGCGCATTTTGTGTGCGCCATTTCATTCTGTGAAACGTATTACCAACTGTCCCTACAGCAAGTTGTTCAGGTATACTGAGAGCAAACAGGCGCTAAAGCAAGGGCGAGGAACAAGTACAACATACGCACAATGTTGCGATCGTTGGTATTTCCTCTGAACCCTTCGCTTATTCGTCTCGTGCAGCGCCTATAGAGGCGCCACTGATGGCCACCCAGCGGGCGCCGTCGACAGTTCTCTCGGAAGGCCGAGCAGACGACAGCGCTTTGCAGCACTGGGCAGCAAGGGTATTGCTGAAGTTCGCGGCTGCGACTTCCGTTCTTTCGCGTGCCAGACAGCCGCAAGAAAGGCACGGGACTCTGCGAAAGTGGAAATGGGCATGTCGTTAACGGAATTTGTGACAACCCAGTCCGTAAACTGAACACGTGCGTCGCGCAAACCAGCGTAACGAAACCCAGTTGCGAAGTGGAGCTCGTGCGAAGTAGCTGCCTTGTTTTGTTGATTTATTTGGTATCCCAGTCATATCTTCTTGGTTTTAGAATTGTCCCCTGGCCATATTGCTGTTTCTGTAGCTTAGTAAAAAATAGGCGTCATTTGGGCGGACTGGTGAATCAAGCAATGAAGTCCGCATTATGTGATATTCGCGCATAATGCAGCGATCTTGATAGCACTGATTACACATCTGCCATGATCGCATAATAGCCATGAAAGTAATCTTAGGAAGCGCAATCCTGCTATTGTTAATAAACGTGCATACACTCCTCATGGATATCGCCAAACGTGCGAGTGAATAAGGTCGCATATCAAGCACACATGTAGCCCCATTGTCTTATTAGAACTATTGTAAATCGTAAAATAGGGAGCAGGGCGAATGACCATATGTGCTAATTGTTAAATAGAAAAAAATGAAGGGGATGGGGGGGGAAGGGTGCTGTAAAGGGGCAAGGCGCATGTGTGAGACTGTTACCCAACAACAAAAAAATTCTGAGAGCAGCAAGAGTTAAATTATGCTTGCTTTCAAGCAAAGATGTGGCGCAACGATATAATAAAAAAGCAGGACATAAGGAGCGTTTCTGCTTTCTTATTCACCGACGCGGAACGCTTTTCCTTCAAGTTATGCGACAAGTAGCCCGTGCGAGGTGCCATCCAGAAGAGCTAGCACGTCAAAGAAAATAGGATCCGTTTGGTTTACCTCTATTTTCTTTTCATTTATTTATTTTTTTTTATTTTCATGGCAGGCATCAGTACCTGACTTTTTGCTGCCAGACGCATTTTGAACCTGCAAGGAAGGTAAAGGTGGACGGTGCAAGCATATTGCCGCGGTTGTCCATTAGGCCAGCAACGAAGAAAACGGGCCATGCACAGGTGGTATGGGGTAAGCCTCTGTGTGAGCACTTGGGAAGTAAAAGCAGGGATTTGTGCACCTCCACTACCTCAACAGCTCCCTCAAACCTCAGCCGGGTGGATAGCCCCCTTTCCCCTGACTTTCGGTGACGCCGTGCGTAACACCCCTCCCACCCCGCAAAATCGAAATTCTGGACAAAGGCCTGCGTGCAGGGAGAGGTCGCGTTTGGACGGCTTTTAACTGTTATTCGACATCCCTTGAAGCTTCGGCCACCGCACACGTGCAATGAAAGTTGCTTATTTTGCTGCGACAACGTGAAATAAACCCGGACACACCAAAAAAGTCGTAGAAAGCTATGGCGGAGGGCTGCCGACTTTCCCGAGAGTACTTAGCGAGGTCGCCACCAGTAGCGCTTCCGTTGGCTTGCACCAGGCGTATAGATAACTTCACAAGCTTCCGAGGGAAGAAGACGACCAGCGTTTATCCTGAAAGGTGAACTGAAAGGTGAGCTAAGGTCACCTGCATGTGCACAACAAGAACATGCACCGACAAGAACTTGTTCTTGGCTATATAGTTATTGTGGGCTTGAATGAGTAATGGCCGCTAAAAGGATGATATACACAGTCGTCCTGGCGTCTTTTTCTGCGTAGCATCCTTTTAGCGGCAATTATTCATAGAAACATACATCACTTGCGAAAGTTCTCTAGTTAAATTTTAGGACCCTAAGTTGCGCAATTCCTGGCCGCAATTTCGGCGATGTGCACCAACGACGTGACACTGACATGTCTCGGAGTCGCTGCGATCAAAACAAGTGCAAACCTGACGGCTATCTCGTTGAAACTGCGTTGGTTTGAGCCAGCAAGTTACATATCAAATGCCCACATTTCGAAGGTGTACTAACCGACCTGTTCTGTCAAAGCTGTTGTGAACAGAACAGTGTCAAAGTTATCTTCCTTGTGATCAGCGTCGACTTGACATGAATGTTAAATTTTCTCAAGCCCGAAGGATCGTTGAGGTCTTTCTTGCTGTTATCACTGCTCCCCTGTGGCACGTCCCGTCACGATGGTCTAGTGGTTATGGCGCACGGCAGCTGGTCCGAAGGTGGCGGGATCGAACCCCGGCCGCGGCGGCTGCATTTCGATGGAGGCCAAATGTTGAGGCCCGTTTGTTGTGCGCTGTCAGTGCACGTTAAAGAACCCCAGGTGGTCGAAATTTCCGGAGACCTCCACTACGGCGTCTCTCATAATGACAGCTGGTTTTGGGACGTCAAATCCCACAAATCAATGAATCAATCCCCTGTGGTACGGTATACCGTCAACTATACTGCTGAGCTCAACGGCAGTTAAAACGAATTGTGAAATGAGTAGCAGTGTACTTGGAATTACACTACTTTTGCTACGTTCAGTTTGGTGAGCCCACGCAGTCACACTATAGCAGTTCGGAGGTGTCTGCAAGCGCCTAGATCTCACCCTACTACATTTCTTACAAAACGAACCTCAATGTGAGCATGTTATTCACGCTATCGCATATATAAAGAAAGTATCTATCTGACAAAGAAAAGAACAATAAAAAAGTGCTTTCTTATAAAATATTTGCTCTGCAATTACGGCACGACTAACTGGTTTAACAGGCGTAGCAAACGAAATTACCCTGCGTACTGCCTAATCCATTTAACCCTCATTAGGCTGTATAAGAAACGATCGAGGCTTCAAAGCTGATTCGAGACCGGCTCCATCGACCTACAGCAGAGTAGCTTCCTGTAGGCAGCCTGACGCACGTTATTTTAATCCACTTACAATATATATAAAAGAATGGCTTCATTTTCCACCCCTTCGCTAACACGTGCAATTACACAGCACCCGTTGGAATGGTGAAAGTCTCACTTGCTTCGCACATTTTTATCATCCGTGACTGTTACAAAAAGGCATCTTGAGCAGGGAGCATCCTGTATATATTATTTTTACCTAACATTACCTGACGGACCGTATGAATGCACTGAATCAGAGATAAGAGACGTTAATGTCATAAATGTTCTCACAGGGGCAAAACAATTCTCCGCAATAAGGACAACTATGAGGACAGCCACCTCGGTCTTCATCGCCAAATCAATACACGAGCGCACGAGTGGCTCATGAATAAACGACAAAATAATGAAGTCTTCGGACTGTAATTGCCCAGCCCAGGAATGAAAGGAAGAGCGGAAGAGAGCAAGAAATTGATGGCGTGCACCTATAAGGCCTCCGTTCCATTGCGCATTCCTCTTCGGGAGCGAACGGCGCCCACGCGAGCGTTCGCGTTCCTGTGGGCTTTCCACGCAAGCTCGCGTTTGATTAGCCGGATCGGGGTGCCTGCCGCGGTTCTTAACCGAGACGCACGCGGCAGTGAAAGGCCGCGCTCCGGGTCCCAACGGGAGAGGCGACGTAGTACACCCCGCCGCGAAGACCCGAAATAATGCCAGCTAGCTTGTCGGGCGTCGAGACGCGGGGGCGCTGTTTAGGCTTGCTGCTCGCGGGGTAGGAGACGACCGACTGCGGCAGCAGCAGCAGCAGCTTCGGCCGCTCTGGAAACAGACCACGCGTGCAAAGGCTGCGCCGATGCGGACCGCTCGAGCGTGGGATTGCTGCTGGTGACACGCGGTAAATTGCTGCCGCCCAACAAACCCGCTCGCTGACCGCCATCTTCCTCCGCCTTTCACGGAAACGCGATTCGGTTCGCGAATCTCTCTCTCTTTTGCCCCCTTCCTTTCCGTTTCGCGAGGCACCTGCCTGCCTCGGGGTTGTGGCTCTCGTTCTGTTTGTCTTCGTCGCCGCGCCGTTGCAGTTGTACAGTTGCCCGGAGAGCGCGCGCGCGCCAATTTGTTGTCTTTTACTGCTTTGCCACCGCCGCTGGGATGTGGCTCGCTTTAAAATGAGAGTCGCTCGCGCGTTGAAGTCGGCACAGCGCGCGCGAGTGGCTGCGTCCGTCTGGATGCTCACGCTGTTTGTCCGTGCGCGCCGCGGCGTCGCCTGCGTATCCGGTAATTCCTGAGGCCCTTTCGCGCGAACTGAGCCTTCGTCGCCGACGCCGAGGTTTCTGGGTTACCTTTATCTCGGCGTCTGCTACGTGACGCTGACGGAGAAAACGTGCAGCGAGCCGTTTCGTTGTGTACGTACCGCCGCCCACGAGAGCGAAGCGGCAGGCAATCATTGTGCGAACATTTAATTTATTCTCGCGATACAAGAAAGCGTATATTGCGCAGGTGAGAAAGGAACGGTTTCAGTCAGTGGACCCTTCAAGCTAGATAACGAAGCTCAAAGTTATTTTCCTTTAAATGATTATAACGCTTACGTGAGTGAACCCGGGTGCGTCAGTCGGTTACCTCGTCGCCTGGAACAAAAAGAAAGTAAAGGAAGAAACGATCAGGAAAGCGACCTTGATGTTGTTTTAAGCGTCTTGAATTACGCATAGCATTTCAGGAACTTTTGATAGACTGAAGTGGACTTCTCTGTCACTGCTGTCGACCTTACGTTACTTTAAGTGGACTGGCTCATACGTATACCTAATGCGGTAGGAGCCAGGCGTGACTTCCTTTTTTTTTCTTTCTTTCTTTCTTTCTTTCTTTCTTTCTTTCTTTCTTTCTTTCTTTCTTTCTTTCTTTCTTTCTTTCTTTCTTTCTTTCTTTCTTTTTTCTTTCTTTCTTTCTTTCTTTTTTTCTTTCTTTCTTTCTTTCTTTCTTTCTTTCTTTCATGTGGTTCATTCACCAGTCGAGCGGGATGCGCAAACGCCTCCATTTAATTAATTTTCATTAATAACGTGATGGTGAAGCAACTCTTTTCTACACAAAACGTATACTCTGATCTCACATCTACGTTATACAACTCTGAAATGGACGGCTTTTAGGTATTTCCTATGTCTTTGTTTTGTTTTTGTCGTTACAATTTCCCCGTTCTGAGGTGACTCGGACGTGCTGAGCTAGGAACATCATGCCGCTAGGTGCTAGAGCCGTAAAACTGGACAGGTGGCGGGAAGATGGGGCGTCACAAACGCAATATGGGAACGAACGAGAACGAGGTGAGAGGAGGAAGGCTCATGAATGACTACGAGGGTGTTATCCCAACTAGAAGAGAAGCTCAGGGGAACATGGATGCTTGAATCGATGAACAAATCGCAAAGTACGATTTAGAACAGGGAATGTCGCGGGAGCCAACGTTTCGAGGAGGCCAGCCTGTCTTCGTCAGGGCGGCAACCGCCCTGACGAAGACAGGCTGGCTCCCTCGAAACGTTGGCTCCCGCGACATTCCCTGTTCTAAATCGTACTTTGCGATTTGTTCATCGATACGAGGGTGTTTGAAATTCAAACTAGAAGAGAATCCCAGGGCAAGATGGAGGCTCGAATCGATGAAAAGACCGTTAAAAATGATGTAGAACGGGGAATGTCGCTGGAGGCAACGTTTCGACAAGTGGACTTGTCTTAGGCAGTGGACTCGTCTTCGCCTGACGAAGACAAGTCCACTCGTCGAAGTGTCCCCTCCAGCAACATCGCTGTTCTACATCGTTTTGAACGATCTGTTCGTCGATTTAAGACGGTGTTGTGACGTGAACTCCAGAAGACAATATGAATACAGCTGGCGCGTGACGTCCGCCGGAGTGCTATAGCGCTATGGTGCATGCGCAGGTTTTGGCAGGTTGCTTGTGGCGTTTGATCCGTGGGTTGGGAAGAGGCATCACTGACAAGCTCGCCCCTTAAGGCACGCAGGTCGTCTTAAAAAAATTGAGAAGATAATAAGACACAGCGCACGCTTATAGCCAAGTGCTCAAATGGCAGAGATAAAACCAAATGACGGTAGAAGAAGCGAAAGAGGAAATGCAAACGTCTGGAAGTCTGTTACACAGAAGCGAAAATAGAAGAAACAAACGTGGAAATGAACGTGAGGAGATGAATGAAGATACTGACATTCGTTATTCAGCAGACTAAAGGACGCACACTGACACTATCTTTTATTGACTCGCGAATAAAAAATTGGCCGCGTATCTGCGGGCTTCGCTGCAAATGCCGGCGAAAGACGATAGTCTTCTGCCGGCCGTACTACGCTGCATGCGTAAGATATGGACGCACTCTGGCAGCGCCGTCGGGAGACGTGAGCTTGTGGAGAATCCTAGGGCAACTGCCAAGCGGCAGCACCAAATCGTCGGCAGAGGCCCTTTTCGTGAATAGCGCCGCATTTTTAGCTCAGCCTAAGAAACACTATCTATGTATTTTCTAGTAAAGGAACACCACCTAACACTTACTTATTGATGTTGCGCGTCAGATAAGCGTAATATTTGCTTTTTGATCGACAATGTTCACAAGCATGAACGCAGCTACCATTTGAAGATGACTGGGCGTTAGGCAAGTGCTTAAACTTTGGCCCGGTGGCTGAATCGTGTGACAGCTGACAAACAGAAAGACAGACCAAAATTTCTGCGTTCAAGTATGCCAAGGAACACTATCACCTTTAGAAGGCTCCATATATTGCACGTGCACTCTTTACCATGCGCCTTGACATTACTTGGTAATCAACAAAACTGTGCATCTGCACTTGGAACAGCTACTTGCCGCGTGGCTCCCGACTGACGCACGCATAAGATTTGCATGCTTCCTGAGGTGGCTCGATAAGATGGTCCAAGCGGCCACGTTGTTGGCCGCTTTTTATCGGCTCAAAGCTGACGCAGTACTGCCAACGAGTGGCACGCGAAAAAAAAAAAAAAAACTGCCGTGGTAGCTTATACTAGCTAGATTTTATTTGCTAAGCACGAGGTCCGATTTTCTAAGCACGATCCCGTGACACGAGGTCACGGGATCGAATCCCGGCCACGGCGGCCGCATTTAGATGGGGCGCAATGCAAGAAAATTAACACCCGTGTACTTTGATTGATAGGTACACGTTAAAGAATCCCAGGTGGTCAATATTACACATGAGCACCCCACGATAGGGTGTGCCTCATAGTTGTAGCTGGTTTTGGCACGTAAAACACCATCATTTATTATTGGCGGTAAAAAAAATCGCCCTCATGAACGTCGCTCAAATATAGCCCGCATGTTGCGACCTCCTTTAATTGGACAGGCTCGGAATCTGCTCGCTTCTGCTGACGAGTTGCCATGCAATGTTCACAACTTATCGCTTCGCAGCTTCACAACTATCACAACTAGCAGGGCCTGTAGAAACATCTTTATTACTTGCAACTTTATTAGCTGAAGTGATTTCTACTTTGTTTTAGTGCAAACTTTGCTGCCGATGTAAGGGTGTTCAGCGAGCCAGTCAAGCTGCCAAGAGCATCTTTTAGCCGAGAAGACCATCCAAAATTGTTTGGTGAAGTAATAAAGCTTTAATTGATTAATTAATTAATTGACTAAAATTACAACTTTCAGAAGTACCTGCTGCTTGTGGATATTTTCTTTTTATTTTTTGAAATGGTACCTACCGCGCATTTTTCCGTTCCCTGAGCTCAGTCTATCTCTTAGATCTAACAAAGGTATCTTAGATTATCCGTAAGATACCAGCGCGACATCACGGATCTCGCTCGCTTGCATGCATCATGTGTAATGCTGTCTGAAATATGTGGGAAGTTTGAACCTCGAGCCATGAGTTATAGCGCGATTTGTCTGTTACGCCACAGCACTTTGAGAAACCATATTTCATCGTCATCACTGCACTTGTCGAACAGGTGCCACAAAATGCCTTTTCTTTCTGTTTCTTATTTTTTTTTTTTGCATTTCTCTAGACATTGGAATGAGGACTTGAAGGTAGCAATCACAAAGCCCTCATATACATATAGCCCTAATTAAATGCGATTGATGGCTGTAAAAAGCCGACGACGTTAACCACCTACTTGAAACAAAGCAAATATAGACAGACAGAAAGCACATGAAAGACTACCGCGGTGCTTACTTGAAAGCTCCTCGTAAAGGAGGGGGTTGGCGGTGGGGGAGGGACTTAAATCCGGGAGTACCGGCTGACGTATGGAGGCACGGACGTGTTGATCGATACAGCTTCAAGTCTTTCGCACAGCCATGAGCGCGCACTGAAAAGGCTTACCGCCTATAGGCCACGAGTGGGCAGTGTTGAAATTCGAGCCTCCACGTGCCGCGTCAGCGAAATCCCGGATTATACGGCCCGTTCAGCCGCACGTTTGAGATTAGGGTCGCGAACATATGCCACGTGCTTGTCGCCTGCAAGGACTTTCGCAAGCAAGCATCTCTAAATCTTTGGCCTTCCACCTCTCTCCGAGCGGTCAATAGTTCAGCATGGATAGGCGTGTTCCGCACACGGCGCTTAATTATTTAACAGTGACACATCAGTCTTCTTTTGCCGCACTTTCGGCAAATGTGGAGTTAAACATAGCGGCGATCGTCATGAAGCAAAGGTTCAATTAAACCTGCTCTGAACTTCGACCCACTGAGCGTAATAAGTATGCTACGTCATGGTCCCGCTCCTCACTGCAGAAGTGCTGCGTCGCGCGAAGTGCCCTGATAGAGGAGCGGCTACGCAATAATAATAATAATAATAATAATAATAATAATAATAATAATAATAATAATAATAATAATAATAATAATAATAATAAAGCTTCAGGAAGTTTCGCGCTCGAATCCCCCTAATTTTAACATTACCGCTTTGTTTACCATTTCGCGTCGATCAAAGTTCGTACGGTTGCGTTAGTCATAATTAAGTTAGATACTTTCATATGATAAATCATTCACACCTTCTATTACGGTTTCTTCCACTATATACGCCTAATAATGACTCTTATGTAGGAAGGTCTTAAAGTATAATCTTGGCAGCTGTCACTACGTAGCATGTACTTCGGTCAATAAACTTTTATACTTGTAATTCCGGAGATGCTTCTGCCTTTTTTTTTTTTTTTTGCTATCGCCCCATTAAATTCGAGTCCAGGCAGCGCGATATCGCCACCACGACAACCTTGTTCCTTTAACGCGAAAGCATTTGTCGGTAGAAGAATGCACCGTTATGTTAGCGTGGAGCGGGCACTTCGTCGGCGCTAGCCGGGAGAGCCTGGAGTTAACAGCTTCATTTAGGGCCAAGCTATCGTCATTACGCGGAGAAGAGCACGTGCTAGACACCATAGCGTGGACGAGGAAAGATATAAAACCAAATGACGAATGAAATATTTGCGAGGGAAGCACGACATCGGCGGTAAGTGTCCCAACGCTTTTAACTTGTAGTGTGCCTGGAGGTTTTCCTTGATCCAGGGAGGGACTCCAGTTCTCTTTATTTTTTTTATCCTTTTTAGTCTCGTTCAGGGATGCTCCTCTCCAAGTTCTAGCTTTTTTTTTTGTAGTTGTTGCCACTTTGCCTGGTGCGTGCACCTCCTCTTCTACGAGTCATTGTAAATAATGGAGCCTCAAAGTGCCGAAGCCTTTTATAAGCTAAGTGCCTTTGTAGATTAAAATTTAGGCTACACTAATGAACTCTGAGTGCTAATGGCCCGCTGCGTGCTCAAGTCCTTACGGGCTTCTCCTTTATTCGTTCACGGACCTCCGAGGCAATGCGCAAGAAAGTCTGAAGTGAATTTTCACCAACTTCCTGCAAGTAGTTTAATAATTTTCATACATAAAAGGCATTGCAGGATACTACGTGCACGTTGATTCACTAATTTATTGCTCTTGTAATGGGCACAGCAGTCAAGGGAGATGAATGGTTGCTGATTATTGTTTGTTTCATGAAATTAGTTTCAGTGATAGTGCGAGAAGGTAAAGACACCCTAGAGTAGAAATAAATTTCTATTTCAGTCGTATCAGTCTACCAAATAAAGCATTTCACTTGGAGCCAAGTGTGAGAGGAAGAATGAAATTTTAGTTCTGCTACACTTACCGCTGAGAGCAAGGATTCGTGTGAGTAAGCGTGATGCTGATCAATGGAATTCCTCACGCTTACGATATGCTGAAAATCGTGGCCTATAGGGTGTCGTTTTATTCGAGCGCGTCTGCGCGTCTTATCGCTTGTTAACTGTTTTCCTTTTCTTACTTTGCTTATTCTGTTCCTGCGATGCAGTCTCCCTCTATCTCGTTGGGATCTTCCGTGGCAACATCGTGCTCCCATAAAAACGATCATGATCATGCAAGGAAGGTGTCTTAAGATTGAAGAAAAGGAAATTGCGGGTCCCTTCACTTATCGGGAAAATGGCGACAAGCGATGCTTGGCGTGTGCGTACCTTTCATTATTTCACCTCTTAATTTCTCTTGTTCTTATTCATTTTTTCCCTTCTTTCTTTATTCCATGCCTTCCTCTCTGCCGGTCGTTACTGCTTTCTTTCTTATTTTCATTTTCTCTCTCTTTCTTGCAATCTTTCTCTCTTTTATTTCTTTCCTTCTTGCTTTGCTAGAACAATCTAAGGGATTCTTCGTCTTCTCTGCAAGTTGGCACATACCCAATGCAGGGGATTGGCCAAGACTGTTTTGACTTACAGAGTACTTTTATATGCGTGAACACAAATGATGAAAATTAAGGTAATATTCTTTTGGTTTCAATTATAAATTTCATTATTGCTAAACAGACATCCCTATGACTGTATCCCAAAGTGGACTGTACCCTAAAGTGTGGCTGGATCCCAAAGGGATTCATATGTCTCGGATATGTTCACAACTTCGTTCGCACCGACGAGCGTACACGCGTTACGGGTGCGCGCCTTGTGCTGCCGTCTATTTCTTCATGCATATTATACCCCGCTTTAAAGCGTGCGCATGGCGGACCGATCGTGGTCGAATTGGTTATGTTGCTGGCATCGCAACCCGGGGAATCGGTAGTTCGGATACGCAGCCATGGCTTAAGCTTTTGCGTGTCCACCACGACGACGCAGGCAAGCCAAAGGAAGGAAACAGGGGGGTGGGGCAGCTTTACCCTGGGGTGCGAAGACTGCACAAACAACGGAGATGGTGGTCCCACATACTTTACCCTCGACTAGGCTAAGTTTTCGCGAGGTCTTTGTGCGGCATCACGACCAACCTAGTCGTCCGGTGGTCCGACTCGCAGGCCCTGATCATTCAGCCGATGCCTCTGCACGTACAAACGGCTTCGATCATTTTCACGCGCTCGCAACTCGGGATCAGGCGCATCGTTGACGTTTCGCCGCCGCTTCCTCAGGGTCGGCCTGAAGTGGGCTGACAGGCTCTCGAGTAGCGGCGCAGCAGCTTTAATTCGCGCCGCGCTTCCTTCGGGAATGACGCGCTTGTTCGGTCACCCCATCTCTACGACGATG
Source organism: Hyalomma asiaticum (assembly GCA_013339685.2). Classification (NCBI taxonomy): domain Eukaryota; kingdom Metazoa; phylum Arthropoda; class Arachnida; order Ixodida; family Ixodidae; genus Hyalomma; species Hyalomma asiaticum. The sequence goes on along the minus strand of CM023481.1, from coordinate 17,783,059 downwards.
TGCTCGATGATGATGATGATGATGACGACGACGACGATGACGACGACGGCGATGGTGTGATGATGACGATGATGATGATAATACCTGCAAAAGATCCGGCGGCTCTCGCCAGCTTAAACTGCTTGGCTGTTAAAACGACAGTCGCCACCAAGACTTGAGTTCTATTAGCAGCTGGCGAAGGAGGCGTATGAGCTGACGTCGCTGCGCCAGTAACAAAAGCAATTATCACAAAGTAAGAATACCCCGTCCCCAACGTGGTGCGCATACCTTGCCCAGGCTATGCAGATTTGCGCCGCACATGGTTAATCTTTTCTGCCTGTATGAAGCCAGGAATAGGGAACAGTCTAAGTGGGCTTCGAAAATTTTATGAGAACACACTTTGCGAGGATTAAAAAAAGGAGTATGACATACCGATTGTTAAAGTAAGAGATATTGACCTTGCTATCGTAAAAGCAGACAAACGCGGACAAACGTGGTGCGACCTATTGCAAGCAATTTACGAAGCGGTACAGATCATAGCTAAATGTGTACTACTTCATCGTCAGTTGTATCACTTGCCTAACATCAATTGTGGCGCTGGTGCTCCATTAACGTCAACTGTTCTGCTAATGGCGTTTAAAAGCAGCGCCGCGCAACAACTATATGCTCGAAACACGAGGGAAGACAGGACATGAGCTGTTTTGTTGTACAGAGCTGCCTTTTTGAACACCATTACAAACTTTAACCGATTCTCCCACCTATCCGTTATCCTGTCAACTATGGTGCCGGTGCTTGCTGTGGTGCCAGTGCTTAAAATCTTCGCTTTACACCCGCTTTCCCTGGCTGGAGTGGAGCCTGAATTTTTCAAACCCAGGAGCTGTCGAGGGGTCCGGCTTGTGCGCTGTCCCCGAACCTCTGGCACGCCCTCAGCCCTTGCCCTCAGCCGAATGCTGTATGTGTCAGCGATGGCGAAGAAAGAAAGAAAGAAAGAAAGAAAGAAAGAAAGAAAGAAAGAAAGAAAGAAAGAAAGAAAGAAAGAAAGAAGAAAGAAAGAAAGAAAGAAAGAAAGTCTCGGGTTACTCAGAACATGCACTTGCCCTTGACCCACCACCAACATCCTTGTCCTTAATGCGCTGCTACATGATAGTAACAGTGATAGTGAGAGTGCCGCATGGTAATCATAGGTAACTTGCCCCACCACGGTGGTCTAGTGGTTATGGCACTAGGCTGTAGATACGAGGATCGCGCGATCGAATCCCGGCCGCGACGGCTGCATTTCGATACAGGCGGAATGTTGAGGCCCGTGTGCTGTGCGATGTCAGTGCACGTTAAAGAACCCCAGGTGGTCGAAATTTCCGGAGACCTCCACTACGGCGTCTCGCATAATCACAGCTGGTTTTGGGACATTAAACCCCCAAAACCCATAGTTAACTTGTCACCCTAGCCGCAGCTCCGCTCTTTACTCAGAGTTCACGGGCGTGGCTTTTCTGCCTCGTAGTGCATGGTAGCAAACGAGATGCAACCAGGTTGGCTTCCCTGCGTTTCGTTCGGCTTTCGTTCTAGTGGATAGAAATATTAATTACCGAACATTATAGTGTGTACTTCAGAGATATTTGAGAATGCATAATAAATGCTCGTGCACCAGTCCGTTTCAAGCCAACTGCTGGCCTATATGAAGCTACGGCTCGTGGAAGATCGCACGCACGTTACATTATCATTTATGAGAGAAACTCTTCGCTGTTACTTTGACAAAGACTGCTGCTCCAGCGGACCGAAACGTTCGAGCAAGCCTACACACACACACACACACACACACACACACACACACACACACACACACACACACACACACACATATATATATATATATATATATATATATATATATATATATATATATATATATATAGACATGACGTGTGCAGCGAGCTATAGGAGAGAGAGAGCGCAGGTTGCCTGAAGTACTCCTTGAGGCAGCAGCGAGAAAATTATTCCTGGGCCTAACTGATCTATATATATATATATGAGTATGAGACATAGCAGTTCAGTAATATTCCATTTATTGGCCGACGTTTTGCTCAGGCCCTGACCGAAACGCCGCATCTGCCACATCTCACATCTCCTACCCTATTTTTCATTAGACTTTTCTTCTCATTCGCGCCTGTTTCACAGCGCTTTCTCATTAGGCAGTTTCAGCAGATTGTTGCCTGCGCAGATCTCCCTGCAGATTCCACGCGGCGAGACCCGAATGGAACTGCGTTGATTACGCGGTTTGCATAAGCGCCGTCTTCCCGAGGCGCAATCCACGCGCCAAGAGCTTGGCTGCGAAACGGCTAGTAAGCCAGATGGACCTCCTTTCCCACCGTCTCAGGCGCCGCTCAATCGGCTTTCAAGCGGAGCGAATGAGACGTTCTTTACTGCACTGCTGCAGGGACCAATGCGGAAAAGCTTACGGAATCTTGCTTAGTGGATGCGTTTAAACTGATAAAATACGGCGGTACATGCGCAATAGACTGTAAATGCCTCTAAGCTAAAGCTCTTGCACCTCGTGTAAGAGGAAGCTTTCGGTTCCTGCATTCTTTTTTTTTTTCCTTTTCTAAATGGGCATTCTTTCACCATTGTGACTTTCGCAACAAAATTTTGGTACAACGACCACCGTATTGCCGCAAGCCACCACGTCAAGCTCTGCAGCGCCTGCTCTATGTGTTCGTGATACTACGTGGTCACTACGCCATACAGCGATGTTAAAACTGTAGGGCCGCACCACACTGGACGTGAGAAATTTTTTACACGAGCCAGCTAAACCCTACATAGCATTTTCATATCAACGGCTCATAATCGATTGGCAAAATTGTGCGGACATGATGTATTCAGAAATGATCATATCAGTCCGATAAAGTGTTCATTCGTTCATGAAATTCAAGTGGCGAATTCCATGGGTGATCATCTAGTCGTGGAATTCGCTGCATCTCGAAGTCAGCCCTGGTAGAGTGTAACTACATCATACCAGCCTGACTTATCAGACGTAGTCATGGTGTTTTGCCGCGACATCTCAAATCGCCACGCACATCTCTTGTTCTTGTGATGAGCCAGATTGATTTACAAACGTGTCCCATTGTTGCGTGCGGTTTTTATGCGGGAAAACTTAACCTCTCGCACATATCGTCCGAAGCGCGACTCATGTGGATTACACAGAAGGAATGTTCCTTGGGCCTGACTGTTCCTAACTGAGAGCGCTGTTTAGGCAAATTCTCACAAGTGCTACATGAGAATAAACTTTTCGTACGAAAATATTTTCACGCCCACGTGCTTCGAGTTGTCGATGGATTCGCCCTCGCGCTATCAATCGCTAGCCTCCTGGTTAGCTCTATTAGCAGAGCGAGCGCCCCGGACAGGCGTTGGTCCCGGGTTCGAACGCCGGACCAGGACGAATTTTTCGGCAACTAGGAGGCTATCATTTCTGAGAAGTCCGTATGGATTTACTTGTAGCCTTGTGCTACAAAACAGGTGGATGCTAATTTTCCCCTTCATAAACTTTTCGTATGCTTAGCCTCTTTTGTCGCTCCTTTGGAGGTCAATATATTTAGCGAATGAATATCCTGACCTGCTTTTTGTTCACTGCGCCATTAACGAAAGAACATCAAAATGCCATGCAACGGCATACAAGTCGTCTTCTCGCCTAAATCAATCTCGTGCGTGCGAAACAATTGCTCCTTTTTCGTGCTCACTCTGCGGCAAGCCACGGCACTCCTCTTGTTGCTCAGCCACGGAAGGACGCTCCCTTACCGCACTTGTACGCAGGCTTTATCGTCCCTATTCAACGCCCCTGTACGATGAGAAAACACGAAGACCTATCCGGGCTTTCATGGCCGCGAGATTAGTGCGGCCCAATTCTGAATGGTTCGGGCTATTCCTTTTCCTGATCCTCTTGGTAAGTCCATCCGTCTTCTTTCTTTCTTTCTTTCTTTCTTTCTTTCTTTCTTTCTTTCTTTCTTTCTTTCTTTCTCCGAGTAGGTGCTCGCATATGTGAAGGGGATGTAGATAGCGATTTCCCTCTGAAAGCCATGCTCTTCTGACTGTCATACACAGCCCGTTCTTCCTATTCTTTCTTTCTTCTTTCTTTCTTTCTTTCTTTCTTTCTTTCTTGCAGCTGCTCTGTGGTTAAGAAGGGTGGGCTTGTTCGCTCGCAGTTTTGAGAGCCTTATCCCTAGATTTAAAGCTAAACTTGACTTGAGCCCCTAAATGGAAGGGAAAAAAAAAACGAAAAGAAAGCCTGAGTGTGTCACGCAGCACGTCTGGTCAAGTCTGGAACAATACCATTTGAAAGTAAAATTGGTTGAGTTTGTAAGTCCTTGCTTGTACATTTCTGAAAAAAGAAATGCAGTATTCACACTCTGCTATCAGAGCATGGAGATCTTGTGCAGCGGGATGAAACACACACACACGCACACATACGCACGCACACACGCACGTACCCCCCACACACACATATACACACACACTCCTTCCGTAAAAATTATGTAAAAAATTGACACTCATTTGCTCATTAACCCCATATTATTATATAAAATATCTTAGTGAATTTATAAGAAATATAAATCTTCAATGAAGATCGCGGTAGTCGTTAACTCAAACATGATAATGACCGCGGCAAAGCACAAAACCCATTTAAAAAAAACCACGTGTGACTTAACCCTCATTGGATGCAGGTATAGCCGCACGTATGGGTGTAGCCACAATGTGGGTATAGCCATATGTGGTATAGCCACACGTGGCTAGACCCACGCTGGCTCACCAAAGGGACGACAACGCCTCTATATCTTGTGACACACTTTACGAACAAGTACGTTGGAACCTGTGGCACCCTGAAAATTCGCGCAGAGAAAACGCACAGAAACACCGCAAGGTTCCCACGAAATTCGTGCCTTGCGAATTCGCCGAATATGCTCGAAAATTGCGATATGTGTCACGCCGTGATACAAACCCCTAAAGGGATAATCAGTGAACCTTGTTTAATAACTAACTATTAATTTTAGCGCGATGTTGACATTTCTGTAGTTCCACCGCACCTTACATTTTTCTTTCGGGGAAGCTTACCTGTGTTTTTTTTTCCTGGCAAAAACTTATCTTTAAGAATTCTTGGCAGTTTTGGAGGAAAGAAACACCCTCTCTAGTTAGTTCATCTATAAGCTGTGTCAGGGTGAAGAAAATAGCTCTCGTACACAATTTCATAAGACCATTTATTTATGACAGCCTCATTGCGTCACAAGCAAAACTATTCCATTGTCCTTTTAATCACTGACGCATTCACCGGCCCCACAGGCGTAGCTACCATGGTTATTCCAGATGCGTCGCAGCACTGACCACGAACATTTCCTAAGGTTTCGAGTGCAGGTACTTGGCATAGCAAATCTCGTCTTAAGAAACATGCAGTGCTTTTTTTGTTTATAAAACACTTCAATTTTATACTGCAGCTTTCACAGCGGCTTATCCCAAAAACTGGGGCTATATGGCTTCAACATGTAAGCGACGCGCAAACAAGGAACATTTCTACGCCGCTTCATCAACAACAATCCCGACCAACCACGGCGTAATGAGTTCTGGGACTCCATAATCTCCGAGCCAAGCACAGGGTCACCTTTACCCACTTACAAAAATGCCATATATGGCGATATCAGGAATTGGCATATGCGGCTATATGTGGCACATGCTGGTATGTGGCCGTATTTGCTCCAATCGTGATAGAAACGTACATGGCAATTAAAGACCAACACGAGGAATACGATGTAAGATTCCGGTACTTATTTGGCAAATACGGCCACGTACGGAACCCATGTCATATATAGCCATATATGCATATCTGATTATATATGGCACGTGTCCGTAATTAGTCGCATTTTCCCAATGCACATCAGTCTTACATGACATTCTCGTGTTGGTCTTTCATTGCCTTATACGTTTCTACCACGATTTGGTCAAAAAAGGCCACATACGGGCACGTGCCATATATAGCCAGATATGCCCAATTCCTGATATCGCCATATATGGAATTTTTGTAAGGTACGGCCATCCTTCTAAGCAGCGCAGGCTGCCACCGCCTTTTCTTCTGTTTAAATCCCGTACGTGCTGATAACGCGAGGAGATTCCTCATCGCTGAACACGCTTGCGGGAGTGAAGCAAGGCCCCAGCTTTCGTACACTCCTCGGCGCTCAGCGCACGTCGTGCCCGGTGCGTTAAGACGGGGCGGGGGATCCTTTCCCAGCACCGTCGTCGCATAAACCAACGGCAGCAGCGGCAGAAAATGCGAAGCTCGTCCCAGCAATTCTCCCGCTTGCTCGCTCGCTGCAACCTTCGCGCCTCTCGCGGCGGCGGGATCCTGTTTAATATATCTCCGCGCGGTGCCTCGTAATGAACGATACATATACGGGCTCGGCAGCTCATATCTTCGTGTAATGCTAAAGCATCAAAAAGAAAAAGGAAAGAAAAAGAGCGACTGCGTGCCAGCCATACGGACATCTCGGTGGAGCTTGGCTAGGAAGAAATAAAGGCAGTCGTGGAACAGCAGGAATGAAAGCGGCGGCAGACGCGCCGCGCACGGGGTGTACATATATACTGCGGCACGCCAAATGATATGCGGAAGAATAAAAAAAAATTAAAAGACTGGAACACCCGCTATCCGTCTTACGGGCAGGTCTTGACTTCATCCTGCGGCTTGTTCGGAGTTTTCGTTCTGTCTATTTGCCCCGCTTTGCACGGCACTTACTTCCTCCCTCGTCGATCCTCGACCGCCTGCGTGCGTAACGCTGCCTTTTGCGTTTCGCTTCACTTGTTCTTCCTCTTCTTCTCTCTATTCCTTTGTTTTTTTTTTCCTTCTATCCCAGACCATCCTTCGCCGTATCCTACAGTGCTTCCTGGCTCCCCAACGAGAAGCTAAAAACACACGGCGTACATCATTGACTGCTCCGAGCACCTGAGAATATGGAAAGCAGTGGCGCGCTTAAAGTACACCCTTACGCTGTATAGAACGAAGTGGGAAGAAGAAAGAGATAAAAAAAATGTTAACGGGCGCGCGTGCGCGCGCCGTTCTGCTGCAGAATGAAGGGAAACAAGAAGCTCCTCAACTGTATATCGGAAAGGTACAGGAACAGCAGGAGCCAACAACTCTGGGAGCTCACCGGAAGAAGCCACTGAAGTGATGCGGCGGGAGCGAGCTCTGGCTACCGTGCGTCAGAGACGATAAAAAAAAAGGAGGAAGGAATAATGAAAAAGAAAGATGAAAAGTAAAAAGGAAAAAAAGAAAAGAGAGGAAGGAATAACGGCGGGGTGAGGGCTTTTTGAAGTTGGTTGTGGCAGAAGTGTTAGGAAGGCATGTTCGTGCGCACACTTTTGCCCCCGGGGGATGTAGTGGCACTTCGGCGTGCCCTTGGCATATATGGCGATCGACATACTTCGTGCGCACGTAAATATTACGCTTGAATCATTCCTGGAAGGGGGCGTTGTAATCCTGAACGAGTGTGTACAGAACCGGTTCAACCGCCCCTTCGCCTTTCACGCGTCATCGGTGTCTGACGAAGCGCTCGGTCGCATCTATGGACTTTCGCTTATTGTAGGTGTATTCTTTCTGTGCTTCTGATCTTACACACCGGAGTGCCAAGCCCACCTACGAGGGCACCACCAAGAAACATGTCACATTTTCTTCGTCGAAGCGCTACGCATCACCGTCTTCAGAAGAATCGAGCGCGGAAGGAGGTGTTCGTTTTCAGACCCTGTTCTAAGATGCTGCAGTGTCCACTCAGCTGCGTCTGATCACATTCGGCTTTCTTTCTTTCTTTCTTTCTTTCTTTCTTTCTTTCTTTCTTTCTTTCTTTCTTTCTTTCTTTCTTTCTTTCTTTCCTTCTTTCTTTCTTTCTTTCTTTCTTTCTTTTAGCCGGAAACGTAGGAAAGGTACCTTTTCTCGAACACCGTGGAAACACAGTTACAGCATTTAGGCAAAAATTTTCCGCTGAATGAACTGGTGTTTTGGTCCTGACAAAATCATCCCTTTAATGAATACCGCCTGTCCTTTGAAGTTCACATTTTGGGTAATTGCTGGCCATTAAAACTCGTGTTGCATTGGCGTGAAGTTCAAAATAATCTTGGAATGGCCAACGTCCAAAATTCTTCCTGGGCATAATTAGTATATATATATATATATATATATATATATATATATATATATATATATAATCTTAAGACCTCAAGACTTCATGCGAAGTACGAGAAACCCATACCGCGCAACGGGCGCCGGCTTACGCACAAGCCATTACGCTGGCGTGGTGATGGATAGATTCGCCGTTCCTCAAGAATTATCTCTTTTTAGTCTAGGAGCCGTCGTAGCGCTACGTAATTTTTTAGCCTGCTATCCACGCGGAAGGAGATGTGCTGCCTTCGCGCGAAGCGAGTGGCGGTGTTGTTTCTCGCCCTATAAAACCGGAGGGCAGGCAAAGTTTATCCGCCTCATTTTGTCCTTCATTATTCACGTCGTGCGTCGTCGGGGACCAGGAAATACCCTGGTGTGCCAAAACATTTCCGTCACGGTCTTTTTTTTTTCTTTCTTTCTTTCTTTAAGGTTGTCATCCAAGCAGAATTATTGCAGCACCCGTGCACAGTAGAATTCAGCTGCCAGGACACAGAATCCTCCCACCTCCCAACCCCCACACTCTGTTAAAAAATGATCCTTTCTGTTTCCTCACCTTCGGTTGCAAGCATCTTTGGATTTCTTGCAACTAATCTGTCACCTCACTTGGATAAAAACGAAAACAAAGGCATCAGCACTTCGTATTAGAAAGACTCATGTACTGTGGAACTGTATAGTGTCGACTCTTCTAGTGTTTCTATCGTATGTATATACAGTTTTGTGAGAATTTTTTTCTTGCTTCTCTATTTCATTTTTGAACTCTTGTTTGCAATGCTAAGCGAGAAGGAGTAGCCGGTGTGAAGGAACGAACTTCTATTCCCCATTTCAATAAAATAAATATGTCGTTGATCCCTCGTTCATATGAATCGGTATAACACGAATGTGAACCCTCTCTTCGAGAATCTGTGTAATGCATAAGGGGCAGTCTGGTGGATGGAAGGGCGAGAGATACGTTGGGTACTCTGGACAAGCCAACCCGTTGCATGTAGACATCAGCGTCACCCCGACACGGTACGGGGACCCTCGACAGTTGTGCACAAGCGAAAATTCTCAAGCGACTCCCATTGCTCCGGAGACACTGATTTTCACGCGCAAGAACCCTGCACAAACATGCCATAAACCAGGAGCCTCCGAAAACGGTAACACCATGTAAGCGAAACCGAACGGGTTGTCAGCATATCGTTTGATGAACACACGGCGCACTTCAGCGAAAGGCGCATCATTTGTTTGTCGACCGCCGTCTTTGCGTTTACTGGAGCATTGTGCGTCGCAACTCAACACACCTGGTCACACGAGAGAAGTTATGTAGCGGCCGCGGTTGTACTTTGCCCCAAGAACGCGCCTTCACGACGCCGCCATGCCCCTAACTTCCGCGGCGATCGAGGTGATCTAGGCGCGAAGACTATCGAAGCGCTTAGTGCCGGCGCTTTAGCGCGACACTCTGCTTTTGCTCTATCGTTCCTAGATGGTTTTATCATCGCAGTGAAGCTAAGCGAACCAATGGTGCAGTGGATTGAAGGAGATGTTAACTTAAGATGAATTTTGCTTGCTAATCACTGTTGTTACTCCATTACTTTATGGTAGCCCGCCGGTCTCAGCACTGGCTAAACTCCCTGTCTTTCCTCCCTCCTCCTCCTCCTCCATTACTTTAACCGGACGTCAGTTAGATGCAACTTGTAAAGCGCTATAGTGAAGACACAAGGCCAGTCTGTCTGCAATATGACCAATGTTGCGGTGGTGCGTCGGTAGAACTTCCAGCTGCTATCGTCGCAAAGCGGGTGTATGTAGGTTTGAGTCCGAGCCGGGATGATACTTTTTCATCGGAAATGTCTGTTCATTTTTTCATAGATCCACTTCTGTTGCTGAAGTACGTCACTGATTTCTTGGTGGACTCCGGCGTAAAACACTTTCGTGTTAAAAAACAGAGAAACGCAAAGCGTCGCTTTATAAAAGGCTATCTAGCGCTAACACATTATGCGGTCCACATTAAGGGATACCGGTAATATTCCCTATTAACGACAGCAAACACAAGGTAACTTAAAAAAAAAGCATCTCCACGGAGTAGATGATGGTGATACCGTGAATCCTCCGAGAACCTCGGCCGACAAATCATCAAGCGAAACATGGTGTGTGCAGAAGAAAATTTTATTGTTGTTGTTGTTTCTTGTTTCCCTTGTATATTATGGCCTTGTGGTCCGAGAAGTGGACTGATAGCGGTTCTAGTACCGGTCTTAGGGGGACGTTTGCAAAGATAACGTCTATACACGATCCCTGCACGGTCGTGGGTGCTAGATAGTCTAGAGAGACGCACCTGAGCGAGTACCTGACGGCCATGTGCTGAACGATCCATTGGCTGTCATCTTTCTAACCCCCTCCCCTTCTCCCCAGTGCAGGGTAGCAAACCGGAATCTAATATCTGGTTAACCTCCCTGCCTTTCTCCTCTTTTCTCTCTCTCTCTGGTTGGAGGGGTCGGGTATGTCGACGTTAAAGTCGCCCACGAGCACGAACGGTCTGTTTCTGTACTTGGCGTCAAAGTCTTTGCACGCGGTGTCCACGAAGAGTTTTACGTCCCCGTTGGAGAGGTTGGGCCCGAGGTACATGACCATGACGACGATACCCGAGTCGTCGAGTTCGACCGCGGCACATTCACCGTGATGACTCTGGCTGGTGAGCGGCACTTGTAGGCCCCGAGCGGGGATTTGTTGCTTAACGTAGACGGCCACGCCACGGGCGGTGCGTTCTGCCTCTTCGGTGCACGTCACAGGCACGTATCCCCGTACGAACGGTCTGGGTGCGTTCCACGTCTCGGTGAAGCAGAACACGTCCACCTCGGTCAGTATCGGGTCCCTTTCGACGTCTCGCGCCGAAAGGCGTCCTTGGCGCGCGCCGTCTCGGGATCCGCCCGGCGCCGCGCTCGCTTGGCGGCAGCCTCTCGAGCTCGCACCGCGGGATCCTGCCGACGAGCACGAGCCGCAGCGGCCTTCCGCACCCGGCGCTCCTCATCGTCCATGGTCCTTCAAGCGCGATCCAACACGTACGGCGACGATCCAGGAGAATGAGAGGAGCGCTGCCGGCGCAGCCCGCGCAGCCCGCGCAGCAGCCAATCGGAGAGCAGCGGCACCTCCAACGCCATCTAGTGTCCATTCACCCAACCGCCATATTGCATACATCTCTATGGGACAGCGCCATCTAGGAAACTAGACGAGAAATGGCGATGACGACACAGAATGCGTACAGCGCCATCTAGTGTATCGTCACCCAACTGCAGTTTGCATGCATCTCTATGGGACAGCGCCATCTATTGTATGATAAGGGAGACGCTACTGGGTACGCCGGAGGGACGAGGAATTGCCCTAGACTATAAGGAGCTTCGCCCCTAAAAAGAAAACATTTGGGGCTTTTTGTGAGGTTAGTATTTCATGAGTGTTAATTGTGGATGAGGACCTGGGTAATATGATACTTGACGGCGTTTTTTGTGTCAAAACCGCGACATGATTAAGAGGCATGCCGTACGCATGCACCGAGGTAATTTTGACCTTCAGAGGTTCTTTAACGTGTACCAAAATCTACAGAGAGATAGAGAGAGAAACTTTGATAAGCAAATAGGTCCGGCGATTTGGTTGGGGTAGGGCTACAAGCACCCCAGCCTAGGTGACGGGCTCGAGTCGCTGGACACGCGCGGCTTCCTCGGCGTGCCAGAGGCCCCGGAGTTGATCGGCGAGGTTGTGGCTGAGCATGGACGCCTCCCATCGCGCCCCGCAGTCACAGACTGCCATGTCTACCCCGTTCCTAATAAGAGGATCCTGCTGTGCGCTCCCTGTGCATGTCCACAGCATGTGCTGCAACGTCGCTCGGTCTCCGTACACTTTACACCTGTCAGAAGAATTATTGTCTGGGTAGCAGAGGCGAAGGATCACCGGGTTTGGATACGTATGTGTCTGTAGTTGTCTGCAAGCAACCGGCTGTTTCTTGCTTAGTTTGGCGTGTGGCGGTGGGTACTTACATCTACAAGCATCTTTTTTTTTTTCATTTCTCTCCATCGAAATACGGCCACTGTGGCCGTTTCCGGTCTTTGCTCTCGTGACAGTAAGTTTAGCGAGCCAGATCTCTTATGTTTTATTTTGTTGTGCTTCCGCATCTCTTTTCTTGATTATGCTAACCAGTGCTGCTCACAACGGTCGGCGATGAAAGTGGGACATCCTGCAAGTGCGAAAAGTCACGTGGCACTTGAGCTTGAAAATAAAGAACGCCCCCAGCGTACTATCGAATGTTGGTTCGAAGCATCGCAAAACACCCTAGCCGTGCAATGAGCGACACGAAGAGGAACATTCTGTGGCCCACATTTTGAGCAACGGTCATATGAGGCTGACAGACGATATCGCAACAGTGAAATTCGTAGAAATTCTTTGCCTTTGAACACCCAGATATGCAAGTTTATCAATAATAATCATCGGGAAGGGGGCGGGGCAGATTTGCGAAAGCATCAATCATTTACGGATGGTACCATCCGGCACTTGATACTCTTTTCAGCGTACTCGCTTCCTTGCAATCATAGTTTAAGAAATAAAATGAACTTGGACTCGCAAGGTGTGGATCGGCTACGCGTTACAATTAAAAAAAAAACGCGCAAGTAAATAACCATAAACTGTAATAGATAGCCCACAATCACGCACCGTATAAATTATTGCTCTCGTTTTGTCGTTCCTTTAGTCCTTATGCATGACTGTTAATAATTATTAATTAGTTCATGAATTAATTCTTTGATTTCATTAGGATTCCACTGACAGTGTATTTCTCAATACAGTGCGTATAGTGAAACTCCACCTTTTGATTGTGTGTATCTTGCTTCTGTTTTATTTAATGCCCCTCCGACTTGTCTTTGAATCGTCACCACACAAAAGTGTTCGTCGAGCGGGTTATAAATGCAGGTAAAAGTTCGCAACTGCTCTTCTGCATGCAGGGAGCGATGAGCAACTGCCACGTTTCAATTTGCAATGACTTACGTCGCTTCTTAAAAATTAATTTTCTTGAACCGAACAAATTCTATAGTTCGACCTTTCGAGACACCGATTGTCAAATACAAATCGCGGCATTCCACTCTACCGCTTCGGAACGCAGAGCTGCTAGAACAAGACTCGCGTCGGTTTGACGAGAACACGATGGATCCCTCTTTCCACCGCATCTGTTTATTCCGCTGCGCGCACGTCGCTCAGTTGCCCGTTGCTTGCTCACTATTTAAATCTGCTCATTCTCATCGCACATATGGGCGATCAATTTTTAAAGCAAACAAGGGAACAACCGGGAAACAAAGCTAAACACGCAACCAAGCAAACGAGAAACACTCAGGTGCGACAACGGGTGCTTGCTCAGCTTAAGCTGAGCCATCACTTATAAAAGGACGACGCGGCAGCGTTCTGCATGGTGCGTCCGTTTTGTTTCATTTCGTTTATGTTTTGCCTTTCTCGCTCAGGCAGTGTGACAAGCAGCGAACGGAAATGCTGACTTAAGCAAACATGTGCCGCCTCATCAATAAATAGCGCGAGCAGAATATATGCCAGAGCGCATTTCGCGACGGATGGGGACAATAATGCGCTTAGTATTGAATCAGTCTAGCGGGAAAACATATATTGCGAGCGCTGAAACGAGGAGCGTATACGCGTGCGACGTTTCCTGTAATGGGACTCGAACCGCTTTCGCGCTTCTTTCTCCAGACGTCGCGCCATCTGGCAGCGTCGCATTAAAGCCCACGCGTGCGCTTTCGGCCATGCGTGACGCGCCGGTGCATGAGAACTCAGAACACTGTATCGTTACCGTCCTATCTAAAATAATAATAATAATAATAATAATAATAATAATAATAATAATAATAATAATAATAATAATAATAATAATAATAATAATAATAATAATAATAATAGAAGGACAGCCATGAAAAGGAGAACGAAAGGAACACACGAAACAAGAGGTCTTAAAGGGACTGTCTGCAGCTCGGAAAACTTTTTTTAGATTGTGGGAAAAATGGGCACATCGTGCGTCACATTTACGGGAACGAGCACGCCTTTACACTACAAAAGAAAAAGGAATTATGTTTTTAATTTTGCACTGAAAGGGGTGCAAAAAAACGCCGCTAGCGACATCCTACAGCGTGTTTGTCAATTTGCAAATGTACAAGAAGAAACCCACGCAGCTATACATATTCTGCTGAAAAATAATTATATATGTGTTACAAGTGTGCGTCACCCTATGAGACACCTTTTTATAGCCTGCAAGGGCGATTCGTTCTTTTTTACGCTGCTTTCGGGGTGGCGCAAGTGTCTTTGCCTTCGAATTCGTCTGCCTGTAGTGGCGCGTAGTACCGCGCTTGTCATGCGTGCGGCGATGCATGTCGGAGGCGCACCCATGGAGGAAGAAAAGGTTCATTTCTCCATGGGCGCCCCCCAGCCCGCCGACTTTCCTTCGCCTCTCTTCCTCGTCACCTCTGCAATGTCATGATTGGGTTCGGTTCCTGTTGAGAAGCCTCCAGCGCCCGAACGGGTTGCTAAGGGAGACAACGACGCATCGTGCCCGGTAACCATTGTTGTCGGCGTCTGTACACGTAGGAAAGAAGCGACTTCGTAGATGAAAAAAGTTATTTCTGAATAATTTACACTGATTTTCTGGAGAAACCTCAGCACACTGGGGCACTTCGAAAGGTACGCTTTCTGTTGTGCCAAAAAACGGGAGAGCGATGAAGGACGGTAGACAGTTGAGCGGTCGGCTGAATTTAGAGAGCAGACGTCGACCCCCACCAGACTGTCATCATTGCGCGGTCGCGGGACCGAATCCCGACTGCGGCGGCTGCATTTCGATGGAGGCGAAATGTTGAGTACCGTGTGCTGTACGGTGTAAAGAACCCCTGTAGGTCGAAAATTCCGGAAACCTCCACTACGGCATCTCTCATAACCAAAGTTGGTTCTGCGACGTTAAACCCCCCAAGTCAATCAATTATCATTGCGCAACATCTTGCGCAAGATTATGCATTCATGTGTCCAGGTGCTTAAAAAGAAATTATACCTTTTTCTTGCATGTAAACATGGGGACAGTTGTCACCTACGTTTCTTATAAAAGTCTTCAATTTGGCCCTTTATTTCCTAAGAAGGTAATGTTTCAAGAGATAGGTGCACATTCACGATTTATACAGCTTGCCACCACATGCATGGTTATCCGTTGTCAAGGTCGTTATTATGTTGACTTGCCTTATTATTCAAGCGCGGTCGTGTCTTACCTATACAAACACATCCACATGCGAAAGGATCCGTGCCCAACGTATGATTTGTAAACCGAGTATGGGCCTTGCATAGTTGGTACCACAATGCGTGCCTTTATTGTTCTCACGGTAACACACCACTGACAGTTCGCAACGTGTGGGAGACACTGCATTACGGTTGTATATGTTAGCGTTTCTTCTCTTTTTTTTTTCTTCAAATAATGTGAAATTCTGTGAAAGTGCTGGACGACCTGCGTCATGGTTCTGAATGAGATTAGTACACCGACAATGTGAACCAACACTTCGAAGCCAAGGTATGAGGTAATTTTAGCGTGACCGGTAAACCGGTACACGCAAAGAAATACCGGATACCGGATAGTGTATAGCGTTTTATCGCAGTCAAGTGGCGCCAGCTATGGATTCTAAACAGAACAAGCAAAACCATGTGACCTATGTCCTCCGACATTCTGGTAGCCACTCATTAAGCCTGCAGCTTCGACAACTTGAGTGCCGCCCTCAGAAATAGCGTCGAATCGTCATGGATGATTCACTGTCGAAAATTCATGATAAAATCTTAAAGCATATACAACCATCAGTTAGCAAATCGAGGGCTACAAAGCGCGCAACGACCGCTCGAAAATTTTTGCGCATGCGCTGTTTACACCCGGTATTCCGCTTTACGCAAAGTGCTTTGCGTATTGCGGGTTACCAGACACGCTAGAATTCGCTATTGTTCCATTCCCGAACGCATGCATGCCCAGCCAGTCACACATACTCAAGGACCAAAGCTGATGAATAGGTGTTCGTTTAAAAGGCAACTCTGGAGGTTTTTCCACGATAGTGTGATATCGCTTTTTTCCAACAGTACTGATAGTGCTGAAGCAGCCAGGGTGGGTCAATTTGCTCAGAAACTCGCCAATAATTTTAAATAACCGGATGAACGATGTCTTAAGACCGAAACCGAAACGGGTAGACGCTTCGTGTGGCGTATGCGATGACGTCATAGCCTCCCCCCCATCAGACATATGAAGATGGTGAAGCTGGTGCCAAGGAAATGAAAGTAGCGATATCCACCCAACGATGTATCGAGCTCTTCGGAACTTGACAGCGACGATTGAGCGCTGCAGTATCGCCGTTTTGCTTTAGACGACCCAACTTCTCGGGTAGGCAGCGTTCCAGGTAATGACGTCAAAATCACAGCGTGGTTCGCGTGGGAATCCACGAATTTTTTTTAAGTTCATTTTCAGGAAACCTAAATGACTTGCAACTGCCTGGCTTGGCATAAATTCTTGCAGTACCGAGGAATACATGCACTGAAAATTTGATTGGGATCAGTGAATAAGAAAAAATCGCCGGAGCTGCCCTTTAAGAGCATCACGCACATAATCGGTGCGTGCACATCATCATCATCGTCGTCGTAGTCGTACTGAAGTGGGCGTTGTCCTGAAGCCGTCTTTGGATTCAACAAGGGGCAAGTGGATATTTATGTTGTCTTATCTTGGCGGCGGGGATCGAGAAATTAGCCTCCTTGACGTAGAGCAAACATTCGTGGATGAAGGCGAGCTGTAGCATAGAAGGATATGCGTTTACTTGCACAGATTGTGACTCCAGCGTCCCCTAGCAAAGGGTGAATGCGTTCAGAAGAAGTTAAAAGAGAACAAAAGAAAGCTGCAAATGCCCACCCCTTCATGCCACATTATTCCAACTCCTTGAGAATGGTAATCAAATAAATATGAACCAAGCAACTAAATTGAAAATTTGTATGTCGCGAAGTTTTTCGCAGATGTTGTCATGGTTGGCCTAGGAACGTTCGAAATGGTAAATTATGTCGGCAATTCCGCCAACTACTCTGTAGTGCTCTGTCGTGGAAGCTATATGTAAGTAAAGAAAGCCATTTGACGCTGTCACTAGCTGCGAGCGAATTGAATCCTCCAACAGCAATGCCAAGTTCATCTCAAGGCGGGCGTCTGAGAAACCACCGCTATTTATTACGTAGACAACGTTAGCCACGCAGGGTGCGTATGGGGAGGGCTACGGGTCGTTTAGTACTCTGCGCATGCGCATTCTTATACCCTTATTCCGCTAAGCCCGTTAAAATGAACCTGTCTGCAGTCGGCACTTATGCTTAATTAGAGCCTCGGTAGAAATGTTACCCTCCCTACCAAGATGTCCAAAACGCCCTAGTCCATCACGTTAAAGCTAAATGGATATTAAAAATGAAAGTCGACTCTGCCTTATCTGTGTAGTCGGTAATTAAGTTTGAACAGTCTCTTGCGGCTTAGCTGAAGACCACGTAACGTTGGTTGACATTCGAGCAGAGTGACGAATTAAGCATGCATCAAAAAGATGGCACATTTTGTTTATTGTGTGCTTCAAATGGTGCACACGGCAAAAGAATAACTATATTCATAAAAAAATAGCAGCCACCATAAAGAGATTCTCTAGCACAGACCGTACCGCAAAAAGAAAAAACATTCACAGAAAGGAATCAAAGTGTATGCGCAACGGATGACAGCTTTAACTGCGCGCAGCTCCTGCGGGTCAATTAAAAATCGCAAGGATCACACACGTCCTGTTTGAGTTACGCTCAAGGAGACCCTGCAGAACTTCTTGAACACAGCAAGAAAACACCGCCAATCATTCATGAAGACTCCCGTGAACATACCAGTCGAATATGATTTGCCCTGCGTGCAGCAGGAAATTTGCAATTTGGTTTCAAATTACATCTGGAAATCCCGCGCTCTTCTTTAAACAAAACACGTCATAACCAGAACGCACAACGAAATGTGAGAATCCCGTATGCAGTTGCCGCGGATGCCGTGGGATGGCGCCACGTCCCAGCGGTGACACTTTCCACAAGCTTGTCGTCACAGCGGAAGCGGAAATGCGTTCAAAGAAAAAGAGACAATCTTTAAGGTCATGACGTGCGGTGGCGTGGCCAAGGCCGCGACATGCGACAAGTTGCGCGTCCGCTCTATCAGATGTCGCCACCGTCGAAACGATTGCAGCGAACCTGGTATCCGCGGTAAACGAAAGTCAGCTAACCCTAATAAAAAGAAAACTGCACAACCACAGTAGTAAAGAAAAGCTTCTTCTTTAATAAAAATACTATCAGCCACGAGCATAATAAATTACCATTCGATAGAAAAGCTATACAAACATGAACGTCGGCGCTGGCGTCTCCGCCAGCGCCGACGTTCGCTCGTTCGCTGCAGACGATCGTAGCAGACGACTCGACGACCGCGAGCGCGCTGTAGAAACGCGAAGGCGCGGACTACTGACAGCAATTATGGCCCATGTGTACTGCTACGCGAAATCGTGTGATACATCTGACAGGAGCGGCGGGCACTTCTACACCATTCCGGCAGACGACAGGTATTTATGCACTTACTATGCTCACAAGCCAGGCAGCCGCGAGGGCAGGCGAGGGGGCCCTCGCCACAATTCATCCAGCTACAAACACACGCACCACGTAAATAAACCGGCAATTACACGGGAAAACAGTGCTGGGGCAATTAGTCACCAGAATGCACAAATCTTCGATAGACCTGAGCGCGCGAGCACCATGGCGCTACCATATTAGACTCCCTTTTGGATTGGTTCGCCTCAAGCAGGATTTAGCAATCCAATCGTTTACCGCGACTCCCAGGTGCTGCCACCGTCGCCAAAAAAAAAAAAAAAACGTCTCTATCGGCTCTATGGGTGTGCCACTCCCCTGGCGTAGTTTCTTGCTTCCTATTGTCATCCCAATCTGCCTAGCTTCCACTGCGCTCGTCGTGTTGAAAAGGGAGTCGATCGCGCTCAGACGGTAGAATTATTCCCTTCAAACTTGACATTGCAACTCCGCTAATATTGAACGGATTTGAAAACACTTTTGCGGCAGGCGATTCGGTACGCAATAAAGCTCCTTAAGTGACGTCACTCGAAGATTAGTTGTACAAGTGTTGTAGGGTGCCTCTATGTTTACGTCTGTCTACGTCGGTAGAAGATTAATTGATCGATTAATGCGTATGGCGCAGTGGGGAAAACACAGGGAAGAAAACTATGGTGATCCCTCAAACGAATGGCCGTTAAACTACCATAAGCATGATGGTCGCGGGGCTAAAGGAAGTCAAAAAGAAAAAGGCAAGAGAGAGAGAGAGAGAGAGAGAGAAAGCGTTCGTCGATGTCCCTTCATTTGGAGGTGCCGTGTGTATAAGCTGCGTTCGTTCACTGAGGTCTGTCTCGAGGTTTAACGCCTTTAATTAACATTGTGGCTACAATAAACAAGATATAGCGAATGACTCACAATTAAATCTGCCAACTGCTTTTGTTTAGATTGTTCTCGTGATCATTTTTTCCTTGTTGCGCACGTGACTGAACCTGAGCGCGCGAGGTTTGTGCGTTTCGGCAACTCGGACGAAGAATAATGACTATAAAAAGGTATTCGCTTGTATGGAATGTGTGCTCACTCGATGTCACGTTGAGCATAGTGTCCTAAGAGCTCCGTATGGCGAGTTTGTCCCTAGAAGAAGCACGCGAATTCGAAATTGTTTTCACGTGATACCACTTAGCTACAGCGCCGAGGCCTGGTTTTCCAAGCTAGCGCTGTCACGCCTTGGCACAATGCGTGAAGCGGTAAAACTGTAAAAAAAAAAGGGGGGGGGGGGGGGGGGGAGTGGAATGGAAGTAGAGAAGGCGGCGAGTTTGTGCGACCCGAGGCATAGCACTCCAGAGCAAGCTGACGCAGCTACGGCTGAAGTGACAGCGCCACTGAACGACTTTGCTCCGGCAACGAAGATTGACGGCCTAATATTAAACAAAACTGAGTTCTCTAAGTTTCTCCTTCACGGTTCGTCTACAGCGCGAAAAAAGAAAATGGTGCCCACTTAGCGCAATAACAAAATTGTGACACCCAGCACCTCGTCGAAGTGGACGCATTTTTGTGCTTTGTTGCCGTTATGACGTTTATTTCAGCCAAGCGCTGAAACTGTAAAATAGAGAGAGAGACAGACAGAGGTTTTAGAGCACTGCAGTTGCTGGCTATTAATTTGAGTTTACCGTGAAGCCCACCAGCGCAGACATATGCACAGATGCGCTGGTGCCATATATAGTCTTAAATGAAAGGAATCGCTTAAGTGGAGATTTGGCGGAACGTTACAAACGACTTGCGAACACGTGCTCACATATATGTTTGAGCGATAGCGCTTTCGAAGTGAGAGCAACAAATAGGCTGGAAGCTGAAAGGACTGCTTATCAGAAGGGTAGTGTTGCCATTATATGGCTGTTATTTGTCAATATTAATTAATTAATTATCTGTTTATTATTTGTCTGCGTATTGGTTTTATTTGTTTGATTTATTTTTATTGATATTTATTCATTTACTGGTTTTCAGGCAGAATTTCAATCAACGCACATGTGTGATGTCACTCCCTAACAGAAAGTGATACCAGCGAGTTCACGTCAGAAAATGTGGCCCTCAGGCGCTTTTGAAGTATTTGTAGTGCTTAAAGGAACATGGAAAAGAAATGGCTAGAGTGTCAATTTCAACTAGCTAATCTAAGTGTCTAAGTTAGAGCTCAAACGCTTAGTTATTGTTTAATTATGATAACATCAATGTCTAAGTGCACAGAAATTCACGTTAACACTGCATAATCGCATCCGTACTGTGTTAGGAGCACGTATGTGGAAGTTTCCTTAAAGAAAGTTTCTCCAGCGCATTGCACCTGTTTACAGTGTCTCGCTGCAGCGAATGCACGCGCCGGCACGCCTTTACAATACGCACGCTATGAAAGCTCAATACAGCGACAGCATACAAATAAGTTAGGCGTGCAGCAAGTTATTAGGTGTCATGGCCCTACTCGACACTTAAGAAAAGCCGATTGCCTGCACTTCAGTGAGAGCTCGCGGTAAGACAAAAGGCGAAAAAAAAAAGTTAAGGTATTTCAGCAGGGGTGATTTACCGTACCTTCCGTTCGGTAATACGGCGCCGTCCAGTAGGCAACGCTTGTCATTTTAGTTCTGTGTGTACAATGATGTCATTAAAGGTCAAAATAGCATGACACAAGCCTTTCAGACTACAGCACCCATGTGCCGATAGCGAGTGAACGGTATTAGCGTACTTACCGTACGGCAATCCTCCCGTGCTACAGCATCATCATCAAGATTGGATGAAAGCGTGCAGTGCATGCACTAAACCCGTTCGTCTCGTCCTCCTGTGACTTTATTTTCCTGCGCTTTCATTCATACCGTGCTTCATCTACTGACAGAAAAAAAAAAGACTGGCAAACAGTGAAATGCGATATCAGCCACCGTTTTAGATTCGATGATTGCTCATGAGAACTTCTTTCAAAACAGATAACAAGGGACAAGGAGCAAGAAATTGCGCAATTTTCTAGTATGGCCCGTACTGCTGACACCAAATATATACGGTTGGGAAATTTCGAAAATACAATGTACTGAGAAAATCTACACGTGGAGAGGAAACGTCTCTTCAGAATTCGAGCAACAAACAGGAGCTGTGAGGCACGGGTAGTATCTCACAGTCATCCCCCCTTCATGTATACTGGCGCAAAAAAACATTGATAGCGATACGAAATTAAAATGTTTGTCTTATTAGTTACTTTAAGGCAAATCCTTGCTGGACTACAAACTGGGAATTCAAAGGAAAAAGTAATGAATTCACATATCTGATGCTTTGAATATTATATCTCTCTCGTGAAGGCTCACTGCTTAAACAAAACCATAAAAGTTAGAAAACCTCGATAACTTCTCTATCCAACGCTCTGCTTTCGTTCCCTTTACTTCCTGTCCCTGCGTTGCCGCATTTGGTTCGTAGCCCAGAGGCCGCTTGCTGGAATTCTTGGGGCGGTATGCACTCGCCCATCCCGTGGCGCCCTAATCAGGCCTGCACAAAGTGACGCGCCCGGTACGCAATATGTGTCCATCATCACTCCAGACATCGCGGTCGCCGTTCATTTCGGCGCGTCACTACGTTCGTCATCTCGGACGGATCATTGACAAGTGCGCGTCGGAAGGCGCGACACGGATATCGTGTCGTGTGTGCATATTACAGCGATGGCAAGAAGTTTGGTGGGTGCCAAAAGAAGTGATGAGAGGGAGGGGGGATCATCAACGAGGAGGGCACTACCAAAGCGCGGACTTGATCTCTACCTTCCCTACGCGGTGGGGATACTGGCTCAGCCTGCTTACACCCTCTCCTGGGGAGACCGAACTTGAGTGGCGTGTACCGTACGTCACGCAAGGTGCCTGATCTCAGATATTGGAGCCGCGGCTGCCGCCCTTTGCCTTAACTGTGGAGGTGCCAGTGCTCCCAAATATGGTTTTCGCTGGCACTGCCCGGAACCTTGGTCACGCGACCGGACTATCGCGAGAACCAATGAATAGAATAACATACAAAAAGCGAGATAGATAGATGACAGTACTGCACTGCGCAAAGGTAAGGAACATCGCCCGCCCGTGGAGGCGAGAAGAAAGGCGGAAAAGAAAATTAACGGCTGTAATAAGCTGTGAGGGAAACTCAGCGTAATCTAACTCTTTATAACGTTCCTTGTAACAGACCAAATTGCGGGCTTTGCAAATCGTTTAAGTACGGATGCCGACAGAATTAGTAAGGAAGCTCGATTGTCATTGCTTTCAGCAAGATTTATGTCTTATAGTTGCGAACTTTGACTTGCTGAATAGCGAAATGTTTTAAAAAAGGATCATTCTGGTGTATTGTTGGAGCAACGCAAACATTTTTAGAGAGATCATTAGCTGTCAACGCCGGTGTGGTGTGCGGAGTGGCTTAGCTGATTATGATCCTGAAAACACAAGGAAGACATGAAGACGAAAAGAAAAAAGAAACGTGAGAAATATCTGAAAAATCTTGACAACCTCAAGGGTTATCACAGTGTTATAATAATGACTTCATACGAAGGCTTATCACTGCTTCTTACGCATGGACACAGCACACGCGACAGCTCGTCGAAGCGTCGTATCCTAATGTGGCATCTGATGTCGCATCCGGAAATGCGGTAAAGCCCTCAGAGCCCATGCCGGGAACCTAGCCGCACCGGCGATATAAAGTATTTCCCCCACGTGTCGTTCGATATATGTCAGCGAGTGCAAGCGGAGAATGACTAAGCGCACTCCTTTCACGTCCTCCGTCCATCGTTAGGCGGTTTACTGAAGTGACGCTTCCCTTTCTTTTCTTTTTCCCAGCGGCACTTACCCGCCGTGAACAGCCAGATGACGAACGCCCTTCAATGAGGAAACCTTCTTCCAAAAGGGCGCGAATGTTGATCACAGCCGCGAACAAGCCCGTGAAGGTGTTCTCGCGCACTACCCGAAACGTTATCAATCGGCGCCGGTAGGGTTGGCAGCCGCGTGAGCACCGACGTCGAGCGGGAAAGCACCCTTCGGCGAAGCCGCTTTCCGTCGTCATTGGGTGGTCCGCGCTTCCGTGCCATTGAATCCTTCTTCTCCGGGGCCGATCGCGCGTTTTCGGCTCCTCTTCAAGGTGTCCCCCCTCCCGCCCACTCTCTTTTCCGAGCCGTCACCCCCGTGGGCCCCGTCGGCGCATAAAGCCTCGGATATTCCAAACTACCTGCCTCGTGAGCCGGGCGCGACATCTATTATAGAGGCGGGCGGCCGGAAAAGAGCGACGGGCGAACCTATCTGGCCGCCAAGAGGGCTCCGGCGTGTTCCAGCGTCTTTGCCGTAGGATCCCTAAACCGACATTGATCCCGGGCATGAGAGGACGCCCGGTCTCGGAGGGAGCACGAGAGCAAAGAATAGGGCGCCGAGTCGGTGGCCGCTCGCTGGGCGGAGGAGGGGAGAAGGGGTCGGTCACTAGCGCCGTGGAGCCCCTATATTTAGGCCGGCCGTTTATCTCAGTCAGCTCTCTCCGGCGTGTACCAAGACCAGGCGGTGGCATCTACGCAGCTCCCCCACCCCCTTCCCCGACTGTGTCCGCCGCCGCTGCGAACCGGCCCGGCTCTTCCCTTTATTTCGCTTTTATTTTTATTTCCCCCGATTTCTACCTGATGTCAGGGCGGGATACACGCGCTCCTTCCGTCTCACTTCCTCGCTGCTTCTGTGAGAGGGACCGAGGAAGCGCCGAGGCTTTCTTCGTTTCTGCATGCCCGTTGCGGCACCTTGACGTGTTTGCCTGCGTTGGCGTTGTTGTTAATCTTCGCCTGCGACGCTGATGGTCATAGGTTATTGTTATTTACGAGGCGCTCGGTGCCGTTGAGTGATGCACGGTGTAGCATTTTGCCATAGTGGCTTTTCCTATTACCGGAGTGCTGCGCAGCAACAAAGACGTCTTTCTTTCTCTCTGTCTCGTTGTCTGGGGACACGGATATCGAATCAGGGCGCTATTCTGGACGCACAAAATGTTAAGCATTATAAGACATCCTATAATGTGATTGATGACGTTAGCGTCGCAAAGATGTAGCTGCGATGCAGTGCATAAGGGGGGCGTCGCGTTGTTTTCACGGCCTGGGTTTACTTAACTCGTTGGTGCAGAAATAACGCAAGCGTAAAAGGTATGCGACAGATCGTTACGCTCTGCGAGACGCGCTTCTTTTATGGCCGAAGTACTTGGTCATGCCCATATATGAAGTCGTCCGCTGTGATCGTAAGACGGGATTAACTTTTAGGCAGCACATGCTTATCCTGAGCGTTTTGCTTTTGGTTCATTTCACTGTGCATCATTCTTGTGTCTGTCTGAGGGTACGACAATCAGCGCACTGCTCGTTTTCGCTGCACATTTGAGAACTATTTCCATATTGAGTATACGTGTACGAAGAGAATTGCAGGCTACGCTGCTTTCATGTGCATATCAGAAGCGTCATCTGTGAGACTATTCCTACGGGGTCGAGCAAAGCTGGACAAGAAGCAGGCCGAGCACCATAGTAGTACATAAGTGTTGTTTCTTACATTGCTGGAAGACAGCTTAACACGCACTGTAACCTTAAATGACGGTACACAAGCATCATCGCTACGACTGCTGACGCAATAGGTATATTTCGGATATGTAACGCGTAGGAAGAGCAGCACTGGACGTGTGGTATAACGTGCGTACTTTGCACCTCGGTGAGGACCCGGGTTCGATTACTATTGCGTGGTAGGTTGTGCTGCGTCATTACAGCACGTTTGCCTGTTTCTGTCCGCATTTTATGTTTCCACTTCAGTGGCAAGTCTCTCCAAGCGGTGTGTTGTTTTCTTGTTCAACGTGCGCACAAAATGTGTTCTCGCTATATTTACAATGTGCACATTCGTTGGTCCGATGCTGACATAGGGTACAATGTTTCAAGTTAAACGCCTGTGCCGTATACCCGCATGCCCCGGGTCGAGAAAAACGGTTATGAGACACAGGTGGCAGTGTAATCGTTAATCGCGACGTACTCGGCACGTATATCGTGTTAGTGATGTCTAGATCAATCATTCATATTCGTGCCCCGCCACGGTGGTCTAGTGGTTATGGCACTCGGCTGCAGATCCGAAGGTCGTGGGATCGAATTCCGGTCGCGGCGGCTGCATTTCGATGGAGGCGAAATGTTGAGGCCCGTGTGCTGTGCGATGTCAGTGCACGTTAAAGAACCCCAGGTGGTCGAAATTTCCGGAGCCCTCCGCTACGGCGTCTCTCATAATCAGTGCTGGTTTTGGGACGTTAAACCCCACAAATCCAATCCATTCATATTCGTCATACATTATTCCCCACCATTGCAATTTAGGTATATAGTAAGCGAACGAAACGATGAGGACAGCAGCGAGACATAGATAGATAGATAGATAGATAGATAGATAGATAGATAGATAGATAGATAGATAGATAGATAGATAGATACGGTGAAAATAACTTACGTTCGCCAAGAAATGCTTCGCATTTAAAATTCTAATTGTGGTACGCAGAACTTCCGACTAGCTACTGCTTCACAGTCAGTAAATGCATTCGGTTCTATATAAACTGCGTCGGCGATCCGTTGCAACCGCGTTTGAGTCGTTGAGAAGTGTTAAGACCACCATTAATATGCTTATATATTAAAGGTGTCAATAATGGCTTACTGCACAACGTCGGACGCTCATGCTGATTGAGTAACAGACAATGTTTCCAATGGCATTGGCCCCTTTCGATGCCCAATATACTTCATTGTCTAGCAGCTGTGGATTCTGGCAAAGGTGGACTTTAGGGCGCGCTATCGCTGCGAAGATTTCGGTCGTCGCCCGCGGGCACTATGAAACATACATATCTAACATTGCAGCAGGTGTTTCGGCTTTAAAAGAAAGACAGAAAGCTTCTTCGGACCTGAAATCGGCCATTGAAACAGATATTTGTCAAAGTCATACGCCCGATAGTTACAGAACTGTAACCATTCCATGGGGTACTTCCTGAAGCAATGGTCGGGATATATATATATATATATATATATATATATATATATATATATATATATATATATATATATATAAAGTGTGTGTATATTTATCGATTGTGTGCCAATGTATTCTCTCTGTCGTTTTTCCACCTATAAAGCTGTTACTTCAAAACTCAAAGAGAGGGCATCATTTTATTATTTCTTTTCTATACTCATCGCAATACACATATAACAAATAGGCGCTTGATTAATTATTGCTGACGGCGTCCTTTTTCCATCCATACAAAGTCGACCACAAGCTCGCTTAAGATCACAATAAAGTTTTGTTTTCCTTTCTTTCCTTTTTTTTTTTTTTTGGCGGGAGTGATGCATTTGCTCTACAATTTCCCTCGGAAAATGTCAAGCTTGCCTTCTCGCATACCCGACAACGCGGTGCATCCATTCAGGGTGTGGAATCGCAAGACATCAGCTAGCTTAAATCTCTTCCGCTCTAAATATACCAACACTCGCCTTTATGGTACGCAGCCTACTTTCTCCCGCGAATCTCCGTCACAATACAGCTTGCGCCGAACGGGTACAAATTTCGCGGTCATTTCGTTATTCTTCCTCTCTGTCTCTCTCTCTTTTTATTTTTTTGTGCGTATATGCCACGTAAATGCAGGACAACTTTCTTAAAAGCGCGCACGTAAGCGACTTCTATTTTATTTTTCCTTGGATAAAGTCAGATTTTAAAAGGCAAAAGAAAAAAAAAGTGCTATGTGTCTCTGGAAGAATATAGCACGCCGTCATCGATTTGGCGCTGTGCGAGCTATACAACAGCGCGCATTAAAACTTCAATAGAGCCGAACACGACGCACGCGGTTATCGCGCTTCGAACTGCCGCCTTTTTTCATTTTTCTTTTATTTTTCAAAAATCGTGCAATCGCAAGCGAGATATGAAATGGGGGAATGAGGATCACGCATCATTGGGAATCGCGGAGGCCTGAAGGGCCACAAAAGGGGAACACATTGCAAAAGAGAAAGTGAGAGGAAAAAAAAAAGAAAGAATGGGTGGCGACGAAGAGAACGAAAAATTAACAAGCATAAAAATATGAGAAAAACATGGAGATCAACGCTCGTTGCGGGCGAGCACTGCGAGCTATAAGCAGGAACGGGGAAGCACGGAGCATAAAGTGCGGGGAAGGAACTCGTCAGTCCCTCTCTAGTGCGTGCGATATCACGTGGAATGAGCAAGCTTGCTGCCCCCCCTTCCCTCCCTAACCTTGCTCCAACTCGCCGCCAGTCGATTATCATATTGATGGAAGGAGAAAGTTGGGGCCACTAGCGGGTGCAAAGCGAACGACGCTTTTGTGAAGATGAATGGCACTAGAAAAACCGAGAGGGAAAAGGAAAAAAAAAAACTGAAGCATGCTATACAACAGGGCGCAAATGGAAGCGGAAGTATGGCAAGGAAAAAAGAAAGAAAGAGTAGAACGGAAGACCAGTGATTCCTTGTTCCCTACGATGCCTCTATCTCTCTCACTTCCTGCACAGTGCTTCATTTTCTTTTTCGTCTTTCTGAGAAAAAAAAAACAAGGTTCTTTTGTATAAGTATATGAGGACGCACACTAAACAAACATATATACCGAGGGCACTGATATTCGACTAAGGCGAAGATAGATTAGTGCGGCATTCTGATGAGAAAGGCATCTCAACCGTGTCTGTGTCCCGCACCCCTTTTGTTCCGCAGGAACTCTCGACGTGTTATTATTTGCGCACATTTTGGCCCGGAACCTTTGTCGCTCTTTATGCGGACGTCAATCACTCGGCTGTTCCGTTCGAGTATACCGTTGAAGGCCGCGAAAGGGGGAAAGGGGGGGGGGGGGTTGGCTGGAGTGGCGCCCTGCCCGAATGCGCCTTGGGTCCGCAGCTCAACATCTGGTGCGGCCGTTCTGCTCCTTAACGTGTGGGAAACAATAAAGACTCTAAATGTATGTGTTTAAGTGGAGTAACGGACAGCTCGTCACATGGGGCGTAAACAGCTGTAGGACACATTAGCGGACCAGACGCGAAAATGTTCGTGCTCTTTTTAGCAGCCGTAAGCGCAAACAATATCGGGGAAGGCCGACGAACTTCGTTGAGAATCCCAAAGTACCTTGAGGCACCTTTCCTGTGGGCTTCTTTCCATCGGATCACGTCAATACCTGGGGCGTGATCGGAGATCCTTGCTCGGAACACTTCGCGTTCGCGCGCTGCAACGTCACGAAGTGGGGCGCGGCTCTGGTTGTGCGCGCTGCGGATTTGGCGAGACTGAGTGCAACGCAGGCTTGCAGGATTGGTCACCTTCCTTTGTTTGAGGAGGCACAGTTTTATGACAGGGTGACCCCTAACTTGCGAGGGTGGACGCTACCAATGGACAAGCGGTGAACATCTCAAAAATTGACGAGCAGGTTTTGTTGTCTTCTTTTAGACAGTATAATACAAAACGAAACGTTTTTCGTGTTCATATGAGTAGGAATATTTCATGAAACGGATGACGTTTTTTTTTTTTCTCGTGAGGGTAAACGCATGACGTGCAGAGAAAACGGGCTCATGCAAAAACGTGGCCGCGCCCCGCTGCTTACGGGGCAAGGATGACCACGGCCAGTGATATGCATTGAAAGGCGAACAGAACCGTCCGCGTTCGCAAAATACAATCTCCGATCTCGCCCCTGCTGGCATCGTCGGCAAGTTTTCTTTAATTTAGCTCGATACGTGCATGCAGCCAGTTACTTGCATGATAATTTGATGTAGCATAATACCACCGTTCCCAATCGAAACAGCCTTCGGAATCGGGGCACTCCCACTAGTTGATAAAGAAGCAGCAGTTCATCTTCTGACAATTCGGCTCTGTTTGCCGCGGCACGACGCCAGTTCCGCACAGTTTTAAGGCGACGTTCGCGGGATACGTTCATTTATAAACTGCGGCACGAAAATAGAGTACAAGACATAGTCGCGTAGAAAACAAAAACAAAGAAAATGCGACAGTGGTATACAAGGCCCCTTGTGCCATTGCCAGTATATGTCTATTTCAGGAAGCGAAAGCGTAGCGCTGAGCTGTCCGGTAGCCACAAAAGACGGCGATGATGGTAATCTTTACTGGCATCCTCTTCGAAGCTGGGTGACGGATAACAGCCGCCTAGCGTGTTCGTTACAATCAAGTGTTACTTCATGTTTTGTACTCTAGTATTCTGGCTCTTATGTATACTTCTTGCTTTAATGCACGCCCCCAATTAAACTGTATGCTGCTGTCTAAGGCAGCAACGACACCGCCTCTATCAATGTCATATTTGCATTTCTACATTGCTTTTTCACCAATTATTAGTTTCTGTCGCTTATCTGAGCGAATGACCAGATTCAGTTTGATGCACAGCGCCTCTGGATGCATTCCATGAATATTCTAGTGAGTATATGGTCGCATTCTACATTACACCGTGCTGCATATATCTTGGATCTTTGGTGCAACGCATACCGCAGGCTGTCTCAGATATTCCCTATGGTCTGTTATCGTCTTCAGACCTCCGACTCGGACAGCAAACCTCCGACCCTTGTGCTATCATGCATATTCTTTCTTGTAATTTATTTTATTTTAATGTTTTCTTTTGGTAGTGCCGTAAGTCCCTGCGGTAGCTTTTTGCGTGCTTTACACAGGAATTGCGATCTCTGTTCATACAACTTTCTTTTTGATAACTCGTAGTTGTTAGTTTGCACTTCAATAAGCATATGCTTCTTGTCATTTTTATTGATCTTTTCCTCATTTCACGTAGGTGCTCTTAAGGTACGTGCATTTACGTACTCGAGCTCCTCATTTCTTCATCCCCTCGCAGTGCCACATTTGTGCTTTTTCCGTGAGCCGCCCTTCGCAGAGGCGCTTCTTTAGGGCGTTTTAGAAGTGAAGGATTACCGTACGGTAGGCGCGCTAATACCGTTTCTTCGCTGGAGGAAACAGGATGTCTTGGCCATACAAAAACGTGATAAAAGGCTCTTTCACACTTTCATTACACTGTATAGTGTACACATATCGCTGTTTCCGACTGAAACAGCGAGGTGCCGACCACGACGGCATGGTATTACCGTACGAAAAGTACGGTAGGCAGCCACTGCTAGAACACCCTGTTGGCGCGCCCATACTGGACTCCCACGGCGCACCGTCTTGGGTGCCCGCGAACTGTGCAGCGTGTTTCAAGGAGCGGCAACGAATGAGGAATAACCCAGTGCTCACTTAACCAGGCCATGAGTAGAATGGCTACGCAATTTAAACGCTACGTGTAATACCAGGTCCTTTGTGGCACAAAGGACTTCGAAAATTACAGGCCGATTAGCTTACTGTCAGTCGTCTACAAGGGATTTACCAAGGTAATTGCGAACAGAATTCGGGCCACCTTTGATTTCAGTACACCTAACGAACAAGCCGAGTTTCCTAAAGGCTATTCAACAGTAGACCATATTCACACTATCAATCAGACGCATTCTCAGCAAGCATTGTCAGATAATGAATGGTCGCTTACCATTGTCTCTGAGGAGGAAAGTGTATAACAGCTACATCTTACCGGTACTTAGTTACGGGGCAGAAACTTGAAGGTTAACTAAGAGAGTTCAGCTTAAATTGAGGACGACGCAGCGAGCTATGGAGCGGAAAATGGTAGGTGTAACATTAAGGGACAAGAAGAGAGCGGAGTGGGTTAAGGAACAAACGCGTGTTAGGGACATATTAATGGAAATTAAGAAGAAGAAATGGGCGTGGGTGGGCCATGTAATGCGAAGAGAAGACAACCGTTGGTCATTAAGGGTAACAGAGTGGATTCCTAGAGAAAGCAAGCGTGGCAGGGGGCCGCAGAAGTTTAGGTGGGCAGATGAGATCAGGAAGTTTGGGGGATAAATTGGGCCGAGTTAGCACAGGACAGAGATAATTGAAGATCTATGGGAGAGGCCCTTGACCTGCAGTGGGCGTAGACAGTCTGATGATGATGATAATAATACCAGGAACATCACAACTTCTTTTTCTTCTGCTGCAGCTGCTCTCTGTTTTAGGGCACTCACCTAAAACAATGGACTGCGCGACGCATGCAGTTTCCCTTTCTGGACAAAATTAAATGTCATTATTCCTGGGGCGCGTCTGGAGCAAGCTCCACCGCTACTACAAGCGGCCTTCTCGAGCAGAAAGCGCGGCAGCGCAGGGTGCGCCTGTTATCCCTAGTTCGATTGTCGACTCGAGTGGCGCTGATTTGAGACTTTCCCAACCTGTTTTCATCTTTAGCATCGATCTCTGCCGTCTTCTTCTTCTTTTTTTGTTGTTGTTGTTGTTGCTTAGGATCAGCGCGGCCAAGGCATCTTTTGTGACAACAGCTGTTTAACGCTACCGCGTTACTAGAGGCATTTCCGGTAATCTAAGCCTCAAATGTTTTCAAGCACAAGCTGCACGTGACTTTACTGTGACTTTTTAAGCTGTGACTTTCCAAGCACGTATACACACACACACACACACACACACACACAAACACACACACACACACACACACACACACACACACCACTGGAATTTTCACTGGACCCATTTCAGGTCGTTGGTGCAGTGAACTGAAGTTTGTCTTCCTTTGCAGTACAATAGACAAAAGGCTCAGGGCCAATGGCATCATGCCCGCCTGCCAGAACAAGCTTATTCGCGGTAGGTAACGGTATCATCATCATCATCAGCCTATTTAGGTCCACTGCAGGACGAAGGCCTCTCCCATCGATTTCCACTCCACCCTCTCCTGAGCGAGTTGGTTCCACTTTACGCCCGCAAACTTTTTAATTTCATCGCTCCATCTAACCCTTTGCCTGCCTCTGTTGCGTTTTCCCTCTCTTGGTATCCATTCCGTCGCTCTTACTGTCCATCTGTTATCTGTTCTCCTCATGACATGTCCTGCCCAGGTCCACTTCTTTCTTTTAATTGATATAATAATATCGGCTACTCCTGTCTGTTCTCTGATCCATTCCGCTCGTTTTTTATCTCTTAGCGTTACCCCTATCATTTTTCTTTCCATTGCACGTTGCGCGCTCCTTAGTTTCATCTCTAGTCTTTTAGTTATCCTCCACGTTTCTGCACCGTACGTTAGTACTGGGAGGATACAGTGATTGAATACTTTGCGCTTTAGTGAGAGCGGTAAGTTTCCAGTCATGATTTCGTAATTCCTTCCGAATGCGCTCCAGCCCATCCTTATTCTACGGAGAATTTCTTTTTCGTGGTTGGGAGTTCCTGTTATTAACTGTCCCAGGTATACATATTCGTTTACACATTGTAAGGGTTCATTGTCGATTGTAAATTCCTGTTCCTTAGCTAGGCTATTGAGCATAACTTTGGTCTTTAGCCTATTCATTTTTAACCCAATTTTAATACTTTCCCTGTTTAGGTCATTAATCATGTTTTGTAGTTCGTCTCCATCATTGCTAAAGAGTACAATGTCGTCTGCAAATCTTAAATTGCTGAGATATTCTCCATCTATTCGAATGCCCTTTTCTTCCCAGTCTAGACGTTTAAAGATTTCCTCTAAACATGCAGTGAATAGCATCGGGGATATCGTATCTCCCTGTCTCACACCTCTCTCGATCGGGATTTCTCTGCTTTTCTCATGTAGGAGTAGTGTGGCTGTGCAATCTTTGTATATGTTGTTTATGATTTTCACGTATACGCCAGGTACCCCTTGTCGTCGTAGAGCTTCTATAACTGCTTGTATTTCTATGTAGTCAAATGCTTTCTCGTAGTCGATAAACGCCATATAAAGAGGTTTGTTATATTCGGCGTACTTCTCAATTACTAGGTTGATAGCGTGGCTGTGGTCCATTGTCGAGTAACCTTCCCTAAAACCAGCTTGTTCTCTCGGTTGGTTAAAGTCGAGGGTTTCTCTTATCCTTGTAGAAATTACTTTTGTAAATAGCTTGTATATTACTGGGAGTAGGCTAATTGGTCTGTAATTCTTTAACTCCTTTATGTCACCTTTCTTGTGGATAAGGATTATATTAGCATTTTTCCAACTGCGCGGTATACTACATGTCTTGACACATTTCGTGAAGAGCGATGCAAGTTTTTCAAGTACAACATCTCCTCCGTCTTTGATCAAGTCGGCTGTTATACCATCTTCACCGGCTGCTTTACCGCGGGCCATGCCTTTAGCAGCTTTTTTGACTTCGTCAGTGGTTATACATGGAATTTCAGTATCTTCCTCTGATTCTATTTCTTTTAAGGTTGTATGGTCTGTCTGAGGTAACGGTAGGCAGCTATTTAAATGGATGCACTGTCCTGGAACAGGTCGATACCGGCGTCCAAACCCCGTCGAGCTATGAGTTCAAGCGAGGCACCCTGTCACGCTACAAGCTACTCACTTCATCTTTGGACGGCGCGAAAACCTAAACCTCGCCGTGACATGTGCCCCTGTTGCGTGTGCAAAGAAAGAAGTATGCGAAATAAACTGCATGCCGTATTTTCCGCTCCCGCGGGTTCTCCCGAACGACGTCGTGTGTACGTGATTCGTCCAGATCGGCTTGACCACGGCACTTGCGTTTCTTATCCGCTTATCTGTTCAAGCCCTATTTTGGTGCTCTGGACTAACCATGCGAAAAAGCTGTGAAGTCCGTATCGAGGTTTTTTTACACTCCTCACTACCCACGTCTAAGTCGTTTTATTTCATTTCTTCTTCTTCTTCTTCTTCTTCTTCTTCTTCTTCTTCTTCTTCTTCTTCTTCTTCTTCTTCTTCTTCTTCTTCTTCTTCTTCTTCTTCTTTTCGTGCCAGAAGAGCAGAAGAGTGATCTTCGACGATGTTCGATTTGGGCCGGTTAGTGCGGCGGGGGAACTAGCCAAACGCATGCGTAAGGCTAGAACGCTAAGCACCCCGCCACGGTGGTCTAGTGGCTGTGGTATTCGGCTGCTTCGAATCCCTGCCCCGGCTGCTGCATTTCGATGGAGGCGAAATGTTGAGGCCGGTATATTGTGCGATGTCAGTGAACGTCAAAGAACCTCCGATGGCGGAGATTTCCGGAGCCCTCTACTATCGCGTCTCTCATAATGACATCGTCGTTTGGGGACGTTAAACCCCAGAAATTAATCAATCAGAACACCAAGCGACAGATTTTAGGGCGCACCGTTATGCTTATCACTTTTTCTATATTTTTTTTAATCTTCAATGCCTGCCGAAAATCTCTGCCGCTAATTTCAATGAACTCCAGCCTATCTTCGTGTGATTAGTACCATTTAAAGCCTTCAATTTTCCTGATAACATGAATTTCTTTTCCTAGACTGCGCTTATATTCGCTTGGCGCGATTGTGCTGCCTTAAATTCATGGTCACTTTATCAGTCTTAAGCCATGGTATGGCCTGCTCAACAGTACTTGTTTCTGCATATATCTCAAATAAGATGCCAGTTAGTCCCGCGCAACGGGCGGGAATACCGCTTATCTCGTTTTGTGGGACGGTATCCGTGTGTCGCGAAACGTCGTCCTGCGGATTAACAAGACTGTATAAGGCATACATCTTCACATAGGCTAATGAACGTCGTTTGTTGATTTGCGTTCTGATACATAACGCCATTCGCATGCAGCGACCTCAGGCAGCTTAGTAATGACCCTGCAAAAGAGAAGCATGGTATTCGGGCAGGGACATGATCAGCGAGCTTAAGAATATTTACACAACCTATTATTTTACGTATTTGTGTTCAACTTTGTCATCTCCGTGCGAAACCAGTGCTGACAACGAAACCAAGGAAGGCATGCGAGGCATGCATGATTTAATTGAAATGTCGTAATTATGTGATGAAATGGAAAATGGAAGTGAACAAAAAAGAGAAAAGAACTCCCTGCTGTTGAGAAGGCTGAACCTCATGTAACGAACTTTCGGTGGTGAGCACCGGCAAGCCGCGACAGCAGCTTGCTTTCGTCGTTCTACAGGCACATGCGCAACAAAAATATCGCCGCATCTCCACTAATGCGTATCATGACGAGTGGCGAAGCACCGGGTATCGTACCGGTATGTCACTGTACGCCATCGCTCGTTGCCACTATACTTGTTTCCTCTTTGATGCTGTTGCATTTATGTCCTCTTGTTATTATATTTCGTATATCGTCTTCAGATCTGGATTCACATAGACACATGTTTCGACTATAGCAACGGTTTTCTATACCGTGACCGCGAGAGTCGACGACAAGGCTATGTCCTAAGGTTCTTGGCCCCTAAAATCATGACAGTTCACTAACGTGAAACCTGGGAAAGTGCGACATATGTGGTGCTTCCCACAGGAACACGTCAGCCCCTGCTAATGGACTTGCTTTAACGTGGCCACGACGACGGCGTTAGACGCCGACAGCCCGGGAACATTAGCAGAAACTCGTTAGAATCGTTTCTGACCCGACAAGCCTACATATGCACATTCTGGGTTCACTGCCGCCAGGATCGGCCCACACATGCACACAGAGCATGTGACTGCTAATTACGTGAATTACGTGTTAATTACGTGAATTTCGCAGCATTGTGTTCCCGGTTTCAGTAAACACGCCGTACAGCAGATGTCAGTAGTAGTGAGCACAGTACCGGGCTTCCACTGCGTAAGTAGTTTAAACGCATCTAAAGCTTTATCCCTTTGGAGCGTTGTAGTTATGCCACCAGCACCCACGATTAAGTATAAACAGGTGTTCGCGCTCACTCTCGGCAAATAACTATTGCGACGTCAGGTCTAATCAGACGACTACATGAAAAACTATGATATATATTCGAAAGCGTTCCTGAAACTCTTTTTTTTTACATTTTGTCACTGATTACGCGACGTCATTATCAAATTATTCACACCATAAATTAAGCGAAGTACCTTACACCAAAGCAGCTATGGGCTTGTTCGTGTCTCCTTCCTCCTTGCCGCTGCTTTTCGTCCTCAACTCGCTTACCTGCGGAGTGCGCCCAAGCGAATGCTTCGCCTCCAACGCCGGCCACTGCGCCGAGTCCTCAGTCAACATCATGCCATAGTGGGCTGGCAAGGAGAAGCTCCTGGTGCGCCAGCGACGTGAGTGTTTGCCGCCAGGTGCCGCGACACTACCGGTGGCTGGCCGCAAACGTTCTATACTGTGCTCATGACGTCAGTCGGAGAAAGCCAATCACATCAGTCGCTGATTGCCCATAGCGCGACCCACGGCTATAGTGGCAGCTGAAAACTCTTTAGGTTGGGTCGCGGCGATCTTTTACCATGCAAATTTTTAAAACCTAGTAGTAAATAATACACCTAATACAGAGCGCTGATATTCGTCTGCAGATGATCAAGAGGACTTGAGATACCGGCGCAAACACCAGTAAACAATCAGCCAATACTTTGTAAAGTCCCTATGAAACTCCCTATATCAGGCTGCCAGAATATATCACCTGAAGTGCTATGTTTCTTGAAGATACATACAATAGTAATGACAACTGTATAATCCTGGCCTTGTGCACAGAAATGCATTGCCGATGAAAGAATCTAATAAAGCTTACTTTACAGAGGTCAAATAAGTAGTTATCACATTCCTTAACAATATAAGTTATTCCATTTGTACATGTGTTCGAGACCTCTACAAAGAGTTTTCTTGCTATTTTTTTGTTAAAGCTTGTGTTAGTGGACTTGTTGATTTAACCTCTTAGCAAAATAAAGGACAAGAGCAACCTTTAGGGAGAGTAGCTATATTTTTCTTTCTTGCGAATTATGACATGTAACATGTTATACTTTTCCGTATATACTTTATTACAGTCTACTAAGCTTTCTTTCGAGCCGGAGAGCTGCATAATTCAATTACGAAAGTTATCTCGAAATTATGCCCCCTCCCCCTCTTACTTTCCGTCTCCTGTCTTTTCTCTACGCAAAGTGCAGGCGCTGCAGTCAGGGAAGCTAGCTTTTCTATAACTTTACCGTGCCCGTATAGGTATAGTGATGTTCCCTGTACAAAAGACGAGCAAATTTCGCGACAGTCGATATCAGTGTAGCCCTATCGATTACGCGTGCAGAGCTAACGCAAGGCGTGTCGTGCTTCGCGTATACGTGTGTGTGTTTTTCTTTCTTCCTTGTTTATCAAGCGTTAATCAGATTTACATGTCGCCGGTGCGCCGACACTAGGCAAACACGGCAGGCTGCTTGACAGAAACTGTTTGTACCCGATAACCCTTCAAAGTCATTCGACTTCTCGTAAGCTTGCCCAGGGCTGCCACCCGACAGTTACGTAGCGAAATTTCCTTGCGCTTGTAAGCTTGTTATTGGAAGATATCGGCTGATTTAGTTTCCCCCTACACTGCAAACTTGCGACAAAGAGAAAGTTAGCGGCCCTCAAACGAAGCCGAAATGCTCGGAAGGTCACCGCGGGTAACGTTCGCCTTGCTTTGCGTCTTCCCCGATGCGTTCAGAGCGGCGCTAAAGAAAGTCAAGTTGTCAAAGTAATCCGGACTTCTACACTGCGGCTTGCCACATCAGGGGCCGTGTTCTAAGCTGATCGCCAAGGGTGACAGTGTCGTCTGTCGTGGCGTAGACTTTCGCGAGTCGATTGCTTGCTACTTGCTTGCCAATCCTCAACCAGCCAATCAGCGCGCCTAGCCAAAGGCGACACTTTGGCAGGATCACCGAAGGCGATCGTTTTCAGAGCGTGGTTCCAGAACGAGACGCCTGTCAAAAATTGGAGGCATGCAAACCGAGGCTGTAAAAAAAAAGTTTAGAAAGGAACTGTTCGCGGACACATCGTGCAGGTTGAGTATTTCTTGTTTGCGTTGGTCCAGAGCTGTGTCCTGTAATATGATTGCCCCAGCGTGTCATTATAGTGCAGCTTCGTTGACTCCTTTATTTTGTATTCATGCAGTAAACGTAAGGCTATCTCAAGTAGTCTATCATGGCGCTTTCCTCACTGTGTATATATTACAATTAGTGCACTCACTTCCTCGCGTACGGTATAGGGGTACATTATCTACTGCGCAGACGCGTTCGGAAATGCTTTTCTTGCAAAGCTCTGTAGCGGAGTTTTTCTTTCGACCTTGATACACCGGAAGCACCAAATGAAGTGCGCCGCGTCACCATTGCGTGCACGTTCTTTGTATAATGTATAATGTCGAGCCTTGTCAAAACGGCAGTTTTGACAACGCTACCATATACCTTGACGCTACACTGCCGTTCAAAACTGCCGTATAGCAGGGCCACAACTACTTCTAGTCGACAGGGTTGTGGGCTTTTCGGAGGCCGTCTAGTGTAAGGCCTTCGAAATGTGGCTGTAGGACCCAGCTATCAGATTTAGGTGCCCACTAAAAACTCTACCCTTTCATTTCCTTTCCGTCACCCCCAAGGATCCTAAGCCACGCTCTCTACAAAGGTTGCAGGAAATGAAGTTATTATTATTATTATTATTATTATTATTATTATTATTATTATTATTATTATTATTATTATTATTATTATTATTATTATTATTATTATTATTATTGCATAGTAGATGGTCATGAAAACGCTTCTTTTGCAATAACATCCATCCTTTTATTCTCAGGCAGACTTACATGGGAATGTATGCAATAGATTTCATTTTCGTTTTCATTCAACAAGAAAAAATGTTGCAGGAGACCAAGGAAAGGACAAGCTGAGCAAGCAGCCTGAGATAAAATCCTCGCCACCCCACAGGGACGTCAGAACGATGGTGCTTACAACAGGAAAACAAAATATAAATAATGCACATGGCTCGTCTGGAAGATAGAAGCGTGCGTGCACAAATCACGTAAGGGACGCTTTCAAAAAGACAGGTGCATGACGATGTTTTGAAGCCACCAGGAAACAAGTTAATGTCAAGGATGTTGTGCCAAACGCTATGCGTAGTTCTTCACATGAAATTTGTGTAATGCCTGAAAAGCTGTTGTTTTCTTAATTGTATGTCTGGAAATGTTGTCAGCGTGAGCCACAGCATCTGCTTGACCCAATTTGTGCCACATTTCTTTTATTTACCATTCTTCTGGTTTCCGTGTGTTATATTTTTGATGAGGTGGCCTGTATTGCTGCTAGAGTTTGTAGGGCACTATTTTTCTTCTTTTTTTAATATGACATATCGCCTCCTTTTCTTAGCGAATTTCAGCTCATTGTCTATGATCTCCAAAAAAAATTGCTTGGGGGATTACCACGAAAGGGTTGTTTAATTGCATACCGAGTCCGTCGGCAATAAGGTCCCTAGATAACTTTTCCGCCCTCTTTATGTAGCGAAAGGCTTTGAAGCCCCGCCAAGACATCTCATTGGTCGGCGTTGCTTTCGGCAGCCAATGCTCTTCCTACAGCTGCCCTCTCGCCGCCACTTGAAGGCTGGTTAGAAAGTATGTCAGATAAATTTGTGCGCTTCAGTACGCGCCTCCCTTATATTTGACGCGTTTCACTATCATACCTTAGAGAAATTCGCATGTTGAAGTTCGGACGCTCTCGGCGCGCGCATACTCCGATCTATGAGGTTAGGACTAACATGGCAGCCGACGCCGATTGTGTGCGTGAATGGAACGGAAGAGGAGCTAGATGTGGCTACTTCAAAAAAGCGGTAAAAACTAAGCACTTTAGTGAGCACCATTGCGTGCTGTGCAGGGCAGCTTCGTGACTACGTAACGCAGCTGCAATAGCAAACACTATCAATCATCGGCAATGAAACAAGTTTCTCGAAACGGCCTGACTATGCAATCGAGAAATAGAGGATCTCAAATGCCCCATCGCAGGCGCCCTGAACCACTCATACTGATCCGTCCATGTATACGCGAAGATAGTTTCGATAACGCGCTTTTAGGCGCCCAACTACCAAACACAGCATAACTTATGAGCGTTCATACCACAAAATAAAGCCCTCTACCAACGCAAGGTGACCAGGCCGCTGCCGATCTTTCAAATGGCTGGCGTCCCTGTCTCGTAGGACACGTAACGCCACCTAATGCCATGTGTGAGTGACAACGATACCGACAGCAAATCATCCGGGAAAGATCTTTGCTGTGAGCAGGTTGCCGAGTCGAAAAAAGCCGCCTTAACAATGCTCGAGCAGCCAAAAGACAGAGCTGTCGGCAGTGTGCCTCGTGGACATCTACGTCGTTTGATGCTAGCTGGGGAACGGCCGAAGATAATTGTTATTCTGACGTGCACACAAGGATTGACAATTAAAGAGTGCAGACATTTTATCTTTTCGCCCACATACGTGCAGGTAATATATATAGTGCGCAAATATTGGCTCTAACTATAGAGCGTACCTGCTTGTCCAATTATCCAAGCTCCCTTTCAGTTTGCGGTCGTCGTCGGGTCCTTCGAACCCGAGAGATAGCATAGCGAGCTTGAATATTCCTCAATGTACGCCCGCATTACAGTCGAAAAGGGTTTTTTTTTTTTCCTCGGGCACCGCGCGTAGCGGTACATAAAGAATTCACTTCGGGAGCCCACAAATGCTCCCACGTATAGTGATGAGCGCAGTTGGAGCTCATGAAAGTAAGAAGATCTCGTTTGTGGTAGCTCCGCAAAATGAAGTTTCGCAATTGGAATGCGGTACGGGAGTTGAGCCATCGAACAGATATTGCCACTGCCTCTTGAAGAATGTAAAAGGCAGCTCCCCAACTTCCACTTCGTACGAAGCGGAAAATGCTGCCCGCATGCAGGCACCGCCGTCGCTCTCTCTCTCTTTTCCAGCCGAGCGATCGCATGGATGCGGGCCGGGTAAATTCTTTATGAGACGTCCGAACTCTTCGGGAACATCCGGGAGGTCGTGGATCAGGGATCGTCTGCTCTTCCTAAGCCTTTTTCCGTGGGTTTGGTTTGGCCCCCTAACTTGTGCCGCGCATCACTACAAGACGTCGCTGAAGACAAAACTCTTATAAGGTGCCCTCATCAATGTGTACAAGATCGTTTCGTCTAAAAGTTGTGTCAACATGGGCGCCTTAATTGGGAAAAACAAAAAGATCTTGGGGGTCTATTACAGTACGACGGAATACTCAATAGTCTTCCATGATGGCACTACCCGATTGGTTAATTATGCCTGTGAAGGCAGAATTGATCAATCAGCGATTGGGTATGGATCAAGGATCAGTCAATTATGCGTGCCAAGGTAGAATTTACCAATAACGGAGGACTAATACGAAACAGTATTCGTGTTACGTGTTACAGTATACGCCTCTTGAAGGTATTTGCGCTAGAAGAGTGCATCGTCGCAGCAAATTTCTGCGGGTACCTCTGGGACTCAAGGTGCAGTACAGAGTATAAGTTCGGCTCTTGTTTCAGCCAACTAACTTTCTTATTATAATCTTGTGTCGGCCCGATGCGGCCTCTCTGGCATCATTCATGCTGTGACTGCTTTAGAGTCTGCCATCTCAGCGGATCTAACCTCCGTGTTTAGTCGCTGAACTGCTACCACGAAGTAACCCCCATATGCAGAGATGTAACTTGCATCGCGCCTGGACTTGATTTGCGGAAGTCGGCCCGAAGCACGAAGCGAACTTGAAACCGTCCAAGTCTGCTTTCGCGTTTCATAGACGCTCGACCTGATCAGACCTGACTTACTTGAGCAAGTCAAGACCGTGCTTCAATGCAAGCGCGTGTTGCTCGTCTGTGTTCGAGGTTAATAATAGATTCATTAGCGTAAGACACGTTGTACGGCAAAAAAGTACGCCTTCTTCGAAATATCAGTCAGCGCACACACGCTGAAGTGTGCTTTGGGTCAAGTTATTGCATTCCGCGACGGGCTGCTGCTGTGATATACAGTGTTGCTTGCTAAAAGAGGTCATTATCCGCGGGTTTTAGGGCGGTCTCCAAGAGCTGCACAACCTTCCTTGTTTCGGTTTTCGCTTCTCTTTACCTAAAGGTCTCGTTTCGCGTGTGTATAATTGCCCATACAGGTGCCAAAGGATTGGTGTGCGTTCATGGTGCCTTTCAACGGCTCTTGCTCTAGATTGTCCCAAGGCGCTTGTGAGTCGTCTGGGCTGACACCTTGATGTGATATGCCAGTGCGATCGCATATGATCGGTTTTTGAAGGAGTTCGCCTTTCTTTCTCCCGTAGGCATTCCAACAGAATTGCAGCTGCCCTTGTTATAATCCGACTACGCGACCCTTTCAAGATAAGACCAAGATAGACGAACGCGCTAGGTCGGAATGTTAGCAAAAAAAATTAAAAAATAAGCACGAAAAAAAAGAGTAAACGCGCTCCGAACGACGGGTACGGGCTACGTGGGTCCCCCTGTCCGGTCTCGCATGTTTCACGCTGCCCGCAAGAAGAGCGGAAGGAAAGTACACGTGCAGACAGTCTGCTTTACGTGAAACATTCCACGTAGACAACAAAAGGACTAGAGTGTATGCCATCGTCTAGTAAATCAGGTTTCGGAGCCCGCGTGCCGGCCACCGCGCTTCGTTTGGAATGATACTGCTGTCATGCCAACAGGACTTGACGCTGAAACGTTGCAGCCCTGTGCGATCTCGTCCCAAGCTAACGCTTACAACCAAAGGCGGCACCCGGTTTTACAAAATATGAAAAGAGCCTGCTCACCGTACTCGTGAACGACTACGGGCACACCATGGAATGCCACGTTGTTTGAAACATATAAAAGATAACCACGTACGGTATCACGCGGCACGGTAACCGACAATAGGAAGAAATGTTAGGATAAGCTAAAAGAAAGCGGAACAAGGAAGCTGCAAAAGAAAAGCGATATCACAACAAAATTGCTAAGCGCACATTACTGGCTCATTCGGGCCGCTTTTATATTTTCTCGTTGGATTACCGCGTGACAAGTTCGGCATGCTGAACGTTAATACAGTCATGAGCGCCAACAGTGATTGGAAACAACGAAATTGGCTCGTAATCACGCTTTCAGCGAAGCGTGTTTCTTACCTTGAGGATTGTTTACACTGAAAGCAAACGGTTGACACACCGATCCCTCGAGGTAAAAGAATCGCTAAAGATACATGAGCAGCACTTCCGTGTCGTCACCATCACTTTATTGCACGCGTGTGTGCAGTCGAGGCATCCGCTTACACAAAGTAATCCGGCCACTTCATGAAAATCCCGTGTCACTTTAGGAGATCTCGCAAACTGCAGGAAGCACACCAAAATCCAGCACAGCGGCTTCGCAGTGAGCAGGGTCATTTTTTTCCAAACGCACGACACACATGTTCACGGAGGAATCCGCACGAGACCATCGGCGACTGTTTGAAGCGTACTGGTGCCGCGAAACCACACAGCCGGTAACTGCAGCGTCCAAGGCACAGGCTGTTTTCCGGAGTAGTCCTCGCTTTCTCGGCGAGGCATCGCACCCAGAAGCTGTCGCCCGGCGTTTTCGTGCACATGTGGCGAGCGAGGTATTGTTCGTCGTACAGCGTCCCCTAGCTACCTCGGTCATGCAGGGGTGGCGGCGGAATTTTCGACTCGCGATGCGCTTCTGAAAATGCTGCATCCACGGTGTGACAAGCAAATGCACGAACAAGTAACCTCCGCTTGACGTCCGTACGGGGGGCGGCCATGTTGGAATGAAGCACGAAGTCAGTTTCAAGCTAGCCCCTGAGCAGACTTGAAATGAGAGCGGACTTCGGCCTGTCCCAAGTCCTCCGCAAGTCACCCGCAAGTCAAGTACGATTTATGACATGCGGCGAAGCGTTCTTGAGAATGGCGCAAGTCAAGTTCGAGCCAAGTTACATCTCTGCATACGGGGGTAACCGGCTTCTTAGCCAGTGATTGGGATGCCGCAACTTAGGGCCGGAGATAATAAGGCTCGGTTTTTGTATCTGAATGTATAGATTGTAATCAGGTGTTTCCGGTATCCTGACAGGAACATAGGCTGGCTAATAACGCAGCTTGGAAGAGTGTCTAGTTATAACCTTGGCGTTAATTCAGTGTGTATACCAATTATTGTACAGTCCTGGGCAGCAATCTCTTCCACTTGTCATGGAGAAAACTTCCTCACAGCACGAGATGTACCGAAAGGGGCACTAACTCGTCAGATAGTTCCTTTCTTATTACATGCGCATGGTGACATCAGCACCACTCGTTCTCCGCTTCAGCCTC
Organism: Hyalomma asiaticum; assembly: GCA_013339685.2. Lineage (NCBI taxonomy): Eukaryota > Metazoa > Arthropoda > Arachnida > Ixodida > Ixodidae > Hyalomma > Hyalomma asiaticum. Next base: position 17,738,263 of record CM023481.1, on the reverse strand, counting down.
GAAATACATGAATTTAATGTTGGATTTTACGCTTCCTTCCATCGCGTTCGCAGCTATACCGACGAAAGTATGATATGCGCTGAAACTATACGGTAATAGCTGAAAGACAGGTCTACAAAGACAGGTCTATACTCCACCAAATGAGCTCACCATTCCACTTCACGGGTGTGCATGCGTGGATAACGTAAAAGGAGCGTTACGTGACCAAAAGGCGACTCCAATGCTTTAATCTGCCATATCGCAAAGCAATAGCCTCTCGAGAAAAAGCATCGCTTGTGTCAATGTTTTTTTTTTTTTTGGACTACGAACAAGGCCAATGAATGGCGCTTACGACTCGCGACGACTTGTATGTGGCTTATTTTCCGCAAGAAGTCATAGCGCCGAAAAGATAAGGACAAGGGAGGCGACACGACATGGTGTCCTGTCACATGTCCTGTCGTCTTCCCAGTTCTTCTCTCTTCGGCGCTATATATGGCTTCTCATGAAACGGACCAACTAGCCCAAAAATCGGTTATTTTCCGCCTTTGTTTCTTTTTTCCTGTTAAAAGAATGTATGCCAAATCTCCCGCTTTATATGCCTATATATAGCGAAATGCCCTTCGTACAACTGCGGCAATATGATCAAGAACATGCGCATGTAAAAAATATTTCTTTTATTTTTGTCTTATAGCACCATTCTCTACTCCTTGCTTCGTTAGATCCACTATAACTGCACACAGTTTTTGTTTAATATCCGGTTCTCTTATATATTCGCATAAATTTGGCGCACACAGCGCCGTTAAGCCGTACACGACACAGTTCCTCACGTTTTAATCCTCGTGTACGTTGATATTCAGTTGTTCGTTGAAAATCATGATTACTGGAATTTATTTTATTGCCACTATATATCACGGCAAGGCTGTATATGTCTAGGTGAAACACTCGCAGTCCGGCCACAAAAACCCACTGTGTGCGCACTTCTTTCATAGCGGAACTGTTAAACATCGCTAGGTTGGTCTTCGCGTTCGCAGTTCTGAGCGAAATGGAGGGAGTGTGGATGGAGTAGAGGAAGTGCACACAGAGAAATAAATAAATAATAGAAATAAAAATTTCTTGGTGAGGAGGTATTCGAAAACACGGGCAGGCACGGTCCGAAGGCAAGCGGCATAAACCACTAGGCTATAGACCCTAGACCCACTTCTTTTTTTTTTCTTTTTCTTACACGATATTTATTATAAAGCCTAGTAAGGGCCGTGAATCCGCTGTACGCAGTCTCATTCGCAGTTGGTGCTCCAACAGCCAAAGTATACTCTGGAAACGTGACGTATACCAGTGCACAACACATGCCTGCGTTTCATGAAAAGCAAGTGCAAATGAACGATATCATGCTTGTCTCTCGCCACCAATTACAGTAAGTTGACAAGGCCACCGAAGCTCATCACAGGAACTCAACGCACTTGAGGTGTGCTCAGCTCCTCTGTACCGCTTGCCTTGGAACCAATAAAGTTAAACGGGTGGTTTTCAGGCTTTTAGGTTTCTCCGCAGCTCTGTGACAACCCGCGACTCAACAGTGCTACGTGTGCGCTTCTCGCACTGACAAACCAGTGCCACCCGCGGGGACATATATAAAAGCCCTGAGAAGCAAGCTTGCCGCGAAAACCCTCGCAAGCGCGACAGCTTCTATGGCGGCGGCGACGTGGTACCGCCAGACTTGAGGCTCAGTGCAAGATTACGATATGTCATAACATGTGAATAGCTTGCGAATGGTAGACGACTGTCACCACTCCATATTAAGCCGTTATTAAAGAACAATCACAATAATCAACTATCCGCTAAGCTTGTTTACCCATACCCGTACTTATACATCCATTGGGCTACACGAGCTAAACCACGCATTAGAAAGAGAGATAAAGCAAGAAGCGACGGGAAAAAATAGGAGCGTCAATCATACGAACATCCAGTATAGTACCCTGTGCTCTGGCGGCGGCTCTAATATAAGCAAAGCCAGATGACATTCCGGCTAAAGCGAGCGCAGAAGGCGGCTGCCACCACGCCTGCGCGTCTCATCGTTAATGGGCAGGAAAAGTCTGCCAATCACGAACGCCACGAAGAAGAAAAGAAAAAAAAGAAGCGCATCGAGAGTCTATAAAGGCGAAGGCTCCGCATTTTCTCGCTGCACCGTCGCGCAATCCCACGCTTGCCCCCTTCTACGTATACAGCCCATTCGACTAGATATTGCCTGCCGTGTCCCAAGCAATCCGGAAGTGCACGCGTGCAATCGCAGCGCGCTCGTTAAGAGCGTCGCAACTACAAGGTGATGATGGGCCCTGACACGCTGGTTATGCGCTCGCCGCTTTCAGCGAGCTTAAGCACCGGCATCCACTATATACTACACGCTGCCTCACTACGTGCCGTCGCGGCAGCCAGCACGCAGTTCAGGCGGCGCGGAATCGTGGTGCGACAGGGCTGCGTCGTACCTACAGCTATGTAGGAGAAATGGGGTTGGAAGTGTACAGGGATGAAGAGAAGGCACGCGCGCGCTCTTATAGCAAGTGTACGCAACGCTAGACGAAACGCGAACAAATAATTGCAATCGTTAGGCGAAGCGAAGCAGCCCGCGGCGGCTATGGGGACTTTGGGTTCCCTCTTTTTTTTATTTTCTCATCCCAGGAGAACGAGCTCGAAAAGGAAAGGACGAAACTGTTTTGTTCGCTTCCCGCGGCTCGCCTCGAAACAAAAGCTCGCGCCTTATAGCGTTACATATTGCGGTTGCCGCATTCAGCGGCAGCTGTTTCCTGGCCAGGCGTATAAGTGAACCCCCCCACTAGGCGAGCACAAGCGAATAGCAATTAACGGCGACTGTCGTCGTCGTCATCATCATCATCAAAAACGACCTTGTTTTTCCTCGCGCCCCTTCTTCAAATATACTTTGTTAATTTTTTATATTTCTTTATATATATCTTTTAAATTTATCGGTGGAGAGAGAGCGCTTACGGGAGAAGCGAGCCGGAAGGAGTGTGCGCTACCGATGTCGCCGGCCAGAAGACGGGTGGCAAGAAGGGGAAATCGGAAGTCGAGACGGAGCGGGAGCGCGCTAAGGCGCTCCTTTTCAGAGCACGCCAGAGAAAATGGTGCGTTGGTGAGAGTGGTGAAGAAGCAAGAGGAGGAGGCTTTTTTCCCCCTCTATCTTCTGTTTAAGAGACGAGCGTTTCCCGAAAAAGGCCCAGTGGCCCGTTGTGCGTGAGAGACGCAAAGCAAAAACAAGGGGGACGGACCGAGGGACCGCGTCGGCGGCCCCAAGAAGAAAGCGCCGCTGGCCGGGCATTGTTCGTCTCGTCGCGCGCGCGCGCTGCAAGAAGAGAGAGCGCGAGCGCGCGAAAACTCTTACGCTCTGGCGAAGAAGAAAAGCACTCCGCCATTGGCGAGCGTCCAAAAAAGCGAACGCTCTCGGCGGCGGAATCTCGTTTGTACAGCGGGACGCCAGATTCGGGGCTGTACGACGCTGCCGCCGGCTTGCATGGTCGCCTCCCTCCACCCCCGGTCTGCGACAAGGCAGCGCCTCGTTGCTCTCCGGTTCGCTGTGCTCTCGGTTGCCGCGGTTGATGCCGTTGTTGGCGCACGCCCTGGATTGCCATGGGGCCAGGGAGGCCTCGCGAATGTCGGCTCCCACCACGAGGATCTAACTGTCTCTGTTTGAACGGGAGGGTGTAAAGTATTTAACCACGCTGGGCACGACAGAGCGAAGCTACTTGGGCCTTCCAGGGTGCCGGGATTGGAAAAGTCAAGCTGGCGGCTGTTCCGCTCAAAAGATCGAAATTCACCTCAGTAGCGAGCCTCGCGCTTGCCAGTTGGACAGAGCACAAAAATAAAAAAGTAAATGCCGCGTCTTGTCGGAATCGATGTCATGCCAAGTAGACAGCAAGGAACTGCCTATCCCGCATTCTTTCGCATTGAGGCGAGTGTTACGAGTAGGATCAAATTTTTTTTTCAGTAGTTGTGCTTATAACGTGGGTTTACCAAGCACGTCGACGCTCGCGTTAGAGCACAGACGCCACTTTTATAGGAGAGAAAAATACGCCACAGTAGGCCCATGTGCCTATCGTAACGGGCGCTCGCTGGCGTATCTCTGCGGTGTCGAGCAGAACCGAGCAAAGCATTGCTGACCCGTAGTAGTACATACGTAATGGTTTATTGCATTGCTATAGGATCTGATACCTCGGACAACAGCCACAACTGATCTCAAGACGCCAAAGTTTCTTTAAAAAAAAAAAGCTCAAAAAATACGTATACCGCACGACGAAGATGGACACTAGACAAGCGCCAATCAACTGGCAATTTTATTACCGACGAAGCGAATAAATGCCATAACAGCGCCACTGCGCGCGCACCAACAGTGCTAACAGCACGAGCGGTGTTTGACAACCATCACAACTGCAGATGTTTAATGCGTCTATTTGCGTCACGTGGTTGGCATCCGTCGACCGTCGCATCAAGTTTGCCTGTGTCTGTATGCTTCTGCGATGTGTGCATCGGAAGGGCCAGCTAAACGCACAGTATGTCTTTCTATTCTTTAGGGGACACCATGGTGGTATATAGCGTTTACGGCGCGCGGCAGATGGGCCGAAAGGTACGGGTTCGATTTCGGTCGCGGCGCTGGCATTTTACTCAGCGTAAATTGCTAGAGCGTTTACGACAGCAATAAGAACAATACACCTAATTTATTGGGGCTTTCAATTTCGGCATTCCTTTTTAAGATTGTAGCACGCAGGATTCGAAATTCGTAAAGCTGTGAAGAGTCCATAAAGGTGGCTGATTGGGCATAGTGCGTGCTTTGTCTCCAAATACAGTTTGTAACAAATCATCTTTAATACAGAACAGTTGAATACTTAATTACACTTGGAAGTTAATTGTACTGCTTGTATGTTTTCTTTTTAATAATCCCTCGCGTCGCATATTTCGCTTACATGCATACGTCATCGAGGTGCTTCTATCATTGAGAGCACGAACCAGCTAATTGGAGTGCTTAACATAGTGCTGTATCTCCCAGAACTACACTAACCCTGTATGATTCTTCAATGGCACGTGTTTCAAAAGAGCCGCAGGCTCTTATCAAAACATTTCCGCATCGCCAACGGCGCATATTTATTTATTTATTTATTTATTTATTTATTTATTTATTTATTTATTTATTTATTTATTTATTTATTACATACTGCTAGCCTAGGTACCAGGCCTTAAGCAGGAGTGGGCATACATAATTTTCAATGGCAAAAAGTTACAGCATATAACATTACAAAGATATAGCGAGACAAAAAATAGAAGAGTAGCTGCACACAGATAAAAACATTGCATTTTCTACAATGAAACTGCACCATTACATAACCAATACAATCAGAAACAAAAATCAGGATCGGTTCCTCAGTGCATTTATAAATAAATCAACTGCTTCACATTCCACAACATCGGCTGGTAAACAATTCCATTCACGGGTTGTTCTCGGAAAAAATGAATTTTTGAACGTATCGGTGCGATTTATAAAATCTATCACTTTCTGAGAATGACAAAAGCGCACTGCACTTTCAGATGTTGGTTTTATATATAATGTCTTATCAACTCCAACTTTTTCATGATAAACTAAATAAAAGAGCTTCAACCTTTCTATATTTCTTCTTTGTAGTTGGTCGAGTTCCGCCCTTTGCAAGAGGAGTGAGGGCGACGTCTGCCAGCTGTAACTATTAAAAACAAACCGGAACGATTTTCTTTGAACCCTTGGAACCCTTTCTTTGAGCCCTTTCATATGAATGGATACGTCACAGCAAAGACTTATAAAACTGAGTTCAGAAAGCTTTTGCGTACGTAAAAGCAATCTGCAAAATCTTTCATTACACGATGCACGTGCGTGATTTGTACCAGCTATTTTCTTACATAAATTGCGGGATTTTTTAATATTTGTGTTACGGTGCGCTTACAGCACATTACCTAGTACAGTGACTGCTATTTACCTTTCGCGGCTATTGAAATGTGGCCACCGCGGATAAAACCTTAGATCTCGCGCTATGCGTGCGTCGTTATCAGCCATCGAGATGCAATGTACACGCGTATATCGATGTATGAGGAAGCTATTTTCATTCGTATGGCTCATTCGGGACCACCAGAGATGCCCTCTAATCTTTTCCTCATATACATATACGAAGGCAGTGCACATCGTAGGTAGTCCGGCCTGCGACAGACAACAAGCAAAAGACTTTGCAGTAATTAGTTATGTTACGTTTTCTTCGACAGAGAATCAGAGAATGATTGCAATTCAGTATTTGTGGAGGACCGCTTTTCGTTTCGTTTGCCACACACACACACACACACACACACACACACACACACACACACACACACACACGCACGCACACGCATTAAATTCTCCACATTTCCGCGTTGTCTGCGTTAACACCTGCCAGAAGTAGAACATTGGATGGATTGTGCCTGCTTGTCTTGCGCTCTTCATTATAAATATCTTAATGTTCTTATGAAGGACTATGGTAGCTATGGACCCATTGTAGATATCCTCTAACATTCTTACGTAATGCTTGCCTACGCCCTGATTACGCAATGTCTGCTGGCTGCTGAGGCTTCGACCGAGTCAAATACTTTCTCGCAATCTATGAAGGCTATGTACAGGATTGGTCATACTCTACACATTTCTTTATCGCCTAACTGATAGTGTGATAACTGATAGTGTGAATGTAGTCTATTGTTGAATTGCCTCTACGAAACCCCACTTGTTCATTAGGTTGGCCGAAATCTAGGCTGGCACAAATGCTGTTAGCGATTATCTTGATCAACACCTCGTAGGCGACTGAACTGATCTTGCCTGTGATCTTTTAAAGTCATTCGTGTCACCTTTCTAATTGATTAAGATGATGTACGCATTATTCTGGTATGCTCGCGGACATTAGGCATTGCGTATACAGGTTTACCAGCTTTTCAGCTTTTCTAGCATTATTTGCCCACCATCCTTCAAGGGATCTGCCATTATTTTACCCTCATTAGATGATTTACCCGCTTGTATCCCTTCCAAAGCATTCTTTAGTTCCTCTGGCATTACTGGGGGGATGTCCACCTCTTCCGGACTACTTCCGCGTTCAGTATTAACCTGGATGTCGCGGCTAACGTTCTTTATAGATCTTTATAGAAGATGTTTAAGATCTTTATAGAACTACTCGGCTACTATAACCATCCTATCCATATTTGTGATGACATTACCTTCGTTGTCTATAAGCGCATACGTCTGATTTTCGTCTATGCCTAGACGTTTCATCATCGCTTTCAGGATGCCTCCATTCTTTACAGCTTGTTCTGTCCTCTCCATGTTATACTTTCGTATGTCAGCTGTATTACGCTTATTGTATAACTTCGAAAGCTCCGCTAGTTCCTTAGTGTCATGTCTGCCGTTTCCTAACGAAATCTTTCGTCTTCTGGAAAAGTTTACTAGTATCCTGTCTAGTGATCTTGCACAAGCACATTTGTGTACAGGCGGTTGCAGAGACCTGTCGACTTCGGGTACGTCAGTGATGTCTTCGTTGCCTTCTGAGCCGTCGATGCATATGGCCAAGGTCGAAGGACCTTGGCTGCTGAAAACAGCCTCGAGTCCGGTCTGTCTGAATACCATTTGAAGTTGGTAGTGCGGGCTTTCATAATGACTGGAAATACACAGCTCGTGTTCATTTGGGTAGCTGGTCAAATAATTAAGCTTTATAAGAGGTACAAGTTGAAGGCGGTATAGGCCCACACGCCTGCATCCACCCATGACGATCAGTTTGTTGAACGATTACCCGATGTGGAATCGCAATGGCGAAAGGTAAAGACACAGTATACCGTATTAATTGGAGACTTCAATGCGAAAGTGGCAAGAATCAGACTGGAGACAAGGCATCTGGGAACTGTGAAATCGGTTGTAGGAATGACAGAGGGGACCTGTAAATGGAGTCGGCAGGACGTAATAATCGGCGCAGCATGAGTACCTTCTTCCGGAGAACCTGAAGTAGACGTGGAAGAGTCCGAATGGGGAGCATAACAAAGAAATAGGCTTCCTACTACATGCCATGACGTGGGCGTGGTGCAGGCTGTGGAAGATACTCATAATCTTACACGTACCCGAATCACCAAGGTTTGTGCAACCCCCCCCCCCATATATACAGGGTGTCCCAGCTATCTTTAGCCAGGGTTTAAAAATATGCCGATGCACCCTAAGACAACGCGACCAAATGCATTTTTCTTACTATCATACTGGAGTGAGTCAGAATATTTTTTGTGTTCCACTTAATTGGTTAATTAGGCGACAATAATTAATTAACTTCGGAAGCAACAAAGTTAGGTAAATAATTCCTATGGGAAACTTGTAGAGTGGTCTGTCAAATGCCCAGTTGAAAAGTTTCCAACTTTCTATCTATTCATAATTAGCGTTTTCCAGCTTGCTGCAGATGCCCGCGAAATACAAAAAATACCACGTGACATAGCGGCTTGCGCGCCGCGATTGCAGTGCTCTCAAACTTTACGCGTACGAACTAACACCGCATTTCGCCGGGCGTACCGCCGAATAAAAGCGACAGGGCTGTGAAAAAGGCGGTGGTCGTCCGATCTCAATCAGCAACCGTCATCGCTAGCGCTGCGTAAAGCGATTGACGGGACGCGTGCAGCGATATATATATATATATATATATATATATATATATATATATATATATATATATATATATATATATATATATATATATACAGGGTGTTTTTTTTAGTTGCAACACATTTTTAAAATTAGAAGAACATAAATCGCGGGAATGTCTTGTGTACCATTCGAGTGTACGGGTTGGAGGCCTCTAGATACAGAACAATTTTCGCACTTGTATGCATAATTAGAGAAATTACGCTAATTAACTTCTTAATTACCAGTAATTGGTGGCTACAGCAAAACAGTACTTTGGAGCCCATCCTCGACACTACCTGTCCCAACGATCAAATTTTGAATAGCAGAGTGCATGTCGGAGCTACGCGAACAATTATTTCCCCGTAGCAGGCTCCTTGATACCGAAACTAGACGGAAAAAGAGCGTCTGTGACGTCGATGTCGCCACCCCCACGGCTTTCGTCACTCGCCACTCGCCCGTGGTCACCGCCGCTCCAGTCCGCTTCGGCCGCGCAAGCAGCTTGCGTTATCTCCTTGTTATCTGCGGCGTCGGGCGCCGCAGGCGAGTGACGAAAGCCGTGGGGGCAGCGACATCGACGTCGCAGACGCTCTTTTTCCGTCCAGTTTCGGTATCAAGGGTCCTGCCACGGGGAAATAATTGTTCGCGTAGCTCCGACATGCACTCCGCTATTCAAAATTTGATCGTTGGGACAGGTAGTGTCGAGGATGGGCTCCTAAGTACTCATTTGCTGTAGCCACCAATTACTGATAATTAAAAAGTTAATTAGCGTTTTTCTCTAATTATGCATACAAGTGCGAAAATTGTTCTGTATCTAGAGGCCGCCAATCCGTATACTCGAATGGTACACAAGACATTCCCGCGATTTATGTTTTTCTAATTTTCAAAATGTGTTGCAACTAAAAAAAAACACCCTGTGTATATATATAGGGGCAGCAGCGTGCGTGCTGGATTCCTGTCAGACTTTCCATTCAGAGCATTCGAGGGTTGCCAACAATTTCGGGTCCTCGATCTCCAGCGTCCAGGAGCTATAGCAGAAAGCTCTAATTTACCCGCGAATACCACTTTTCGGTCCCGAACAAGACGCGTCGCTGTAAATAAAAAAAAGAAGGAAAAGACAGAAAATGGGCAAAATAACCACAAATGTGGCACTCTTTCCATTCATCCCCCCTTTTTTTTTATTTCTGGCAGCTTCTCTCTCACTGCAGTATACATTCATTCAGCCTTGAGCGCCACTGATCCAGAAACAAAATGATAATAGCAATAATAAAACAAAACTCATACACATACACAGAGAGCGAAATATATTGCTTCGGGGCCAGGCCAGGCCCACTGGCTTCTCGAGCTGGTTCCTGAGACCGGTATACAACACGTCGACAACAACTGCTCGCCTTTGGCCGTCCGCAGCAGCGAGGAGCCAGTGAGTGGCCGAACCGAGCCGAACACCGCAACGCAAGCAGCGAAACAAAACGCAAGTAAACGGTGGCGCCCGGCTATGCCGTATACCGTGAGCGATCAAAAGACGCTCTTCCCTCGGCGCGCCTCCGAGCAGAAGGCATGCACCCCATAATCTGGCTTACGCGCGTCTCGCTCGCTCAACCCAGCGGCATGCGCCGCAAAGGCTCGCTTTCTTCTTCGTTTTTTTTTTTTCCTCGGTCTCGTCTCAACCACTCCCTGACCGGGTATATACCGTCGCTCTCCGATCCTCCACTTGGTATAAACTATACGCCTCGGCTAGCGTCAAAATCCAGCGCGGCGACGATCTCTTTTCTTGCCATTTTGTTTTTGCCTCTTTTTTATTGCCTCTCTTCCTTTTCATTGGCTTTTCTTTCTTTCCTTTTCTTCTTTCTTTGCTTTTTTTTTTAAACCGCACTCCGCGGCCGGAGAGCTCCGCGGTGTGTGTTATTCGACAGCGCGGGATCTTTCTGGAATTGGATTGACCGTCGTCGTCGTCCTGGCGACGCCGGTACTACATACAAGCGGGAACAAGCCACGAACAGGGACGGGTATTGCCCGCGGTAACCCCCAAGCGGGGACCGTAAAACCTAAACCCTGTTTACGTAGCTTCTAAAGATGCACGTCGCTGCTGCTCCAGAAAAAAACCGAGTTAGATGCGAACAAGAACTATAGAAATCACACACACACAAGAAGGAAATATATAGAAATAGCGCACGATCGTCCTTCGTGCGTCCCTTATACACTACTGTCCCTTATGTACTGTGCCTCACTCGAAATTCTCTCTGCTTTTAGACTCTCGCGGCACCGAAAAACACACCACTACAGCTCCTCTCCCAATTCAGACTCAAAAGCCACGCCACACATGCACGCGCGTACTTCCGAAGAAATCGCGCTGCACCCTCGGCATATATACGTGTAGCTGCATGGCACTGTCTTACTCGTGTTCATACATCTATTTCTTTATTTCAATTCTACTGGCGGCATGTACGCGTTCCAGCGTTGCTGGCGAATAAGTTTGTTTTTTTTGTCGGTTGTCGGGTTGCGACCGCTCTTCTCGCGTCCCGCTTTTGTGCGGTATTATATCGCGTGGCCCGGCCGAAATCGAAAACCCTCGAGGAATGGAACCAGTACACCACGCACAGCCCGCGGCACAAATAAAATGAAGTCCACTTTTTCGCGATTGGCTTTCTCACTGTAGACGCCGACGCGAGCGGGCGATCACTTGCGCGGTCAACGGATCCGGTCTCGTATTGTCCATTCTTTCTTTTTTTTTTTCCTGTTTCATTTGTCATAGCCTAGTGTCCTCACCCTTCTTTCAACAACGCCTCCTTTAGTATGCAGTGCTTCATAACGTCGCCGTTGCCGGCTTCTCTTATTTTGATCGTCTCACCAGTCGATAAATTATCCGCGATAGTATTCACAAAAAAAAAAAAAAAACACATTTTTCTAAAACTGTTCGTAAGAGAACATTTCAATCTATCCTGATGCGTGACGTATATAATCAGCAACGCCGGCTAGCCAAGGAACGATCACTAAAGGGAAGTGTCGTGAGTACTCACTCGAAAGACGCGCGGTTGATCCTGGTCGCAGCGGTCGCATTTTCGATGGAGGCGAAAATGCCAAATGGCCCGTGTCCGTGCGTAATTAGAGCACGTTGAATAGCCCAAGGTGGTCAAAATTTCCGGAGTCCTGATTGATTGATTGATCTGTTGGGGTTTTAGGTCCCAAAACCAGCTCTGATTATGAGAGACGGCGTAGTGGAGGTTTCCGGAAATTGCGACCACCTGGGGTTCTTTAACGCGCACTGACATCACACAGTACACGGGCGTTTTCGCCTCCAGCGAAATGCAGCCGCCGCGGGCGGGATTAGATCCCGCGACCTTCGGAAATTTGCGAAGTCCAAAACTAAGGCGTGCCTCATAATCCTGTCGTATTCTGTCACGTAACGCCTCAATATTACTAAGTTTTATGAATTCGGCACCCTTTGCTTTCAAGGGACCTTACTAAACTTTTTGAGCACACAGTCCGAGAAAAACGATACCTATCAACTGTGGAGGACCCGGTGAACACGTGAACGAGATATCGTTGCACCTGCATGCACCAGGGAATTAGCAGTTTCGTTTTCAAATGCAAACGGGTATCTTCTGTTCTCTCTCAACACATGATGTCACAAGGAGTGCCGACTACGTCACTTGAGGGAAAACCACCATAGGCGATTTCACGATCGCGGAAGCATCCAGAGAGCTTTGTTCGTTTCGAGTTCAATAAATAAAGAAAATGTGGGCGTGTTTCTTTACCACGAGCGATGCAGTCGGTGCTACTTCTATACCGTGTTGAAAGAAGATCGTGCGATTTCCAGCTGTGTTTGAAACGTATCAAAACGTTCTCTTGGGCTAGTTGGTTCATGACTTCTTTTAAAATGTTGTAGCGCAAAGGAACACAGGGACACACGAAGAGCACAGGACGGGCGCCCGTCCTGTGCTCTTCGTGTGTCCCTGTGTTCCTTTGCGCTACAACATTTTAAAAAGATTTGAAACGTAATCGCGAATTCCCTGATGGGCACAGTTAATATTTGGTTAGCACATTCATAGGAGCTCCCAGGACAGCTTGGCGCACCGTTTTCTGACTATGTTCAAAAAGCGTTGCAGGGCTCCTTCAAGGGCCAAATGATCCATGCACTGAAAATGAGTAAGGAGGATGTAAAATGCGCGCAAGCTGCGGAACGATGCCACTTCGGGGCAAAATAATGTTGATCATCTCCGTGACCCTGCTTATCCGAGGAAGCGTATAATGAAGTTCGTTTGCTGCCCGGCAGATTATTCTTGCACTGGATTCTGAGCTGTTCAGAAAATGCCACAGCACCGCATCTGCGGCAGAAGAGCTTGGGGCCTTGCGTGCTGCTATACTTCGCATCATGGAAGCCCGAACTGGACAGCGGGTAATTTTTTGCGGCTGCAAGGCATTCAATCAGAGCAATCTGCTTCACGACGGAAGGTGCATTGAAGAATTGGCCTAAAGGACAATGAAAGTACTTCACCAAGATCGGTGCAAGAAACATGACATTCTATTCCAATGGCTGCCGGGACATTCCGGCATCGTTGGTAATGAAATCGCTGATGATGTCACCAAGTCAATCCATGATGACACTGCGACAGTTGCAATACCCTTATCGAAAACAGACGCTGGGAGGAGCCTTCATTCGCTTGCTGACACAATGTCGCAAACTCTGTGGAGCAACCCGAGCGTCTGGAAACGTCGTCTACGCAAGCTCGGCTCGTTGCGGAAGCTGCAAACTCCATCGAACTTATCCCGCCGTGACGCAACTCTACTGTGCCGCATGTGGTTAGATGTGGCCTTTACAAAAGCGCACAAATTCAGCAGAGGAATAGTCAGACTCTTCTAAATGCGACTGTTGCAACTGCGAAGGGACGTTAGAACACATATCGCGTTTCTGTACTCGCTTTACACTCTTAGCACGGTAACCTTTGCTTTATTTTATAGGTACACAAAAATGTGAAAATATCCTCCTTAACTAAACGTTAAAGCACTTTAACCTTTAGTAAAGGAGCATATTTTCACATTTTTGTGTACCTATAAAATAAACTAAAGGTTACTGTGCTGAGGGTGTAGCACCGAAAACGACGTTCTACGGGGTGTTTTAAGTCAACCTGACGAGAAACAATTTTCGGAGGAAAGTATCCTCTGTCCACGGCCTTACGCACTGCAGGCTTGCAAAGGGATGCGGGAATTAATGCTGCTTTTACGCTCAGCCGGGCTAATTGACCGCTCGTAGACCTGTGATGGACAGCCACGTGTACTATACACTTGCAGTCGCATCCTCCTATACCTGAATACGTTGACGGAATGTGCCAACCAATGAGGACAAGAAGGCATAAGAAGGCATAAGAACGCAGGGTGGGCGCCGACTTCCAACTTTATTCCAGGAAGCCATTACAAACGTACATATATACACATCTATCACACGTTCCAAATAGGTATTGCTGAACTGGTGGCTGCGATTTTGACATGGAAGCTTGATAACTATGAAGTTATCATTTGTAAAAAAAATCTGCAGATCCCACGTATTGTGATAATTGGTGTGATGCGAATAATTCAGCGAGGAAATTGCCTATGGCGAATCTTGTGCCACGCCGGGGAGTATTACGAAGAGAAAGAATGTCTTTGTACAAAGTGCACGAGTGGGTGTACACTTAACATGGGCTAACCATGAAACTTAGCAGCACCACCACCACTAAATGGTAGCGCATGGTAGGGCCTAACGTCGAAACTCGCGTTCATGTAGTGCACAGGTACTTACCTGTTTTCTCGAAGAGAACTGCGGGCTACGGTGCGTTGGCGTGCGTCTCATGAGCGTCATTCTCTGAAGTGTTCCTATGGGTTCGAGCAATGTCTGGCAAAAGCATGTCGAGTGAGAGTAGGACATATGTGTCATTTTCTATAATTGCTAAGGTAAAGGTTAACACGCATTGTTTGGAAGCGCGATTGACATTGCACAAAGCACCATCACCACACGGGTGTATTCGGTTTATTTACTACATTCGCAATATCGAAGGAGCCGCCGTGGCCTAACGTGCTTGCTTGGCACCTCAGGATCCCTGGTTCGATATCCGCTTGGCAGGTTGCCTTCGGAGATTACAGCGCGTTCATGTGTACTTTTCATGTCTACATTTCACTCTTATCCTACGACGAGCGGTATACATTAGTTTTTTTAGGGGTGAAGCTCCTCTTAGTCTAACCTTGTCCTGCGTCAGGCGTCAGGCGTAACCGACGTGCCGGGAGGCACGCGCTCGCCCTCGGCGCGTGCCTCCCGGCGCGTGCCTCTCTCTCTCTCTCTCTCTCTCTTCCATCTGCTGTCTTGTGAGAGAGACAGAGAGAGAGCGAAAGGCGCGCGTTGTCTATGGAAACGCTCTTTCTTAGATGAACGCTCTACCAGCTCGCAAAGAAGGAGAACGCGCCCTCACCCGCGAGAGACAACGTTGGCGCAGGCAGCGTCTCCTAGCGAGTTTCTTGATTGAGAAATACCGACTGCTCGCGTTGGAGAACCGTTCACCGGCCACCCATACATATATATAGGCACTGGATCTTGACTTGCAATGAAGTGCCGGTGGGAGATTTCACTTGTGCATAGTTGAACCATAAGGATTCGTAGCGTGCGCGTTAACTAAATTAATCCGGAACTCGGCATGATCTACGATGAACCTCCCGAGCTTCGCCCACTCATCATCATTCACTCCGTGGATATGCTGTAATATTTTAAGTGTGTTCTAATGACATATTAAATGTTGACATGGACTGTGTAAAATTCAAACACTTGTGGCACATACCCAAATATCCCTGGCCGAGCATTCTGGGCGTGAGCCACACATGGTTACGGTATCGTCAGTCGTGACGTACATGACGGGTATATCAAGCTACTGATGCAAATATCAATCATACATGTTCGTCATACATTGGTACCATACCATCAAAATTTTGGTGTGTATAGGGCGGACTAGACAACGGGGGGAGCACCGAGATGTAGATAGATAGATAGATAGATAGATAGATAGATAGATAGATAGATAGATAGATAGATAGATAGATAGATAGATAGATAGATAGATAGATAGATAGATAGATAGATCTGGTCAAAGTTGCTCAAGTTCGCCAAGAAATGCTTCGCATTTAGAATCATATTCCTTCTTTTGATACCTTACGCCATTTCCTCCATAGCAAGGTAGCAAACCGGACGTACACCTGGTTGAACTCCCTGATTTTCTTTTCTCATCGTCCTGCTCATCGTCCTCCGACTGCAGCGCATGTGATTACAGGAAAGTGCAAATAATGTAGACTCCAGTAACCAGCGGTCAGCGCAGCTCGTAATCGACCGTCCATTTAATAACACAACTCGAGACCGCAAAGCCGTGTCAAGCGAAGAGAGCGCCGGCTGATAAGTGTTCGATAAAGACACGTTGAGCCTAATCGCGATAGTCTCCCGTTTGGCCCCATATCACGTGTGTTCCTGCGAAACTATGTTTTCCTCACTAGAAGCGGGCCGCCGATACACCTTGACAAAGCTGCCGGCATTTGCTACACTCCGGCTCTAGTTATGAGGGGCGGTGCATATACTGGCAGTAATGCATGTCAACACAGTAATAATTATTGAAATTTTACTTGCCGAAACCATGATATGATTATGAGGGACGCAGTATAGTGGAGGGATCCGGAAAATTACGGCCACCTGGTGTTGTTTAGTGTGCGCCTAAATTTGCGTAGACGGGCCCACAGCATTTCGCCTCCATAGGAATGCGACCGCCGTGGCCGAGATCAAATGCGCGTCTTTCGCATCAGCAGCCGAGAACCGTAACAGCGCGGCGGCCGTGCCGGCAGACCAGAAATGTGGGGCTCAATCCACAAAGCGTCCGTAAGTACTCCTCGTCCTTTGCCGGCACACTTCGTCAACGACACGTCTGACATCATGATTGATTGGCTCCTAAGAATACGTTTATCATAACAACTCCTGCGTGAATACGTACCGGCACACCGTCACGAAGACACCATACGGTTTCGAGGGACGCCGTTATGCGGGTAACGTGCGAGACCACCGTGGGACACATTTGATCCTGGATTCGAAAGACGCGCACTTGCACCGATTGGTCAAAGCGAGATATCGTGACCTGCCGGGTAGGCCAATAAGAATCCTGCGGAAAGCGGCGACAGCAAGACAGGGTTTACAAAGACAGCGTTGCTTTAAAGCAGCTTGCAAAGTGCGTGCACAGAATGCTTATTTACTATCCTGCATACAAAATAAGATGGCTCGGGAGTTTATAAGCAGTCTCGTTTGCGTGTTAACGCGCCACCACCTTCGGCACTTCCCAACTCGCCGAGCGCGCCGTTGATACGTTTCGGCAGCGTGGCGACTTCGCTGCCGCTTCGTCATTGTCACGGCGTCCACGAGGTTCACGTTGTTGTATTAGTAACCACTGGTTGATCTGTAGAGTTTTGTAGGACCATAAGCCACGGTACGATTATGAGAGACACCGTAGTGTAGGCTTCCGGAAATTTCGACCAGCGGGGGTGCTTAGTTAACGTGCGCTGAGGGTGCGCGGTAGACGGGCTTCGACATTTCGCCTCCATGCAAATGCAGCCGCCGCGAGTAGTAAAAAACATTCGGGAATAGAATGCGCGTTATCAAAAATGAACGCCATCGCACCAAGATTTACAGCTACGTACCAGCAAGAACACTGACTGGCTGCAGCGAGCATCCTCTGAATAAATAAAACCAATATATACGGTTATTCAATGCAACATTTTTATTGTTTTGGTTACAGCATATACGTGAGCAACGGATGAAAGCATCGGTTTCTCTGGAGAAGTGATCATGGAAAGGGTTCCATGATGCTCATAGCTGTTCGCAGTTTACCGCACCTCGACCGTTCGTATTCACAACTTCACGTCTTCTTCCCATAAGGGTTTGCGATGTAGCTTCAGCGAAGCATGAAAGTTTAATGTTATACATTATAGCCAAACTGACAGCCGAGCTAGCTGGTCTCGATTCACGTTTGAATGATTTCTACAGCGCAGGAACAATACGGAAAACAGAGAAGCGCTGTCCGCGCGTGCTTCTCTGTCGTAAGATAGCATTTCCGCCAATCCTGATGCTGGACATGTCGTTACAAAGCCGACGGGCCAATGGCAAAAGCGCTTACGAAGGAGAGGTTTTGTGCATACTGCTTATGGACAAGAGTGAATACAAGAGGATGTGCACTGCCAAACCTCAAAGGCCAGAGCCCGTCCTGCTGTCTTCTAGTCCATGCGTTTTTTTTTTAATACGAAAACCTTATAGTCTGTTTCAGAAGTTCCGTGCAGCACTGTGGAAACTACAGGCCTCTTCGGCCAATCCAGAGGGCGAACACATGTTAAACGTGTCCTTCCGCGGCTTCTCATCTGCAAATGGCGGTCGCCGCAGTGGCAGCTGCAGCCTTACACGAAGGAAGACGAAGTGGGGTGTGCGTGTCCGAACAATCGCATTTCGTCTCGCTTCGGAAGAATTCTGCGCTCGATGGCCTCGTAGCCTTGTTTCTGCTGCATGGAACACCACGTTGTGATGTGCAAAAAGAGAAGAAAAAGAAAAAAAAAAGGCTCGCGATGGTCGCGCGGCCGCGAGCGCACCGGACGTAATCGCGAGGGTTGCGTTCCGTTTCGTTACTGTTGCTTTCCTGCAACCACGGTCGCAAACACAGCGACGCAAACACGAGAGGAGGAGGAAAACCTGGAAACGGCAGTACCACGCTGCCAGCACGCTCGCGTGCCTCTTATACGTCGCCGCGTAGGCTAATATTTTCACTGCATGTCGCTGCGGGAAACGGCGAACCAGTCCCTGGTCGCGTGCGGGGAAGACCGACAAAGTACGCCACGGCCGAGTAGGCTAGGGTAGCTCGAAGTACCGCTCGTCGAAACCGCCGTCGGGAGGAAGCGGTTATGGATAAAGTTGCGGCAGCAGCCGGACAAGAACGGAAGCAGATGCCCCGGAGGACCAACTACGCTTTCGGCTTTACATTCCTAGAAAGCTCTAAGCAAACCTCATGTTTTTTTTCGCGGTGTTCTTGAGATTCGAACTACTTTGCCAAGCCTATATTCTGCTGATATTACCGCGTTTTCAATTTATCTGTCCGTAACACGCATTCGAAGCTTCATTCTTAATAATAATAACACCAAACAACAGTTTTAGTTACCATAATTTAGGTTCCCACGATATTCGTAACAAAAACAAAAAAAGAAAGAGAGCTACCGGGCCTGCGCAGAGGTCGCAGCACAGCGCAAGCGTAAGGCTCTGGGTATGTGCTTTTCTTTTTCTTAATTCTTCCGTTCCCGCTCCTTGCGACCTCTCTCCTACACCCCCCCCCCCTTTTTTTTTGTCTTCCCCTTCCACTTCCTTCTTTTAACACCGTAGCTGTTCAAGCTTGGCACAAGTACGCGGTCTGTCCGCTGAAATAATCACCATCACGAAATTAGTGCGAGTGCGCTTCTGTGCAATGGCCAACGTGCGGCATTTTCGCGCGCACTTCTCTTTCGTTCATGCCCTCAGCGCACTACTACATATAAAGGCGAAGGTATTTCATCAGCTTTTTTTTTTTCGTCTTTTGTGCGCGTGACCTCAGCCCAATACCGTATGGTTATACATAAAGGTGGGTATGTGGCACAGAAAGCGGGTTAGTTCCAACAGATCCTAACATATAGCATAACCATGCGTAGTATCTAGTATAGCAAGGGCGTGGGTATGTGCCAAGCAGATCTTAGCATAGCATAGCCATGCATAATATGGCATAGCAAAGTGGTGGGAAAGAGAAGTGAGGGCAAAGATGAAGGGAAGGAGGAGAGAGGGCAATATATAGATGGATTAAAAAAAAGAAAGAATGATGACAGATAGAAGAAGGAAGAAGAAGATGTAGAAAGAAAAAAATAGAAAGAAAGAAGATAAAGAAAAACAAAGAACTCAATCTGCGTTCGCAAGCTGGGGGCGCTTGCTTGCCGGATACGCTGTTTACTCAGACTGCACAGACATGGAACTGTCTTTCATTTTTCGTGTTATTCCTCTTGGCTCGTCCGTTGTTTGCCGTGTTCTTCGTCTTCTTCGTCGCCGTCTTTTTCTTCCTCTATACTCGCTTATCGATGACGTCTTATTCCTCCCTTCCCTCTTTCTTCGTCGTCGTCCGCTTCCTTCTAGTCTTTTTTTTCCCTTCTAATGGTAATAATACTCATTCTTCTTACGAACTGAGAAAGATGAAGCAACACATTACTAGTTAGCGAAGATGTACGGCGCTTGAACAGACATGGACGTCAGAAACGAACACAATACGAGCGCTATTGTGTTCCTTGCTGTCGTCCGTGTCTGTTCAAGCGCCGTACACCTTCGCTGTGTCACACCAACAAAGCTGAACGTCAGCATTGCTAAAGAACATTACTACTGTTTGTGATTGTAGAAATTGCTTGCTTCGTGATACGTTTGAAAAAAAAAGGCAACAACAATTAGTGCTGCCCTGTAAACCAATGCTGGAATTATAAGAATTATAAACGATGTGGAAAAAGTAAGCAAGCATAGTAGAAATGAAAACATGTTTGTTGTTGAAGACATTCGCACTCTGCATACTCAAGTATAGATGATGTCTTAATTAAAATTGTGACTGCAAATGCTCAATTAATGGTAGTGACGAACTCGAAGAAACACCTCTTATCTCACTCACAGTATTAGATATAACACGATTCGAATCGATGTTTAGCGAAGTTGCACTAAACGAACGCCCTTTCACGAAAGTAAAAGATTGTTACTGCTTACACACATGAGGGTACGTCAACGTGCACCAGTTATCACTGCGCTGATGTCTCTTGCAGATGGATGATGCGCGCTTGCATGCAGCAACCACGAATTCATTCACCTTGAACTTTTTTTCCCACCACGTGGATACGCCGCTGAACCCGCTACTCCGTCTAATAGGATGGATTTGCAGGCTAGTTGGTCAAGCATGGTCCTTGTGTTCGCGCTGTTTTTCCACCGCTACTCCGACTTCTAAAACTACTTATGTGACACAAACATTTCTTAAATATCACTGGCTTCGGCAAAATTGGTTTAATTCGTTCAAGATGACACAAAAAGAGAATCTAGACTAACGTATAACCTAAAGGACGAATAATCAATATCAAGGGTAGCTGAAACAACAAAAACGAACAAGCACATCTGCATTTTTGTACAGCTTCTGTAGCTCCACCTTCACTGGATGGTGCGACTATGCTTAAGCACTAAGCACTATAGAGTGAACTATCCTAAAATTGACGAAAGGAGAGTTTAAAAGCTCGCGCGCTGATACACTTATACGCAAAGCGCATGCGCGAAACGCGGACACATATTTGCGGAGCGTTACGGTACGCGCCCCTTCAGCACTTCGATTGACACAGGGGCAACAAAGAACTTACGTTAAGACACACGGCGCCATTTCGTATACAAGCCAAACAGTTTATTAACGTATGAAAACCAACAAGAAATTTTTACCAACTATCTCTCACTATTCGGCTGGCACGTTGCATGCGAGTCCATGAATAGTAAAAGCTCATATTGCAGCATTTTTTTTTTTTGGCTCAACAGCAGACCGAGCGGACGGAAGTTGTAGGCTTGAAGAGCCACGCGAACACTTCTCAAGCCACTTTAAGGTCATCTTCAAGCCAGCTGCGAATTACATGGATTGACAGCAGCAGAGGTCAACGAAACAAGAATGGCAGTGACATAGGTATGCACTCCGTAATTAGCTGGAAAAATTCAACACACGCAGGGAAAAAACAAAAACAAATGCATGCCCCCAGCTCAACCTTGACATGTTGTCTTCTCCCCGTTTGACTCACCCACTGGCGTATTCCCTCGCTGCCAATAACAAGACGATCGAAACGCCTACGTTAAGGGGATCAGCTCTTCATTGTAGACTGGTTTTACCTGGTGTGCTGATAGCGCCAGTAACAGATGTGGAGCCGTATTATAACAAAATGGAGATGCTTTAGGGACCTAAATAGGCACACGCAAGTTAAAAACACGCAGAGTGTAAAGAGCTTTGTGTGTCTCCGCGTTCTTCACTCGCGTGTGTCGTTGTATCGCCATGAAATCCCGATTTACAAAGAACGCCAACTTACCGAAGAAGAACTTTAACGCAAAGGCTGCGGCAGCAACACTACACCGAGCTGAATAACTCGTACAGCTCCAAGAACACTCGCGTACTCACAGCCAGTGCAAAACGGGCCAACGCGACTGCCCACAGGCGTGGACGTTATAGGAGGAAAGCTTTCATATATATACACCACTCGTCTGCTCATGTCTCTGCAATATGCAGCAGTGCTTCTAAAGTGTAGAGTCGAAAAAAAGCTGCCGGCGCCCAGTGCTGCATTTTAAATTGGTGGTGACTTCTTTTTTTTTTTTTCTAACGACCGCATCTATCCATTTACGTAAACACGAGTACAGCAAACAAAGCTAAAATCAAGTCTGCGGAAATATATAACTGCAGAGAATAGCGTATCCGCAACATTATATTGTCTACCAATCGCGGAGGAGCGAACGGTGACGTCAGTTCTGTCATAGATGCTTCTGACGAGTGCCATTACACGCTGACGCTGTCGGCAGCGGCGTAGTGATGTTTTCCTTTTTGTTTGAGCGCAATACAGAATAATAAATATCACTAGGGCGTTTTATCAGTGGTGGCTTACCGTGCGGTAACTACGGTAATCCGGTGCCAGCTTGGCCGGGACGCAGCTTTTTTAGCCGGCATAGCTACTCAGGCAGCTAGATGCGTACAGTAACGTCATGGGATGATTACAGCTGCTGACAGAGGTCTTGCAGACTAAAATAGCTACATGCCGACATCGACGGTACATTGTTATGATGCACACCGTACGGCAAACCACCGCTGCTGAAATACCCTATTACCTTCGGCCTAAGCTAAAAACATCTTCAACCATTAGAACACGCGACCTGCCCCAGAAAAAAGGAGGCTTAAAAAGCGTTTGGCGGGCCTGCTTTAGGCGGGGGCCACAGGTGCTAAAGTATTTTACTGTACTGCTTCTTAGGTTAAGTCAAAATGTATTATTAGTCTATAGTTGACGGGTGCACGTCATCAGTACGTGTAGGTTAAGCTCTCAATGTAGGTTAAGCCCTCAAGATGAACTACACATGAAAATAGCGTGCGTTTAGCTCAGAAGGCCAACATCTGGAGCCTAAAATGCGCATAATCAGAACGAAATGGCCTTGATAGTTCATTTTTCTTTTTTGAAGAACGCAATCGCCTTACGCTTTGTCTTAAACGTTCTTCTAAAACCGTCTCGTGTCTGACGATGTTACGAAAGATGGCGCGATGACTGGAGAATAAAAAAATTAAGGCGCAACATCGCCTATGCTCAAAAAGCGCGCGTCGAAGACATTTCAAAAAGAGCAGAATGAGGCAGGACCACTGAACGGACCAGAGAGTAAACAAAGTCCCTAAAGCAAACGCAGAGTGCGAAGAACGCCGCAGCAACGCCAAATGATATCGGCCGGCCTATCGTGCCAGAGCCGGCTGCTATAGCTGGCTGACGCGCACATGTATTGTGCGAAGAGGGCAGCGATAAAAAGGGAGCGGCCGTATCATCGGTGCGCGAAGGGAAAGAAAGGAATCGGGGAGGTGTTTCAGGGACTGCGCTCCGCCGAACGCGGAGGCACTAAAAGTATCTCGCCCGGGCTACAAAGGGATGTAGGGTTGGGGCAAGTGAAGAGGGAAGGGGGGATTCTGAAAAGTGGCCCCCGGGGGTCACAAGGGCCAGCAGTAGCGGAAGGCAAAGGCTGGCGCGCGCGGCGCGCGCTCAGGAGTGCCACGCCGTAGCGGCGGATACTATTGCTCTACTCGGCCAGCAATCAATCACGCCCATAACAATGGCCGCCGCAGTCGTCGACTGCACAATGGTGGGGTTAGGGCTCCGGCCGTGTCTCGGTCTCTCTATATTTTCGCCTCTCTCTCTCCATCATCCTCGCCCCCGTCCTTTCCTCTTCTGTCTCTCCGCAGCTTCCTTTAGTTTCCTCTCGTTCGACTCTCTCCTTCCCTCCCTCCCTACGCTTTCTTCCTCTCGTCTAACTCTCACTGAGAACCTCTTTTTTTTTTTTCTTGATAACAACGCGTTGCGGGCTCGAAAACGCTGTCTCAAAGCGCAAGAGCACAGGGGTCGCTGAAAACCGAAAGTAGCAAACGGGCAAAAACGCAGCGAGGCGATGCGCTTCCTTTTCTCGGCACCCAAACTCTCGAAAAAAAATATTTTCTCCTACCTTCTTCTTCTTCTTCTTCTGCTTCTTAACTTCACTGGGCTCTCTGATACACTAGGGAATGAGGTAGACGGAGAGGAAAAAGAAAAAGCACAGGGAATAGAGGGAGTTCGAATGTATTACAGGGCGGGTGTATATATCTATACGCCTATAGAAGTCAGCTTCGAAATTGCTGACTGAGATTCGAACAGGGAGTTTTCCTGCTCTCTTCCTTCTACACCCGTACCCCCCGCCCACAAGCACAGACCGTGAGCCTGTTTGCTCTAATGAAATATGGCAGCGTCCTTGTTCGGTCATTTGGCTCGGCTGACCGGCCTGTGTGCCGAGCGATAAAGTGCGAATTTCCAGTACAAATTTACAGAACGCTTCATCGTCTTTTCCTTTTTTTTCTTTCAGAGTGAGGCAAGCGAAACGCGGCGCCTCTGTCGCTTGAGTTTATTTTTTATTATGTTTGTTATATATGTCTTTCTCTCCTTTTCTTGTACAAAAGCACTTAACGGCGTTGTGCGGGGGTGCTGGTCGTGTGTTGGCGCACAAAATGTGCATCAGCGGCGCCTCATTGCCACTGCTTTCGTATTATCGACGCGACGTCACATTTGGGGAATGATGGGTGACGAATGCGACGAAGAAGACGGTACACACATATGTATATACTTTAATGCGTAATACTTTGTAGGCTACTTCACCCGAAAAGAAAAAGCGCATTCGTGTGTGTGTGTGTGTGATTGATTAGTGGGGTTTAACGTCCCAAAACCAGTTCTGATTATAAGAGACGCCGTAGTGGAGGTCTCCGGAAATTTCGACCACCCGGGTTTCTTTAACGTGCACTCACATCGCACAGCACGCGGGCCTCAACATTTCGCCTCCATAGAAATGCAGCCGCCGCGGCCGGGATTCGATCCCAATACCCTCGGAGCAGCAGCCGAGTGCCACAGCCACTAGACCACCGTGACGGGCAAATGTGGTGAAGCTAAACTTCCTGCCCAAGGAAGTTTAGTTCAGAACTTCATGAGCAGCGAGACACGTAGAACGCATCTTTCTCTGCCGAAAGCACGTGAATCACCGGCCCGACAACACCGCGCGTAACACAGCTAAACGCAGCTTAACATAAGGAAACCTCTGCAACAGCGGGTGTCCAGAACAGCCCAAAATACCAAGGATAACGCCCAAGTGCACGTGAGGTGTCCACCGAGCCACGAGTGACCTTTTCCGGCTCGGGAAAGCGCGCCAACTAACATGATTTCCATGCGCGCGGGCGTACAAATGAGAGGAGCCGACCATGGTTCGCTGCGGCCGAGCTCGGAATGTGCTGAAACCGCGCGTCTTGTTTGCTCTTACTTAGCGTGGAGCGCATTCCCATTACGCTATTTATTTTTCACGGTCGCCGTGGCGCCGTACACTCTGCTGGCGCAGCACATTGGCAGAGTTAGCGCGCAGGGGCATAAAAAAGGTGCGTCCTGAAACGGCTCTGCGGAACAATTAGCGATTCGGAAAGGCGCCGTTTCGGCAGAGAGAAAGCGGCGTGTGGACGCTTCCTGCACCCTCGGCAACAAGAGCGAGCGCCTGCTTCAGAGGATAGGGACTAGGCTTTAAGACAAGCGATGAGCTCGCAAAGCAGAGAGATATTGGGTCAGCTGTTTTTTTAAAGACGATAGTCTTTATTGGATACTTAAACGTAGAAATTTTGATCTGCCTTTCTGTTTGTCTGTCTGTCACACGATTAAGCCACCCGGCCAAAGTACTTGCCTAACGCCCAGCCATCTTGAACTGATTGGTAGCTGCGTTCGCACTTGTGAACATTGTCGACCAAAAAGCAAGTATATTACGCATGTCGAAGGCGCAACATCAATACGTAAGTATTAGGTGGTGTGTTCCTTTATTAGAAAATACATAGATACGTAATTCTAAAGACCATAGTATTTCTTAGGCTGCGCTAAAAATGCGACGCTATGCACGAAAAAGGCCTCCGCCGACGATTTGGTGCTGCCACCTGGCAGTTGCCCAGGGATTCTGCACAAGCTCATGTTTCCCGACGGCGCTGCCAGATAGCGTCCATATCGCACCCAGCGTAATACGGCCGGCAGAAGACTATCGTCTTTCGACGACATTTGCAGCGAAGCACGCAGATACACGGCCAATTTTTTTTTCGCCACCCCTTTCCGCCCAAATTTGAGAGAGACAAAAGAAATCCGTTCCGGAAATGACCCATCATAATACTTCTGGCAGAACCTGCTTTACAATGCAAAGAAGTGCGTGGGATTCCGAGTGGCGCAATATATTCCTTTTCTTTTTGTTTTTTTAGCACTGCTCGACCGCTCGAAACCCTCAAGGGTGCTTTGCTATGCTCGAGGGCTTTGAGGCAACGGTATATCGGCAGTGTTTCATCCAAAACAATAAAAAATAAACACAAGAAGAAGAAAGAGCGGACGTTCAAAGTATGAAAGTGCTTTCTCCAGGCTAACGACGTTAATATGCACAGTGGCGTGCCATAGAGAAGAGCGGAAAGTATGGACCGGGAGTTCCGAAGAAAGGGCTTATGACCCGTCCCGGTACAGAAGTTGTGCAATATAGGGATGAGTGAATAGCGGTTGCATAGGAGTGACCAAGTTATACTTTCTATAACCATGGCACACTTTGAGAAGAGCAGGAACGACTCACTCCGAATACTAAGGTTAAGTCAACCTGCATTACGTTTAGTACGTATGTTTCGCTAAAATACATTCGTATCCGGGCATATGTTATAAGCAAGGAAATTATTATTATTATTATTATTATTATTATTATTATTATTATTATTATTATTATTATTATTATTATTATTATTATTATTATTATTATTATTATTATACGAATGGGCGTCATCAATCTGAAGTTGCTGCGCCAACTCGCCGTGAAGTCGACCAGGGTTGGTTACCGTTGGCGGCTTCATTGCGCCAAATTGGCGGCTTTCCAGACTCTATGGCTACTATTTGGCTACTCCGAACACCCATTATATCGCATTAACTAGTATTTTTTTATTATCTGCGGATGGAATAGCAAGGATACTCAACAATCATTCTTTCCCGTCTTCTTGCACGCGCGTGTTCTTAAAGGGGTCGTGAAACGCTTTCTGAAGATTTTGTACTAAGAGCGTATTCGGGATCCTGACCCTCCATTCAACGATATGTATTGTTCCGTTGCACCGTAAGGGTTGATTTAGAGCGATAAGAAACGCGGTTTCGGTTTCACTACGCGCGTTCCCCTCAACTCTGCAGTTGACGTCGTGTTAGTAGCCACCAGACCTTCGAGATTCCGAGATCGGCGTGCCCTCGGAGGCCACGGGAAAACAAACCATGCTGTAGCCTTACTTCCGAATGGCAGCACCGCACGGCTTCTCAGCATTTTCTTTCTTTCTAGCTTTCAAGTAAATGGAATCGTTTAGAGCAAACGCGAGTTCACTATACCTTTACGCTTAAAAATATCTTACGGAGATGTCACCGTCTAGTACCATGCCTTCCCGTATAGTGTCGCATAATCGATTCGGGAGTGCAAGAACGCTGGTGTTTCAAACGAGCTTTATTAAATGTTCATCGAATAATTTCCCGAAAGATTTCGGAATCAGCTTGTCGAATGCATATTGAAGCAGCGAAAATTACAACCGGGCATCTCCAAATTCTTTTCACCACCCCTTAAACCTGCAAGTGGAGGAGGAAAGAGGAAAGGAGGAAAGACAGGGATGTTAGCCAGTGCTGAGACCGGCTGGCTACCCTGTCCTGCAAGTGGCTTCGCGACGGGGTCTAGTGGCTATGGCGCTCGGCTGATCCGAAGGTCGCAGGATCGAATCCCGGCCGCAGCGGCTGCATTTTCGACGGAGGAGAGACGTTGAGGCCCGTGTGCTGTGCGTCTGAAAATATTTACCGCCTGGGTTTCTTTAACGCGCATCGGAAACGAACAACAGAACAATACACGAACGTCCACACGGATCTTCATTTCCGCTTCCACTGAAAGTGCGACTGCCACGGCCGGAATCAAACCGGCATCTTTCACGTCAGCAGCCTAGCACACTACTGGGCGGGCCGGGTATATGAGTACGAGCCAGTCTACCCAAATTTGACCTAAAGTCTTCTCCAGTCAATCATAAGTACACCAAACGTTAGGTACCTTTATTTTCTGTATTGTTATCAAAACTTAGCACATGATATCCGTTCAAAAGGAGCCTCGTGGTTCGCTTTATGGCGTATTTAGGGGGAGGGGGATATAACAGGCATTTTGCGAATCAATGCTCAGGCTACACTGCTGGATAGAAACAGCGACAACAAAGGCACGCAGATGAAGCAAAGAGTATGCATGTGCAATACGAGTCCAACAATTCAGCTCTTAATCAAAAGGTCACCTAATGGTATCAGAACCAGTAGAATTGGCTGAGCTTTTTTTTTTTTTTTTGATGCGCAACTTCTATAGCATGCAGGAGCTTGCATGTGAATGTAAATGCGGGCGCTCTGCTTTATTATGGTTAAACCTCCTTGGGTTGTGTCGATCAGACGGGACTCCTTTTCAGTGAACACTAGTAACTTTGCACCGATGCGCATTTCATGCTCTTCCTTTCCCCTGAAAGCTTCACGATCAAGATTAAAACTCCAAACGTCAGTTAGTGATTCCAAGAACCCTGCTCAGTAGCTCGGGTAGCAGCTGCAGAATTTCGGG
This sequence comes from Hyalomma asiaticum, assembly GCA_013339685.2. Classification (NCBI taxonomy): domain Eukaryota; kingdom Metazoa; phylum Arthropoda; class Arachnida; order Ixodida; family Ixodidae; genus Hyalomma; species Hyalomma asiaticum. The sequence goes on along the minus strand of CM023481.1, from coordinate 17,709,626 downwards.
CAACACCATTGCGCTTCTGCTGCATTTCTCACTAACTAAAGACCAAGCAGCAAAGGGCGCCCCCCCCCCCCTTTTTTTTTTCTTTAATACCATGTGTAGAAGAATGGGAGACGCAGCACTCAGCTTACGGTTTTTCGTCCGATTTCCGCTAAGGGACGTTGGGGAGTAGGGATGGCGTAAATGCGCAGAGGATCGGATGAACGCGCGGAGAAAGGACGCACAGGACAGTGTGTGTAAGCGTATAGAAATATCAGATTACTCCATTCGCTGCGCGACCCTCTCTCTCTCTCCTATCCTTTTTTTCCCGCCCGTTTCCTTTGTAAAGACTTGGACGTTCGCAACGGTGATTGTGGCCAGCGGTGCTCAACGGCAGGTTTTCTTTCGCAAGTGCCCATCGTTCGTCGCGCGACCATGCAGTGCGTCGCGCAGCGAGATCCCACTCCTCGACAACGCATCTCCTGATACCATAAGACGACGACGACGACGCTGTTGTTGTGCGCCGGCCATAAACAACGGCGCGGCGCGTTTGGATGAGCTCCGTGAAGAATAGAGACTCCCCGGGCGAAGGGGGGGAGGGCTCTCGACAAAGCGAAACGGGGCGACGCCGCCGCCAAATGTGCCGTCATCTGAAGCGAGCACGCTCGGTGGATGAGGAAGAAAAGCCAGAGAGGAAAATGAACGGCGGAAACTGGAAAGTGGAGGAGAAATCTCGCCGTTATACTTGGGGGCCGAAACAACCTTAAAGCACTCCTCTCGTCGACTGCGATGGGCTTTGCGAGTGCGCGCCGGTGGAGCAGGCCCACCGGAGTGCGTTGGCGGCGTTGCCCCACTCTGATTCGGCCTGCTCTTCGTCACTCTGTGTGTGTGTGTGTGTGTGTGTGTGTGTGTGTGTGTGTGTGTGTGTGTGTGTGTGTGTGTGTGTGTGTGTGTGTGTGTGTGTGTGTGTGTGTGTGTGTGTGTGTGTGTGTGTTAGGTGTTCTTGGGCGTCACGCGCGCATTTTTTAAAAATATTTGTTTTGTTCATGCCACACCTTCGACTTGCGTCACTGACTCGTTTTCCTGTAGTCAAGCTGCTGATGCTGACTCTACTTGTTCCCGACTTCATTTTTTGCTTTATTCCTTTAAATGTCTGATCTGCTACGTCGTTTCTTTCTTTGTTTTTTTTTTTTGTTTATTTGTTTCTTGTCATTGCTAACGACCACGCCTCGAGAGGCTACTCTATCTCTGGACGACGGTACCTTACTTACTTCTCTGCTTTTCCGCATGTGCGGAAGTCCTGGGAATTGATAAATGAAACGGCGTTGTTTTCGGAAACACTGAGACACGTGGCGAAAGGCCGACGTTTCACGCGATTATTACGTACAAAAAAAAAGTAAGAGGTTAAAACTCGAGAACGCGTTGCATAAAAGCTACAACCTATGGTCTTTAGGCCAAGGTTTCTTTCATACTGCTCCTCTCTGCCTTCTTTCTTTCTTGTTCTCTTTTATTTTTCTTGGGCTAAGAATTCGCTATATATTTCAGACATCCGCCCTATTCCACTTTCCACGTATGCTTCCACTCGAAAGAAAACAACGCAGCAAATTGGGCGATATTTTTTGGCCTGCCCTCATAAGACGTGGTGCTCGGATGAGTGGTCGAGACGGTGATAGAGTTTTACGCTTTACTGTCCCAAAATGCTACCCGGCCTTCATTTTGTACACCTAGAGAATTATGGGACGAGAGAAAGTAGCTGCGGGCAATACGCCACAACTCGGTATATAGGTCTTGCGAAAGAAGCGGTGTCCTTTCCCGAAGCCGCGCTACAATTCGAGAGAAGAAAGAAAAAGCTTTCGTCAGCGGACTACTTTGTCTGTTTGTTTCATTGCCACTGCTGTTGACTGGAAGTGAAATATGGACGGCCTGTCTGGGCTAGATAGAATTTCAACTGCCGGCCGTTTCAACCGACAGCCTTTGAACAGCGGTGAAACAAATCGCCTTAAAGCGGACATATCATAGCGCAGAACGCTACGAAAGCACTTTGGGCGAGCTAATATGCCGGTGGGCAGAATCTGAAGCAGATGAATGACACCCAACGTGTAGTCGAGGTCCAGGGTATACAGTGCTCACAGAATGAAATAGGACATGCGAACATTGAACTAAATCAATTAATATGTGCAATCGCTCGCTGGGACCGCGTCATGCAACTGCGAATCTGGCCTCTAAAGTTGGTGTTTTTTTCTTGTGAAGGTATACCTAGAAATATTACACCTATGGTACACAAATTGATAATGGCATCAGCGAAAGTATGTGGATTACTTAGTCCTGACTTTTCCTATTTCAATCTGTGAGTACTGTACATCACGGCTATGTACACGGGAAAAGGTCTCAGAATTGAATTTAGCATGATGAGAAAATACGAAAAGAATCAAAATATTTCTGAATCAGGGTTCGCAAACAAAAGAAAGACCAGGCCTATAGGCTGATATTTCAGATAGGCGGCAGAAGATATTCAGCACATCATATGACATTGTCTCATTCAAAGTGTGGCCGTTGACTGGCTTGATGTAAAGTTTAGGTTCACGTAAATGGTTCGTTGGTTCAAATTCGAACGAAGCTGCCTGGTCGCTAGTGCACGGAAACACGACATTTGCAGCCGAACGTGAACGCGTTACGTACGCAAAAAAAGAAAAACGTTCTCAGTACGCGTTCTCAGTACGTCAAAAAAAACGAAAAAGAAGAAGAGCCAGGCCTGCGCGGAACAGCAGGACAGTGGCAGCGTAAGCTGGAGGAGCGACCTTCATAGAGGCCATTTTAAACGCTTGAGAAAACTTGTGCAACTAGAGGTGATAGTTATCCCCTGCGCCATAACTCTTATCATTTCGCCAAGTAGGGAAGTACCCAGTACGGCATAATTACTGCGGTATTGTAACGTGAAAATCTGTATAACTGCACATCTTAGAGAGTGTCTTGGCGTCGTTTTTCCGAGAACGAACCGAACTCTCGGCCCGGCGTCGACGGCGAGCTGCGGTTTGGGCTTCTCTCTGCACAGCTGCATGTTGTGCCCGACGTTGCCTTGCTGCAGCCGCGCGCGTAGCTCCGCGATTCGCTTCTCCAGCAGCGGTCCGCACCTTACGAGGAGGCGCCATCAGGTAGTATATTGAAGAGCCAAGTCAAGTTGCTGTCGGGGCTGCACACGTCGCCTGTCGCATGTCGCATGGCACGATACGACACGATAAAGGGCAGAGGTTCGTAATAATGATGAAGGTAATGTTGAAGAAGATGATGCTTCTGTAATGGGTGCAGAGCTACGAAGCACGCACCCCTGCGTCCTTTGAAGTTATTCCTCGAACTCTTTATGCAATCCACTTTCCTCGACGTATAGTGGCGTATTATTATTGTGCCACGTATCATTACATTTGGTAATGCGATTCCTCGGGAGACATTATACCTGTTTAGGTCTTTTAGCGATGATTTTTCAAGCACAGGCGTAGCTCAGTTTGAACTGTACTATACTGAGCTTTTACGGAAATATTTCCATGCCATAAAGAGAAAAACAGGCGTAGCTGAGTGCTAGAATGCTCGACAGCCACGCAGAGAGTGTGGGTTTGAATCCACGCAGAGGATGAGTTATAGTACTCCTCGGTCCTGGTTATTTTACAGCGTAAGCTGTTATGGGGTCACAACAAGGGCTGTTTTTGCGCCGTAGTCCTCAGCCGCCGCCGGTGTCCGTAACCGCGGTCGCGCAAATTTCAGAAAAAAAAAATAACAATGACCGAGGAGGATTCCAACCGCGTCCTCTGCGCCGATTCGAACCCACACCCTCTGCGTAGCTGTCGAGCATTCTACCACTGAGCCACGCCTGTGCTTGAAAACCACCGCTAAAAGACGCACACAGGTATAATGTCTGCCGAGGAATCGCATTAACAAATGTAATGATACGTGGCAGGATAATATTACGCCACTACATGTCGGGGAAAGTGGATTGCTTAACGAGTTCGAGGGGTCATTTGAAAGAACACAGGGCTGCATGGTTTGTAGCTCTGAACCCATTACAGAGGCATCATCAACACCATCATTACGAAACAATCTTCTTCAACCTTTCCGCCATCATTACAACGAAGCGCTGCCCTTTGAAGCAGTTTTGTTGCATCGTGCATGCATCACGCGGCAGGCGACGTACGCAGCCGCGCCAGCAACCTGACTTGGCTCTTCGATACACCTGATGGCGCACCCTCGTAAGGTGCGGACCGCTGCTGAAGAAGCGAATCGCAGAACTGCGTGCGCGGCTGCAGCAAGGCAACGTCGGTCAGAACAGACAGCTGTGCAGAGAGAAGCCCAAACCGCAGCTCGCCGTCGACGCTGGGCCGAGAGCGCGGTTCGATCTCGGGAAAACGACGCGAAGGGACACTCTAAGATGTGCAGTTATACAGATTTGCACGTTACAATAACGCAGTAATTACTGCGTAGTGGGTACTTCCCTACTTGGCGAAATGATAAGTTATGGCGCAGGGGATACCTATCACCTCTACTTGCACTAGTTTTCTCAAGCGTTTAAAATGGCCTCTAATAAGGTCGCTTCTCCAGGTTACACTGCCACTGTACTGCGGTTCCGCGCAGGCCTGGCTCTTTTTTTCTAAAATTTGCGCGATAATGGTTACGGTCACCGGCCGCGGCGGCAGCGGCGGCGGACAACTACGGCGCGAAAAACGACCCTTATTGTGATCTCATAACAGCTTACGCTGTAAAAAATAATAAAGGAAGGAAAGAAAAAAACGTTGTTCTCAGAACGTGAATGAGTTTCTGTAGCTTCCGTACACTATGTTCACGTATAACACCGCAGTACGTAGGCTAAGAAATAGCGTTCTCAAACGTTACGGAAATTTAGCGGGTTCGGTAAACCGCTATACGCAAAGCGTTTTGCGTTTAGCGGATTACCAAGTGTAAACAGCCCATTCGCAAGCGTTTCCAACCACCCAAAGCGTACGTAATCTGCTTCTAATCTTTCAAGTAGTTATCCCAAGTTATTGCTGTGTTGTGCTGTTCTCTGGCATTAGTTGAAATTTCGCATCTACCTTGTGACTACAGCAGGACGGGGACCTCCTCCATTGAACTGCGATTAGTGTTTTGTGCTAGATGGACGACATGTATTTTGCATGTCAAAACATTTTCATAACTACCTTAACCACCTTCATAAGCGGCTGCCCAGATTCGAAGGGTCTGGGCACGTGCTTCACTGCAAAGCACGTGCGCACTGCGGCAAGCAACAGTGGCATAAGTAGAGAAAGCAAACTCCCGTATGTATTAAATGCGCAAGCATTTATTTACCGGCTCGACGAGAAATGTGACCACCCCTCCTTACGTGCCTTCGTCACGTAAGGCGAACCGCTCTAAAGAAGTATGTGAACCATAAGAACTCCCGCTACTGAAGATACTAAAACGCCCCGCCACGTTGGTCTAATGGCTATGACACTCGGCTACGGCTAGTGGCTATGGCTCATCCGAAGACCACGGGATACAATCCCGGCCGTGGTGGCTGCACTTTGACGAAGACGCAATGCTAGAGATCCGTGTACTGCGCAACTGGTCTAAATTTCCGGAGCCCTCCACTGTGGCGTCTCTCGTCATGATATCGTTGCTTTGGGAGGTAGAAACACCGTAAACTAAATCAATGAGGATAGAAAAACGTGAAAGGCCGAACACTTGGTAGAATAAAAGCTCCTCTTTAGTAAGCGCATGAAGGGGGCACTTGTCATTGTGTTATAGGAAAAAAAATCGATATTTCTAAACAAACGCAATCGCAGGCGCACATCAAATCAGATGAGTTTAGGTGGTCGCGGGAAACCGCTACTGTCCAGCCGTTCCATGCGCCAACGAATTCTCAGGAAGGAAAGGGCATTGGGCTCATTCCACCCAAAAACACCGTTGCAGAGAAAGCAGCAACGGAGTACAAGCGCATGACCAGCGCACGGGATGGAAATTGTTCACTAGTCGGCTCAACAGAGCATCTTACCACGACGAAACGGCAGAGGCTAAGTAGCAAATGCTCACGCATCGTTAACTCCCGGAGGAAGTTCTGCAGCGATTATTCTTCTAGTTTCCCAGGGCCGCAGCAGTATCGAAAAGCTCTGCAGAGTTGACGCTAAAGCGGGTACTCGTAATAGAACGCGCATGCGCGTGCTTGTAATGAAAGTGGACAACATATTGGGTCTCATGAAAGGCAGTGGCCCCTTCGTAATACTATTATACTATTATGCTTCACTGAACGACGAAATTGTACTGCGGCAAAAAGCTAGTGTTGTTTCATTAAGAATTCTCACCTTAAGTTCTCACATTAAGAATTCTCACATTAAGAATTCTCATTAAGGATTCTCATTTTCTTTTTTCGACTAAAACAGCCTTTTGGTAACAATTGAGTCAAATAAGAATAATGCGGTCTTACGTGCGAAAACCACGATGTGATTATGAAGCACACCGTAGTGGAGGGGTCCTGAAATTGTGAAGACGTGAGCTTCATTGTCGTGCCTATGATAACGCACAGTCCGCAGACCCTTAGCATTGTCGGCGCGGTCGACGCGGCCGAGATTCCATGACGCGCCTTTCGGGATAGCAGTTAAGCACCATAGCCATTACGCCACCCCGGTGGACGGTAAAAATTGAATCAAAATCCCCGTAATCGTAAGACCTGGTTGAAGTTCGGACATCTCATGGAAATTTGGAAAGAGTTGGCAAGTAGTACGCGTAGAATGATCCTAAACAGAACACTACAAAGACCAAACGTACGGCACATGGCCGCCATCCCTTCATCGTGTTACCACTTCAGAGAAGCTGTGCGATGATTTTATGTTTCGCCAAATGAGTCTTTGCAGCTTCCGCTCACGTGCGCGTCGCCTCCCCCCCCACCCCCCCCCCCCCCCTCCTTTCTACGGCCGAGTGCCCTCAGGAATCCGAAGTGAATCTCGGTGTGCACCCTTGCTCCTTCGTTATAAAGCAACGGCAATTGCCTTTCGCCTAGGTGTTCGGTGTGCTCTAACAGAAACGCAACATCATTTAATTCGGCTCGTGGCTTCAGCACACAGCGCAGAGAATGAAAACAGTGGAATGGGCGAGACACTTTTTCGCTTGAGGAAGGAATGGTTTCGGTCCATGCCATAATTTAAACTTTTTTCGTTCAGGGTCACGCGAGCGATGCTACAGTCAAGTGTATTGCCTAAGCTGGTTAATTGGCTTGCATTTCATGGTAGATGACAAAAAAGAAAAAAAAACAAGATGAGGACATGAATGCGCGTACGTGGTCTAGCAAGGGAGCCCAAGCTGCTGCTCCAGCTCAATAACTGTCTTCTTTCATTTTCTTTTTCTGCAGGTAGCTGCGAAAGATGAACGAGAAGTCAGTATTGCATAACTTGATTTGATTGATTTCTGGTGTTTAACGTCCCAAAACCAGCTCTGATTATGAGAGACGCCGTAGTGGAGGTCTCCGGAAATTTGGACCACCTGGGGTTCTTTAACGTGCACTGACATCGCACAGCACACGGGCCTCAACATTTCGCGTCCATCGAAATGCAGCCGCCGCGGCCGGGACTCGATCCTGCGACCTTTGAACTTTGAACTTTATTTCCCTTCGTACAAAAGGAGGATGCCGGGGCTAAAGGCTGGAATGCCTGACCAAGGCCTCGGCTCCCTTGTACAGTTCCATTGTACAGAACTGAAAATATAACTATAAAATAACAATATAAATAAAGCAACAATATAAATAAACATAACATCAGCAATATACCATCATAAACAATGTAAAGAACAATACAAATAAAGCATCAATATAAATACAAAATTATCTGCACTTCAAGGTGTCACATGTGAAAAACGGTGTTACACATAGCAAAAACCAGAAGCTATTAAATATTCCTTTGTTTCCTTTTTAAACATTTTCAATGAAACATCAAAATCAACATTTGGAGACATTTTACTAACAGCCGCAGTTAAATGGTAGTTTAATTTTTGTTTGCTGTAGTTCGTACGCGTAATAGGGAGCCGGTGGATTTGTTTATGTAAATGGTGTGTGATATTACGTATAGTATTGTTTTGAGTGTGTAATTTATTGACTTTAATGTACTGGAGCAAACGAAAAAAGTAGATTTGGTTCACCTGAAGCAAATCGTAATTGCGAAAAAGTGGCAACGACGAAATTGCCATTTATTATTATTTGCCATAAATTGCCATAATAACTTCGGATCTGCAGCCGAGTGCCATGACCACTAGACCACCGTGGCGGGGCGGTATTGCACTACTTGTCACGTAACAGCAGTGCAAACATAGCAAACAGAATACGAGTAAAGTATGACCAAAGAAAACACAGAGAGAGAAACGACGAGGAGGCCAGACTGTGAGACTGGGTGATGCGAGTGCCTCGTCAAAATGCAGAATACACTTCTTTCACGTTTAATAGGAATGTTCTGCATGCTTCGTGCACTAGCGTGTCATTGGAGGATTTATATATAACCGTATGGCGGCAATTCACGCTTTTACTTAGCTACCGATTCTGAGAAACCGCTCGCAACGGAGCACCCAGCTGTGTATATTTCAGTGCATGCCGCCAGCTGCTTATCTACGCTAACGTGGTGACGGTGTTACCACCTATGGGTCGTTAGCGAGGCTTAAAGCATGGAGGTTTACCAGAGCTCTTAGTACGTCTAGATAGTGGTGAGTGGGTGGCAATTCACTGAGAAGTTAATTTTAGAGTATTCCGCTACCAGGCAGTCGTAGATGCCATTAGTCTGAAACAATTCTAGGCGCTGGCGCTGTTAGAAACATTGCACGTTCATGGACTATGCCACCCCTACAAGTCGCCAAACGCTGCACATATTTTGTAAATATAACATCCGGGATGCGTGTTACACGAGGTCGGAGTGTGAACAAGTTGCCAAGAATATATGTCCCTGGTGGACGACGCAGTGGGTCAAATAGTTCAGCCTCTCCGAATGCAGTTGAATGCCAAATTTTTCTGCCTAATTTCGAAAACTGCATAAAATAGCTAACAGCGACGCTTTAGCTCAAGTGATTACCGCCGTATCCGAAAGGCTGCGGCTCAAAGGTCATGCTCTAAGGAGGCGCCACACCTTTCTTTCTTTTTTTCTAAGTCTTCGTTATTTTTTTATTTTCCGCTGAAATGTGTTCCCATGATTGAATATTACACTGCACAGCCTATGGCAACATACATTCACGCAATGTTCTTCTGCCAGAGTTGTCGAGCACGAATTCCTACAGGTCACGGAACTACCAAATGTCTGCGATTTCGTTACTACGTCTTTCAAGCGACGGTTAAGGAATACCAGGGAACTCTTCTTGGCGCGATTCACTCGGTGGTCGTCCTTTATTTTTCCTTCCTTTTCTTCTTCTATTTCTCTCTTTTTCTCTCTCACTCCCTCTGCACTGAACAGGGAAGTGGTTCTCGGGCTTCTCGCACTGCGCACGCGAATCTCCCGTAGTCTGAGACGCGTATGCCATGGGAAGTAGCTACATATGTCGCAGTGCGGCTGAAAGTGAGCCGCGCGTATTTGCAAACATGAGCCGGGCCCGCCACTGCATCCCAAACAAACAAGCGCCACTGTTTGGGCTCTGTTTGCGTCGAAAGGCAACCGTGTCGTACGTTGCTCCCATTCTGATCGTCGTCTGCCCGGCTTCCGTCTCTTGTGCGCTTCGCTCGACTGTCACCGGCTCAATAGAGCAGCTATCTCTGACGCTTGCGTAAGCAACGAGCAAAAGAGCCACTCTCTATCGGGGGGAACTGCGCTGCGCCTTAAGCAATGTGCATGTTGGAAGGTTGCTTTTTTCCCGAGATTTGTACGCGATTTGTTTTCGTGGTTTTTTTTTCCCTTTATTCCTACATACATAGTACATGCTTCTATATACGACGTCTGTTCGAGTATAAGTTTAACGACCGCACGAAAACCATGGCGGTAGAGTTATTTCGGACCAACTTCAAATTTTGGACCTTTGTGATTCGTCTAGTCCGGCGAAGTAATGTTACGTGTAGGTTCTTCATTCGGTGGTTTTATTTGCGGCTGACAAGAAAGGTCGAGCACCGTGGGTCCCATAATGTTTATTCCATTCGCGCTCACACACACACACACACACACACACACACACACACACACACACACACACACACACACACACACATATATATATATATATATATATATATATATATATATATATATATATATATATATATATATATATATATATATATATTATGTACGCGAAGCATATGCCTGCCTTGTCGGTTCTTTTTCTTGTGCGCAATCGATGCGCCGTTTTGTTTACACTATTATTACCTGTATATTTCATGCACCAAGGACTGTACTCTTTTTAGTTTTTAGTTAACACCTGTTTTGTTTTGCATTTCTTTCTTTTGTATCGTTTCTATGTTTGGTATGTTTATATACGTATACATTGTGTAATGGCCCCCTTACCCAATGCCCCCAATGGGGCCTGTAAGGTACTTGGAAATAAATAAATAAATAAATAAATAAATAAATAAATAAATAAATATACGTCGGATGCGTTTTCCGAAGGTCATGGGTTCGGTTCCCACCGAAGGCAGGTTTATCTGTTCGTCCACTTTAATTCCTTTCCACTTACTCTAAAATTACAATACCACATTTGAAAACTTGAATAACTTCCCTTATGCTTTCCTAGGCTTTAATGTTGGTTTTCATGAATCTGTTTCTAAGAAGTAAACGAGCCCTTGACCCCTTCCCTTACGTTATATATATATATAGCAGTCCGCCACCGAAGTTTCACGGCCCGATGTACCCCGATAAGTGTGAAGTTTTTGCTCTGTTAGTGCATACGGCGGTGCTTGGTTCATCTATCATAAGTACGGTAGCAAGGACTGCTGCGGATTCTTTTTTATACATTCCGATTCTGTCGGCTCGTTCCTTGTGGGAATTGCGCTGATTCGCAAATCCCGCGTGTCGCATTTGTGCGGGCCGAATGTGCTACGTGCGTATGGTCCTGTTTAGAGAGCTTTAGCAGCGTTGCCTTACCATATGGTAAGTACGGTAATGTTCTAACGTCGTCGTCGGCACGTTCAAAGTTCGGCTTGTGAGAACTTTATTAACAAGTTTTATCATATCATGACGTTACCTTAATCACCGAGCGACTAGTGCAGGTCTTTCCGACTAAAATAGCTTCGTGCCGACCACGACGGTACGGCATTACCGTCATTACCGTACGGTAAGTTGGCGCTCCTAGAACTCCTTATTCTGTGCCTGTCACGTGAAATCGAACCATTACGACATCACTTAGTTTTCGGGCAAGCGCGTTAAACGGACCTCTACATTGAATACTCAAGTTGCGCAGAATGGAGTTGCTTCACTTTGCGCAGGAGCGGGCTATTGGCTTTGCTCGAGCAAACTGCACCTTTAGCCTATACGTCGCGCTCGTGACAAGTTAATGAGCGATTCGACAGTTCTGAGCCAAGGACACGATCAGCTGCGAATCGAGAAAATGTTTTGGTCTGTCTCGTGAGTCCCCCTTTGGTGGTGCGACAGAATTGACTGTATAGTGTACTTATTTAACAGTGCTATTGGAATTATTTCGAAACATCGCCGAATTTGTGGTATGCCATGTCCATCCTTCCGCATGTAAACTCTGTGAGGCCCATTCCGACCGCCATAGCTATGTGTCGGCTTTTGAAGAGTAGAAAAGAAAAAAAAAACGACACATTTTCTTCGGTGTTATAAATGCGATCGAAGCCCTATGTAGTCAGACATGCGCCACACGAGAAGTTTTAGGCGGCCCCACTAAATGGTCCCACTTGTCCAGAGTGAAGCGCATAAGAGGAAGTCCGGCTGCATTGCATGCACACGTCTCGCACGTGGCGCATTGCAATGGTGGCAACGGTAAAGTGCTGCTACGTTGCTTCAGCGGTAATCGCCTTAACGTCGACATGCATAATGAAAGGGATTTTTCTCGAGATTTTAAACACACGCAGCAGACTGAAACTCTTATTAGAGGAAAGAAGGGGAGAGAGACAGAGAGAGAGATATGAAGAAGAAGAAGAAGAAGAAGAAGAAGAAGAAGAAGCAATCAATTAATGTAGACTCACAGACAGTGCGACGTAATGTAGAACCAATATGCACGCAAATAGCTCACACGGGTTGTCGCAAAGCCGCTGAATGCGAAAACAGCCTTTTATTAGTAACACTTCCTGGCCAATACATCGGCGTGGGTATACGTTCCAGTGCAGAAGGAAACAACCACAGCATTATACTAATGTTGTTCTGCTTCAATTGCAGAGCCGCTGTGACGTTTTCGGAGTGCGCTTGCCTCGCACTCGAAAGCTTCGAAGGTGTTCCCCGGAGCAGTTTTCCTTTCTGCTCAGTTTGCCTTGTTTCTCACGCCCGTTTTAGCATGGAAATGTCTTCTGCCGCAGTCTATCACAACATCACGGATGTCACTTCCGTCACGGATGTGACGTGTAAAACGACTGACGGATAAAAACTACATAAAAATGTCCAACTAGTTCCAGGTCGTGAAAACTCTCCAACGGCGAAGCTCTCTGTTGCCGCTTCCAAGTGAGGCGCGTCCAATCGGTAGTTTTCGTTTTAAAGTCGTTTCTCTGTCGGTAGTTTTCATTTAATCATTTGATGTCTGTCTGTCTCTTGTGTGTACCTCCTTTGTGAGGCGACCGGCATCTTCGTTTTCGGAAGGTTTTCACGGCATGGACCTAATAATTTAATTTCGTTTTACCTTCCAAAACCACGATATGATTATGAAAGACGCCGTAGTGGAGTGCTCCGGAAATTTCGACCACCTGGCGTTTTTTAAAGGGGCCCCAAAGCTGCACAATTAACTGAGCAAGATTGAAAGATTAAGTTTGTGCGACAACCAGTTTGCCATTCCTGGCAAAAAAAAACAAAACAAAGAAGGACAGGACAACTGTAAGCAAGATAACGACTACATTGAGAAATTCGAGTGGCTCCGTCTGTCCCTATCTAGGGGTACATTTTTGAAATGACGTCAGCTCATGTGCATTGAGTACTCGATTACCGCTCCAAGTTAAAAGGAAAACAAAAATTAGTGACATTAAATAAATGGGCAGTAACCACAGTTGTTGCTGCATATTGCGGCCGTGGAACTCACTGCACCGTAGTATCAGCAGCGGAGTTTATGACGTCAAGTCCTCTGTACGGCGCGGGCGATTCCAAGTGAGCGGTGACACCAGAGGCTTTCGGCGGCCCTTCTCTATGCAAAAAAGATCCGTAGACTGCAACACAGGTAAAAATGTCTATCTAGCCAAATTTACCATTTTCATTTACTTTGGCTTGCACTGACTTCGCGGACGGCGTGGACCTGGCTGTACTGGTATGCCAAGTGGATGTACCGGCACGCCTTTGCACGCTCACGGCTTAAACTACGAAACTTGACTAACGCGTTCCCGAAGCTCAGCGCATGGCAACACACGTGGCTGCAATACACACCACACAACAGGACTCGATTGGTTGTGCATTCGCCCAAGCGACTCACAAGATGATCCCGGTGCAGTAACTATGTGCCCCAGACGTCTACCTACCACGGCTTCACATTCCCAGGGTAGCCAACCCATCTCCCGCCCGCTGATTGTTTCGCCGAGAGCCTCATGTAGCCGTTTATATGTATACATATGCATTCAACTATAGTTCTGCGAGAAAACGTTGCACTTTCGTGTTATACCGGTTCCAATGAGACGAAAATCAGCCACATTTTTTTTTAAATTTTATTTCATTTCCCTCCTTTGTCAGTACAAGCTGACTTATCCTGGCTAACGCATAAATGTCTCGTGTTGTTTATCAGTTATCTGGTGTCAACTTGTCAACTTAATTTCCACTGTGCGAGCAGGAAAGAGGAAAGAAACGCAGGGCAGTACAAAAGCGCAGACTGCGCTTTTTTCTGTCTGTATTTTTCTTTCTTATTTCGTGCTCGCTCAGTGGAATTCAGATTCGTTATGTGCCAAGCAGCCTGCAAGAGGATTTTACCTTAAAAGGATAAAATCAACAAAACGTCTTGGGTTTTATTTTTGCCTAAATGTTAGGTGTTTGTTGGTCGTCCAATCACAACGACTTTCTAACGTTATCCATCCGAGTGTACATCCGTGCTTGTGTTCATTGTAATTAATGAGGCTCTTTAAAGGGGCCCCGAAACGCATTTCGCGCACATTGATTTTCTTGTACCCTTGCTGTGTGGGGGACTTGATGATGACCGAAACACCAGCGGAAAGCGGCGAGATCGAACCGTATTATATTTTAATTTGTACCAGAAATCGGTTTCCGCGCTGGCTGCAGAGCCATACATCAACAGTTTCTCCGAGCGGATGTGACATCACCAGGCTGGCTTTGCTGCAGGTTCTCATTGGCCGGGAACAGTAGGAATAAAAATATGCATCCCACAAGTCTACAATGCATCGAACATAAGAAATTTCAAATTGAGAACGTGTTTTATGCTTGCTAAATCTACTAAAAGTTACAAATTTGTACATTACAATTTCATTTTGCTTGTAATTGACGCAAGGAGGGCTGTGCGGCCCGTGTGCCGGTTGTGGTAGCAAGGCCACAGAGAGCAGCACGGTTCCGGTTCTGCAAGATGTAAGCCGCGTTTTGAATGGAAGCAGCGTGCACGTCTCGGGATGCCGATATCTGTCGTCTGCTCTGATTATGAATTTGTAAGTTGAATAACTTGCGTTTGCCTGCATCGATCTCGAAAATTCTTTTTGCATTTACCTCAGAACAATACAAAGAACTCTTTCTGATGCAAGACTCAGCGAGTAAACTGGTTTCAGAGCCTTTTTAACTGCTGCTTTCGGTGCCAAAAACCGGACCAAGCTTCTCCTTAAGCAGTCATGTAACGGCTTTTGTCCTTAGACCCTTTCACGCCTAAACAAATATAATTACTGTGAAGAAAAGATAATTCAGAAAGAAAAAAATAATGAACTGGGTTCCCTCGGCCATCGCACTCTTACTACAAAAGTTGCTTTATTTTTGATGCCTAATATGCATACAGTGCACAAAGAACGCTGTCACTGCGGATGTTGCGTAAGGAGTTATACGTTTTACCTTTAAAACATTTTCTATACGTTCTCTCGCAAAACGCCCAAAAATTAAGCTAACGGTTGCGAAGTGTGCGTCAAATTGACGGAGCGCTTTTCTCCCGCCCGACAGTTCCTTCCTTTGGCAGCAAATGACAGCCTACTCCTTCTCAACCGTTCAAACCATTCAAAATAGGCCCCGTCATCGTAACACTTCCTACCAGCGTGACGACAAAACAAACAAACAAACTTAAATATGCATGTCGGCGGCAGCAGCCGCTACCGCGCACAAGAAATGGAAATAGAAACAAAGGGTTAACGCAAACAAATTTGAACGCGCCAGGAGAGGGCTTTAAACAAAGCGCCCCGTGTTCTCTGCGCAAAAATGAGCGGCAAAAAAGGAGGGGGGGGGGGGGGGGGGGCAAGCGGACTGCGGAGGAGCAGGAGGCGGAGGAGGTGCTGGCAGCAGGATGATGACGCAAAAAGGAAAACATATACAGACATCTACAGCGACGGCTTGTTTATCGAGAAGGTCTTTGACGAGCTTCATTAGTGCTTCGGGGATCAAAGAAACGTTTTGTACTTCGGATGCGAGCGCGCATGAAAACAAATAGCGCGCAGCATCCGGGTAAAGCTTTTGCGCGAGGAGGAAGAGCAAGCCGGAGGAGCGGCGGCGTTCGAAGAGTTCACTCCCTCGGTCGAAGGGAGGAGGGCACCTATGAGCGTGAGACCCGTGGCCCGGCGCTGCGCATCTCTTGGCCCGGCCGTGGCAGGGTGTAAACATTTCGGCTTGTTTGCGGGTGACGATGGGCGAGAGCAGGAAGCCTTGCCGCGCGCGGCACGGAGCGACGGTGGGGTGAGGGGGTCTCTGTTTAGTCTCATCGAGTTTTGAAGCACACACCGCCGGAGCGCCACGTGAAGACGCTACGCAGGCCGCCGTGCCACAGCCCCTTCGGCTCGCAGAAAGGTGCAAACCAAAGGGGCCACCACCGATGAACGCGGGGATCGCGAACAGCCCGAGCGCTCAAACATACGCCGATCAAAAGGCAGAGAGAGAGATAGAAACAGATGAAAGCGAGGCGCTAACAGACGCCCTGCTGTGTACACGCCTTCGCGCGAGCGGCTTTCAACATTCGTGTTGTCCTGCTTTTTGTTTTTTGTTTTTTGCTTGAACTTCTTATTCGAGGCTTTTTTTATTAGGCTACCGCGTGATGATTTTCTTAACAAAAGTCTGTATATCAAGGGTGCAGGCACCTCGCCTTTGAGCATGGGCCGCCGGTTGTACGCACAGGGGGGACTCGATGAGTCAACACGATGAATGTTTAGACATTCGCATTACCCTGCTGGCCCTTTATAAACTTGACTTTCATCGTTGGCCACGAGGCAAGAGCGCAGGAAGTCTCGATGTATGCTTTCGCAACGCCTGATGACCTTCACGTGTATATACGTTCACCTTTCATCCTGGTTGACCGCTGTGCCGATGATTCATTAGTGAGGCAGAAATAAGGGAAACGAGGAACGCGTGCACCGGCGAAACCGAAGACACGTGACAGAAAGCATAGCAGGAAAATTTCCTTAATTACTGCTGCTAATTAGGTTGTCTTATTATTTAGGAAAAAGGACGGATAGAAAATTATCACGTAGGAACCAAGGCAATTTTTATGTTTACGCTCAGGTAAGAAGTGTTGCTTACGCCGCTCTGCCAACTCAGCTATTCCACCGAACTAAACAGAAACAAGAAAAATTGCGTGACAGCTGCTGAGCGTATACACATGCGTTGTTCAGTGTGCTTTTCTGTTAATGTAAGTGTTGTATTTTGTTGCTTCTACTACGGCTATGAAAGGGAGAGGAAGATGAGCCAACGTTGTACGTGTTCAAACATAGACAAACACGCAAGGACGCACCCGCTAGCACTTCGAAACACTCAAACGGGCACGCATACACTCTTAGCACGGTAACATTTAGTTTACTTTATAGGTACACAAAATGTGAAAATATGTTCCATTACTAAAGTTTAAAGCACTTTCACGTTTAGTAAAGAAGCATATTTTCACATTTTTGTGTACCTATAAAATGCACTAAAGGTTACCGTGTTTAGAGTGTATGTACGCACCCATGTACACATACCGCTGAAAACATGTACTAGGATATTATGAAGTACGGTGCGCCCGTAAAGTCATAGTGCACTTTCTACCGGTCACAGGAAATCAACAAAACAAGACAGAAATCTGAAATATTCACCAAATAAGGAGAAAACTTCGAGAGTTTGATATCTGTTCAGTGAAGTTCGGAGTGGCCTTCATTTGTTGCTTTACACACGTCTACACTATATTTAAGTTGCCTCTGTAGAATCATCAATTACCGATGGCCTACCAGAACTGGGTTTGCGCAACAAACGGCACCCTTTGAATGATTATTCCACGGATTAATGTTATTCCTATCCCGTGCAACTTCGCTGCACACGCGACAGTTTGCACGTTGCACTTGCGTCATGGATCCGTACTTTCCAAGCCACAGAACACATAGCTTTCGTCTGTACCGTCCACATCTCGACTGGCGGGAGGGGGGGGGAGTGCGCTGTTCCGCTGATGAGCAAGCACTTCATGGTACTGTGTCCACACCTGTGTGCGCACACCCTTTAATATCGCACTACGGCAATCGAAGGAAGTTTTCCATTTATTTGATAAATATTTCACATTTCTCGCTTCTGCTTCGTATCTTGCTTTGTTGCTTTTCTCTGATCGGTCGAAAGCGTACGATAAGTTCATGCACGCACTATGCTTAATTGCCTCGACAAATATTTCCTTGAAGTCATGGCCCTTCCGTACGATGCTGTATATGGTACGCTTGGAAACCTTATCTCATACCAGCCCTACATATGTATGCTAATCATCTGTGCGCCTATATAGTAGGGCGGTTAGCAATTCCTCCGCGCGCCCCATAGGAAGCCACGGAGACGTGTCTTTAACCACGCGCAATGAATGGATTGAAATTGCTCGTCCGCACACTATTAAAGCTTCCTTCAGTCGCGTCGATGTTTTCCCAGAGTCGTCGTCGTCGTCATCATCATCATAATCATCATCACCCTAGCACGTCCAGTGCAGGACGAAGGCCTCTCCAAAGTATACTCTGATCTGTCCTGCGCGAGCTAGTTGATAGCCGTATCAGCTACGTGCATGAAATTCGCACTGCAGTTGCCGATGATCGACCAAGGAAGGACGAGATAAATTTCCACAGGCAAGGACAACCCCGAAGTCTTTCCCTCTAAACGAACTTCTTTGAATTTCTCTATGCATCTACCGCTGTGCCTTTTGCATTCACCGCGAGAGAATTTGCGCCTTTCGCTCGACACACCACTAAATAGAGCTGTTGATGAAATGGTCCCATTTCGCTTAACTCAGTGGGACAAAGTTCCCTACAGACACTAAACTTTTCGTGCACTGTCTTTTCCAGCTTTATGTATTTTTTAGCCCTACACCTGCTTACTTTCGTTTATTTTTTCGTGGTGTTTTCATGACGATACCGACGCTGCTAAATGGAAAGCTTTCGCTCTTCGGCGATGATAAATGTCGCATTTAGTGCATCTAACATGACTGTCTACATAGTCTGTCGTGCTTTTCAGCCATACCACTGGTTAGTTCTGCAGCTGTACCTCCTCATACTGCACCCGCAGCAGCAAAGGCAAGCAAAAAGTTAGGTGAAGCAATGAAATCAACAATTTCGTGGTCGTTGAATAAACTTGCTCCGGACAGGACGAATTGTAACTCACTGGGGAGAGGACCTCGTCCTGAACTGGACTTATTTTAAAATAGGCTGCTGCTGCTGCTGCTGCCGATGATGATGATGATGATGATGATGATGATGATGATGACGACGACGAAAACTGTGGAAATTTCGACGGATTAAACGGGTCCCCCATGCAACCGCTCACGGAGTCATCGTACAGGGAACAAGTTGGCCGTGCGACCTCTGCGATTCGCATATGTAGATGAGCGTCTATTCTGCGGCGTAGATCTACGCACAAAAGTATGCCAAGTAGGCTTAATTAAGAGTGAACGGTCGTACATGTGTCATAGCGTGATCACGCGAGCTTGGCGCCATCACTGGGAGAACACTTAAAAAGCAACATCAATTTAGTTTCTATTGCTCGATCCGCATTTCGAATCTGCATGCGTTAATTTTTTTTCGGCACCAAAGTGTTAAGTATTAGTGGGGAACAGAAATTTATAACGTTCATCTTTTTTTTCAGGATTCCGAAAATAAGTACGTCACTGGTCACTACGACGTCGCTGTAACTGGATATCGCAGAGTGCAAAACGCCATAATAAGAATATCTGACGTTTTGAGTCCCGAAACCGCGATATGATTATGAGAGACGCCGTAGTGGAGAGCTCAGGAAATTTTGACCACCTGGGGTTCATTAACGTGCGCTGACATCTCACAGCACACGGGTCTTTGTAGCATTTCGCCTTCACATAAATGCGGCCACCGCGCCCTGGATTCAACCTCATGACCTTCGGATCAGCACTGCAGTACCACTGAGCAACGCGGCGTAAAACTTGGAACCGGCTACAGTGAGAGAACCTTGATGATTTGATGATTTCTGGGGTTTCACGTCCCAAAACCAGCTGTGATTATGAGAGACGCCGTAGTGGAGGGCTTCGGAAATTTCGACCACCTGGTGTTCATTTAACGTGCACTGACATCGCACAGTACACGGACCTCAACATTTCGTCTCCATCGATATGCAGTGGGATTCGATGCCGCCACCCTCGGATCAGGTGCCGAGTATGACATAGCCACTAGACGATCGTGGCGGGGCAGTGAGAAAACCTGTAACCTCAAAGAAAATACTACATTTACAGGGCATTAGTCATCACACGCGTGCGGTGGGCAAACAAAGTCAAAGTGTTACAGGGTCAAACTACGAGCATCCGTGGTGGTGGTACAGCAGTTACGGCGTTCGCCTGCTGGCCACCCGCTGGCTACTTCGATCCCAGCTGCGGCTGTAGCCTTTCGATGGAGGCTAAATGCTAGAGACCCGTGTACTTAGACTTCGGTGCACGTAAAAGAACCACAGGTTGTCCAAATTTAATTTCCGGAGCGCTGTTCTACGATGTGCTTCATAATCATATCATGGTTTTGGCTCGCGAAGCCTCGGCAGTAATTCTTTTCTTCCTTATGCTGCCTTGGGCATGGTTTGATATGTCCAGTTTTATTGAGTCTTTGTGTTTTTTTTGCACTGGATCCCTGATATTTGATTATGAATGTTTGTTTTTGTACCTGTTTATTACCATTTCTTCTGTAGACTGTTTCATTCTATTGCTTATTGTTATTTTCTCTTGTTAGTTTCTTTTGTTTTATTTTGTTCTTTTGCGTGCGCCATTACAAGTACTCATATTCATATTCATTTATTTTGAGACAACAAAGAAATATACGAGTACTCTAGGGGACCGGCGTGAAGGCACAGAAAGCCTGACAATACCTTACGGGTGTTCGTCGTTATTATTATTATTATTATTATTATTATTATTATTATTATTATTATTATTATTATTATTATTATTATTGCTGCGGGCAGACACAAAAGCACGGCACGTCAAACGGCGAATGCCATGAAAGTGACAGTGTTGGACCAGACACACACGCACACACAGCGAATTTGCGCCTATACCGAGAGCATACGAAGAACAGCGCATTTCGCGCTTGTAATGTTCAGTTTGTCGCGAGTTACCGGACTGCCACAGCTGGGTCACACGTGTCGGGAGACGCTTGAGTTTGTCCTTTTAGAATGGGGGGCTATAGTCTCATTGAGACCCATTCACATAGCAGATTCATTAAAATTGTTAAAATTGCCACTTTCCCTACAAAATGTTGCAATTAATTCAGTTTCCTCTTATGTTCAAATTACAGTCAGAGTTATCATATGTGTAGGTTTTAGTTTAGTTGTAGTTCACATTCTCTTTGACGGATTTTTCATTGAGAAATTCAATTTTGTTCACTGACGCGCTTGCAGGATGGGGGAGGGCTTGAGTGGTAGGATAGTTCGGGAACACTGGTAGTTCAGGATAATTATTTCACCGCCGTATTCTCCATTACATAAGCTTCCTAAACGCCTATCGTGTTAAAATACTCGTGCCTTCGGGCAAGCCGCCCGCATTAACATGTCCTAAGCGTAGCCGCAACACGGCTGCTGGCACGCACCTAGCGCCTTTCGCGACAGAGTACCGCGAGTTCACGAAACAATTCACGGACAACGTCTTCGGCTTCGCCGGTGCAGTGTTAGGAACTCCTGTGGTCGGCGCATTTACCGTATGCCTATGTCCAGCTATTTTACATCAGCTGCTGCAGCTGCGCCACAAGAGATGGTTGACCGCCGTCAGTTAGCCGTCGGGGATGGGGAAATGGGGGCACTATACATCTCAACGTGGGTACATCCATGTCAGAGGCCGGTACACCGGCCCTATAACAGTACATACCGTGCAATCTGTATTTCTTGCCCTGCCGCGGTTGTCTATAGCGGCTAGTGGTACTCGGCTGCTCATCCGAGGGTCGCGGGATCGAATCCCGGTCGCGGCGGACTGCATTTCGATGGAGGCGAAATGTTGAGGCCCGTGTGCTGTGCGACTGTCAGTGCACGTTAAAGAAACCCCAGGCTGGTCGAAATTTCCAGAGCCCTCCACTACGGCGTCTCTCGTAATTAAATCATCGTTTTGGGATGTAAATCCCAGAAAACAATCAATAAATTTTTCATTTGTTAACGGACCAAGAGAGCTGCAACTATTTCTATGTACGTACACTTCACTTTTAGTGTTGCGCACGATTCCTACGAAAAGAAAAATCCCACAGTATTACCTTTTCTTGCTTCTTTACCGTTCCATGCACGCGCATAATTTTGCGAAACATGCTCACGAAATTGCACAGCAAGCCATCCCGCTGTCAAGAACGGATGCAGTAAGAAAACTTCGCTGGCTCGCGCGTGATATGGACTATAGCGCAGTGGAATACTCCTGGTCTTCTACATACCCGTCTGCACCGCCTCGACCCATCACTCCAACTTCGAGTTCCGCGTGGACTAACCCGGTTTGAAACGACCGTGCTTTGCCGCCTGTGGCTAGGCACGTCATTTACAAGAAGTTTCGGCTGTCGCATTGGACTGGAAGACAGTGCTGCCCGTATTCACTGCGGCAGCGAGGAAACGATTGTGCACGCCCTTTGCGATTGCCCTGGGTACTGCTCCCAGAGGCAGTCTCTCGCCCCAGAATTGTCACGCCTTGATTACCGACCGCTGTCCGAGCAGACCGTATTGGAATGCCGGAACGATAAAGCCACGAAGGCATGTGCTCAAGTTTTTGCGCGCAACGGGCCTCGTTAACCGTCTCTGACACATGCCGTGCTTGTGTGTGTGCGCGATTCGACCTCTCTCTTTCTCCCCTTTATTCTTTTCTTCCATCCCTTTCTGTCCCCCTTTACCCCTTCCCCAGTGCAGGGTAGCAAACTGGATATTTTTCCTTCCGGTCAAGCTCCCTGCCTTCCGCCCATCATCATCATCTCTCTCTCTTACCGTTCCATGGAATCCTACGACACAATAAAACACCCAACTCACCCAAGCAGCCACACTTCTAACGATAGGAAAGAGGTCACCAGTACAGATGAGGCGATGCAGCTATATAAGTACAACATTGTAAATATCAGGGTATTTCATGTGCCATAAAGTAAGCGCGGTCTGCGTCGATATATTGCGTTTAAAAGCGAGGGAACCTCTGAAAAAAAGAAATACTGCACGAATTCAATCATAGAGGCAAGGAAACGCCATTACACCATATTGACCGTTTAGCGGCGATTCGTCCATGCTTACGAAGTCGATGATTATGTGGCCAGGCACGTACGCCCTCTTAAACGGGGCGAATCGAAACGCTCCAGCATTGCTATATATAGCTGCCCTGCACTCCAAAATGTGTGTCTAGGAGATTTGCGAGACGAGATGTTGAATGTACCACTTGGATAACTCTTGATGGACGAGTGTTCCTTGCTTTCTTTTTTTTTTTAGGCTATTCATTGTGAGTGGATATAATGGTAGTAAAGAGAGTAGCAATACTTCAAGCTCAATGGGAGAAAGAGATGGATGCTAACGATAATACTTGCAGGAGTTTCCCGTGCCGAAACAGCGATATGATAACCGAGGCATGCCGAAGCGGGGGGAGGGCCGGGGGGGGGGGGCTTCGGAAATTTTGAACTCCTGTAGTTTTTTCAACGTGCACTGAAAACGAGCAGTACACGACCCTCTGACATGTCCGCCTCTACCGTAACTGTGATAGCCGCGGCCGGGATGGAAGCTGAATCCTTAGGGAAAGGAGCCGAGCACTGGGAGCCACGGAATTTAGTTGATTGTTTGCCATCCGCAGTGTCGACGATGCGAGCACGTCGCAGGGCTTGCCACGTTGCAAGCAGTTATGCAAACTATGTTCCCCACAAATCGACCTGCTTCTAATAAGGCGTTTACATATAGGCGTTACATGTAACGCGTTTTGGTCGGCCTCGTTACCGTGCGGACAGTTGGCGCACCTTTCTACTGCCAAATATTGGCCACATGGTTCTTTATCAGGAAATTTCACGCCTGCAACGGTACTTTCGTCTCGTCATTGCGATATGGATTCGCACAAACATATACATGACAATATTTGGCGTGAAAAAGGAAGTAGACCTGTCATTCCTGGTTGTTAACGAGCTTAGCCAACAGACACAATTATTTTTCAGAGGTTGCCAATAACTGTGTCATTAAGGGCAATGCTTGTGCTGAAGCAGCCGCTTGAGTCCTATCGGAGGACCGTTAAGTTTCAATTCTATTGTCTGCAATGGAACTGCGAGGAGGCTCTGAACAACAGAAAGCGCGGTTAACCGGTAACAGTTGATAATGAAATAAGATAGGGCGCGCTTAAACGTGAGCAGAAGATAAGAAAAGCAGACAACACGAACACCGCGCCATGCACGTCCACACGTTTTCCCGCTTACATACATTTAATCTCAGTGGAAGGAAACGCACATTTTAGATGCTGAACTACATTGCCTATAGACCCCAACCTTAAGCCTTCAATTTTCAGCAATACATCACCGCAGAGGAGCTACCATTTCGCGTAGTCTATATGGTTGGCCGTCACGTCCACCCGTGCCCATAGTCGTTCCGCGTAGGTAGTATCGTCTACAACGCAGCTAGCAGCCACTGCGATGGTGAGTAAATCGCTCAGAATTTGCTGCGCAACTGTTCATCGTGCAGTGCAGAGAAGCATTCTCATTCCGTTGTGCTTACGTTGGACGACCGGATCTTGCCGAAAGACATAATTCTGCGGAACCGAGAGCACTTAGCATCGCACCAAACTGCTGCGCAAGCGCTACGGCATTTCTTGTGGTTCCCACGCGTGTGAACGCTATATGAAGTTTCTTATTTTTTTAACGCGATAGCGTTAGAGAGCTCGTTCCGCAGAAATACCGCCGTCGGTGTCGGCGTCTCTCCGTGAGCGAAAAATAACGGCTCCAAAAATGGACAACTATGTCCATCTAGCGGAACACATATCAAGCAATGTCTCGACTACCATGACCTCCGAGATGGCGAACGCACCCGCCATCTCGGAGGCCATGCGACTACAGCAGTGCCTATATGCGGTCTCGTCGGATGCTCTGCATCCACTTTTTTAGCATTTCATTCTCACGACACCATTAAAGAAGTCAAGTACTGCAATTGCTATTTCACCGACCATAAGGCGATGCTTGTTGCGGTTGGCCGGAAGAGGTCTCCAGAAGAACAAATCGAACAGCTGCCAGATAGTTAACGTACGAAGGACGACAGAATATGACCATTTACAAATGAAAGTTTCACGCCTACGCGCAGTTCATAATACAGGACCATGTGACTACATCACTGTACAAAATTTTCATGAAGTTGATATAAAAGTGCTGTTAAATAGATCGAAAACCTCTACCATTACTATAGACAGGTCGCGCGCGCGTGTGTGTGTCCGTGTCTGTGAGTGTGTGTGTGGGTGTAACAACACACATTAATAAGTATGCACTGAGTGGTTGAAGTGCACACTAGGGGCCGGATTTCGCTATCGCATTCAACTCTTAAAGGCGAAGCTTAAGGGTCCCCCAATTTTTGTTCTCTGTCTCTTTGTCCCTGTTTAATCTCCAGTGTTGAAATCTTGAAACTCGCATCTAGTTAGTCCGCTACCTTTACCCTTCCTCTCTCTCTCTCTCTCTCTGTTTGTACTATAACGATGACAAACAGCTGTTTCTCCGGAAAGATAGTCATGATATGTTTGAAGAAAATGTGAATTAATAATTCCACCTAAGAAAGTGCTTTTGTGTGTGTATAGTTTAATGCTGTCGTTATCTTGATCCGTAGTTGAATAGTCGCAATAGAAAAAATCAAGTAAAAACTGGATATATTCATATGTACTTACATCGCGCAAGAATGCCAGCAGAATAAGTACATGAAGGAAGCAGGAAGACAGCCTTGAAGCTAGCAAAACAACTCGGTGCCAGTCAAATACCCTTGTTGCCCCTGCCTCGCATTCTGACTGAAAACATAACCATTTTTCACACTTGTACACCCACTACAACTAAGTGCATTCCGCGTCAAAAAAAGAGGAATGCAAGAAGGGTGATTGGCGTAATTCTGGATGCGAAATGCTGCGGGAACCTGTCGTCGTCATACCTCGAGTCAAAGCTGCCACGAAGATCAAACCTACCGCGGGGCTCGTCTATCTGACGAGAACAAACTCGCTGTCGACTGCAGTGGACTGAGTGGGCGACTCGGCGAGTGGACACCAACGCTGCGGTTGTGCACACGTGGTGGAAGAGGAGGAAGCTGCCCTCACGGACGCTATGGCCCTAAGGCAAGCAAAGAAATAAGGTCAAGGCAGGGGGGAGGGGGGCGGCCACTGAGCGCGGTCCCGGGCTCCTCTCGCTGAGAAGAAGCGCGAGATGCCTCGGCGATGCTCGGCAAGGCCCCCAAGGGAAGAGGAGGAGGGCCCGCTGCAGTGCGCCGGCGCGCGATCGGCGCTGCGCGCGACAGCGCCGCCGCGGTGGCGCTGGGACCAGCAGAGCCGCCTGGGTCAGCCGCGAGCCTGCAAGCGTGCTCTCCGGGGAAGACGACGTTCTGCTGCACGCGAGAGGGGACCGAGGAGCCGCCGCGCAGGGAGCCCGGGAAGAAGCCACGACGGCGGCCGAACGAGGCCCTCGCCGTGGGAAGCGACTGGAGGGCCATGGATAGCGGCGGCGGCTACCCCGTCGAGCCGGCCCAGCTGCAGGTGACGAGCGCAGCCGTGGCGCCTGCCGCCACCGTGCCACCGCCGGTGATGGTGCCGCCGCCACCCGTGGTGGTGGTGTCGGCGGCCAGCGGGAAGCCGCCGGCTCCCGCGCCGCCCATCGTGATGGCACCAGTACCGCCGCCGCCGCCCGTGGTGCCCGTCCACCACCCGGCCATGGGACCGCACCTGGTGCAGGACCAGGCGCGATACTCGAACCCGCCGGGACATCGCTGGATGTCGCAGACCACGTCGGCCGGTGAGCACTCCTTGGCTCGGGCAGCGCGCTGGCAGCACGTGGGCCACGACGGACCGAAAGTTCGCGTTTCACGCGCGATCGCTCTCCCCTGCCGAGCACTCGGCGCGCACGGAGAACGCATGTCACCGCGCGAAGCGCGTCAGCAGCGTGTGTTGCTTCTGTCCGATGAAAACGCGCCCTCGCTTCTCGTGGCAAGCGCAAACTCCTGCATTGCCATATCGCAGCCCTACACAGTCACAGATGTACCGGTTTCACGCGGGTTGTCTCTTTCCTTGTCCATGTACCCTGATATCAGCTTATACTGATGTCAAGGTAGGCGACGAAGGAAGACATCGAAAGACCGAGCACTTTTAAGTTGTAATTAAGGTGGCAACTTCAGTCCAAACAAGTGACGTACATAAATGGGGCGGATGTAAATTTGACAGACGTAAACGTACCGGCTGACACTGTTTTCACACTAACACACTACGGCCAGCAAGTCCTACTGCAGTCTTCCATTGCACTTATGGAGTGAGAATGTTCATAAGATCGACTCCTTTGAAAAGGCTACGAAGTGATAGATGGAAAGGCGGGCACAACCCCCGCTCCAGGCGGCTGTGTCCACCTTTTTTTCTGTTATCATTTATTTTGTGCATATAGCATGACAGCGGTCTACTCCAATGGCTAAAAGATAAAACAAAAAAGTTAAGCTCTTTATTAGACAGAGAGCTTGAGCGCCATGCCAGGAAAACAAAAAAGAAACATGGCCATACAGAACTCGCCAGCGTACGTCGATCAGGAATTACCGAGGCAAACAAAAAAACTATGACGCATGAGAGACCTTGCTGAATGCGCCGTTACGAAGACGTTCTTGCGATCGCCGCGTTTCTATTCGTGCATGTACGCGACTAGTGCTTGCAGAATCCCGTTCTGTATCTCTACGCGGTTACTTCTGAAGGAAGTGCCAACGCAGACATCCAAAATGCACGGCTGCGGTCCTTCAGCAATCCTGCAGCGCGACTGCGCCCTGGACTTTCTAGCGTTTCAGGTGATCATCCCCATTGTCAACTGGATGGGCTGAACGCAGTCCGTAACCACAACTCTACTGGTCTATCGGGTACTCTTTTAGAATTGTATAGAAGTAAATACGTAGTCGTCCTAAGCGTACCCGCACGGCTACTCCTTTTCTCCTAGACACATCCGGGCTACTGAAGTGTTCCTGGTGAAATGCGGTAGCCATAAGCTTCAATAACGTGGGACACAGCTTTTTAAGACTGTGCATACGCATAAAAAGCGCTCAACTTAGCGAAATATGAAGCCATCGTCGGTGGCTCCTGGTTTATTTTCGGGGCAGGTTCACGAAATGATCACAGGGCGTTCGTGAGTATGACTCTTCTATCGTGACACTTCGCCCGACACTATGCGACAGTTTCTCGCTGTATTGGGATAAGTGTGTGGATGGTAATGGTTATGGAAGCGATCCAGGTGTACAAGTGTGGTACAAGTGTGGTACAAGTGTGGTACAAGTGCGGAATGTACATGTGCATATCGTCGCGCCTGCGCGCATCGAGGAACGCGTGCGCGACGATGTTGGGGCGAAAGAGTGCACCAGGGTGCCGCAGTACACCTTGGGGAAGCCAAGATGGATGAAGCCATCGAGACTAAAAACGACGTTTGCGGAAGGCTACATGATGAGCCTAAGGTCACTGTGGTAGCACAAAGAGACAAAAATAAAATCAATAAATAGGGCCCTTAACCAGTTTCCAGGAGCAAGCTCAGCACGAGAAACAAGCGGCCGTATTAATATCTGCCGAATCTTGCAACGCTCTGCATCTCGGAGAGCCCACAAATTCGGAAATAAGTGCGTCGTTATCTCATGGACGCCGTTGTTCTTCAGCGGTCGAGCTGAGAACGGCGTTTTCGTGGTGTCCTGCGTACGCCACACCTCACGACCATTCAATCACCAGTGTGACGATCGACCTAATGCGGTTAACACTGCCGGTTTTACTTTGAAGAATGCTTGCGCAAAGAAGATGAAGCGGATGTACTCCAATGGTGGCAACCTTTTCCGGAACACCTTGGATCGCGCTAGTTTGTTTATTACGAACTTCTATCCGCCACGGCGTATAGAAGCTAAGCGCCCTTCACGGTTAACCGACACCCTGCGGCGTATTTGTTCCCATTTTGAGATCGAGGACTCTCTGAATCTTGAGCAGTTGCATAGTTTCTCTCCTGCATCCGTCCCGTTGGAAGGGCTTGTGGGAAGCGACAAGGGGGGGGGGGGGGGCAACACCGACTGCAGAAACTCTTCGCAGCCGGAAGTGAACAAGAAGCTTGGTACTTCACAATAGAATGGGAAAAGGGGAAGGGGGGGGCGGTTGAAGAGAGAACTGCCGGGAGTGCTGGTGTTACGCATTCGCATGAAGTGGAAGCTTCCTGGATTGCCCTACGGGGAAAATACGCCGCTGAATGCACTGCGATTCTCATTCGTTTAGGACCGTGGCTTATGGTACTACTACGTCTACATATACGAATGATATCAATGAAAACGAACGTCTTCAGATTACAACACAAGGTTTATTGTTGCATTTGTCTGAAACGATAAGTGGGACAATATTGGCGGTAGTACTTTTATGCCCTACAGGGCCGCGGTACAAGTTGCAGCTCCTACGGTGGCAAACTGTTTCTCATGACCTTCTTTCACGTTAATTCGGAAGTCTAAATGTACTGTACTTTTTTGACGGTTGTTTCAAGTGACAAGCTTCTGATAAAGCTCATTTAGTGAGTAACGTCGCCTCTGCTATATAAAACACACGAATGAGAACACATATGGAAAGATTATCATTATGGCACAATGCCAATGTGCCGATGAATATATGAAAGACACAGCCCAGTATTGTTGCTGCGTGTACAGGCATCAGCGATTGAAAAGCGATTGAAAAGTGATACTGGTTTTGCGAGTCCCTGGACGATCTCTCGTGGATCAAATTCGGTCGCAATCTGTCGCTAATGGAAGCGACCAAACGCTCCGACCATCGAGTTTTTCAGTTCTTCAGCTACTTGATCATCGTCTGTAGCGCCACTAACAGCCACTAACAGAGACCATCCAGTTCTAATTCAAGCTGTCGCTAGCAAAACACCGTCCATATCAAAAGTAATAAAATAACAAGAGTTTCCTTTATGCGTGAAACACTGGAGCGATTTCGCTTGCCTTTCTACTTTGTCGCCGCCTTATCTTTGATTATTCAATACTATAGTATAGTTGAATATGCACAGCTGCTAAGCATTATTGTATTTTAATGTCCGAAAGACTGTCCTCTAACTTAGCCATATAATGTATTGCTATAAAAATTGAAATCCTTTGTAAAATAGACTTCGTTGTCTATTCGTGTGTGCCCAATCAGATACGTCAAGTTATTCAGGTACATGGACGGTCCAGACTTTGGCACACATTCGGAGAATGCAATTCTGGTGACCGGTGCTAAACGAGGCAAGTGTCGTCAGAAAGTTATATGATAATTGGCTGATTTATGCTGGGTGAATTTGAAAAGAAAATAGAAATATGAGAGAATAACAGGATGACAGAGGCAAAAGGTAATTAAAATTTAATTCTCGGGATATTACGTTTCAAACGACATTTATGAGGCACGTTGTAGTGAGGGGCTCCAGATTAGCTTTGGTCGCCTAATCTAAGAACACGGGAGTCTTTGGGTTTCGCCCTCGACGAAAGGTGGACAATGTAGCCAGGAATGAATCGGACTTGTACCCTCATCCTTAAAAGAGAAGTATGGACGCGGCCTATTCACGCAGGCCCGCAGGCGGCACCGCTCAACCAAAGACTTTTCATTCGTACATGCTAAAAAAATACCAGACGCCATTCATGGTATAAGTTGTGCTTGTGGACTGCTGCTTGGTGATCGTTGTGGAAACATGCAGCCCTCCGGACTCTTATATTCCACGTAGCGCACAGTGCTTGAGCACTGAAACGCGACAGTGGGAACCCGCGGCCGCTGGTACAAGCAGCGCCGGCAGTAGGAGCCGGTGGAAGCAATCCATTGCATTGTCGTGTGGCGCGACGGCGAAAGCATTCTTCAGACAAGGTAACAACTTGCGACCACCAATCAGACGTTCTGGGGTTCACCGTATTGCCAGCAGAGCGCTGCCAAACCTAGTGTGCCCCAACTGGCGGTACGCACAGCCGAGTCAAGTCGGTCAACTTGCATGCAAAATGCGCCACGATGGCGTCACCCCGCTGGCGCTCGGTGATGAACGGAAAAGATAATATGCAATCGGAATCAGTAGTCATGCTTCGTGTACCTCTCTATCCTTCGCTCTGTATCAAAATGCAACAGGTTGGCATGACGTGCTGGGACGGGTGGCGCTGCTTGTGCCAGAGGCCCTGCGCTTGCGTAGTCGCGTTTCAGTCCGGCGTGAGTACTCTGCATTACATGACGTGCATCGAAGTGTTATTTAGAAATTGAAGAAGGCATTGACTTTGATGCCCAATACATTTATGTCCCAATACCGCGATATTATTATGGAGGGCTCCAGAAATTTCGACCACTTGGGGTTCTTAAACGTGCTCTGGCATCGCACAGTACACGGGCCTCTGCCTTTTTCGCTTCCATCGAAAACGCGACTGCCGCATCAGCAGTTGAATGCCATAGCCACGATCACCACTGGTGGGGCAAGGCGGTAGCTTTGATCAAATACAGTCTACATCGGGTGATTATCAAAACGTGGGTCCTATACCGAACCACGGAATATGAACGCTACTCCGGGTTGGTTCTTCTTGATTCTTCTGTATATACTTACCATGTATTTTCTTCTTCCTTAGACGTCAAATAAAAATAATTCGGAAATTCTGAATTGGTCAGTTCTGCCTGTGCAGGAACAATTGACCAATCAGGTATTGGGGACTGGTCAGGGATTGGTCAATTCTGTCTGCATGCCATCCGGCATAACTTGTGTCGTCGGCCATGATATTGCTACATACACCATGCTGCAAGTGAGTGGCGCATGTCCAGTGCATTGTAGGAAGTTGATCCGGTAGTTTTCAAGTGATACTTTGTATCCAAATCTCGTGTACGCATTGACGGTGCCAAGAGTGACGGGTGGGTTCACTTGAGGTACTAGCGCAACACTAACTCTCAAACGCTATCACAGATCTCCGTACCAGAAAGGCACTCCGCACGATGTGCCTTCGGAGCTTCATTCTTCCTTCAGGAACGTATGGATTTCCCACTGGCAGCGCTTTCAAACGAAATGCCTAGGTGTTGATGCCCGCAGAAGTGGACTACAAACTGTCAAAAGCTGGGCGAATTGTGGCCGTCAGTATATATCCGGGTGTGTGCTTTAATTGACGATAATAACAGCGGCGCGCCACGACTATAACCTTGCAACTAAGCAATAAACTCGCATTACTGTAGCGAGTCTCACTTTGCTCATGCTCATGCAAGTAAGCAAAATTTCCTGCCAAATGCTGCCACGAAGGAAGGAAAGTATTGTGCGCACGCTAATTTGTATATGCTCAAACTTCCGCAAACGTTTGATGAGATTTCCGTGTGATGAACCGGTCATGACAAATTCAGTGCTGCTAAGCCACGCCACGGGGCTGGAGGACTCCGGAGGTTTCGACCATCTCGGTTTCTTTAATGTGCACTGAAAAGGCACAGTGCGGGAACCCCTGGCGTATTCGCCTCTATTGAAAATGCGAGCGCCGCTGCCGGGACAGAACCCACGGCTTTCGCGGTCGGCAACCGAGGGCCGTAAGAACTGTGGTACACCACAGTGGCGCCTGATTAGGAAAAGCGTTGTCTGATGCAAACATACCTATATAGCCTTACAAGCGTTGTCGACAAATGTCCTCGTCGATCCCCCACTTATCAAGCAAGGAAAAGCCTCTCTCCTCAGCCGCTATAGAAGGATAATGAAGTGGTGAAAATAGTAGTAAAGCCTTCAGGTTCGGGTACCCTACATCGATAGACGAAAAGACCGCGTCTTGGAAGCCACAGTGAGGACGCCGCTGCGTCGTGAGGTGGAAACAAGTGTATACATGTGTGCCACTCAAGCTTCGGCCAAAACAGCATCGAACGACACGTCCACTCGTCCCTTTGAGCACGCTTGCTCTCCGCTGTTTGGCTGCCCCGGGGAAGCAAGCAGTGAACCAATTTTCTTGATGTTGGGGGCAAGTTCACGAACGGTTGCGAGCCCTGGAGAAAACGGTGCCCCGCTCTATTTCTTCGGCACTAGCCGCCACTCGTTAACAAGAAGAGCGTCCAGCTTCCGAGGAGTCGAGCGGGCAAAGAAAGAAAAAATAATAGTGAAACCTAAAGAAACCTAAA
This sequence comes from Hyalomma asiaticum, assembly GCA_013339685.2. Lineage (NCBI taxonomy): Eukaryota > Metazoa > Arthropoda > Arachnida > Ixodida > Ixodidae > Hyalomma > Hyalomma asiaticum. The sequence continues at coordinate 17,676,695 of CM023481.1, read as the reverse complement.
GTGCGACAGTAGCTCACGCGTATAGAAAAGTCCGCGAGTGAGAGATAAAAAAATAAAAGCGAACTCGCGGGGGACAGTTCGTGATTACGGCAGCCTGAGGTACAAGCTAGCTTGTCACCAGTCGGAACAGGAATGTCCGAGGTCCCCCGAGGGACTACTGAGGGCCTCTTGATTTGTTGCTACGCCGTTTTCTTTGCCCCATTTCCAGCAACACGCTCACTGATTGGTGGAGATAAGAGAGCAGGATGTTTCGTTAACAGCGGCCAACGCTGAGCCTTAACGATTTCCGTGTAGGACATCGGAGAGACGCGACCTTCGAGAATGTTACGTACTAGGATACAAGTAAAGCATGCAGTGCAGTTAATGAAAGCGGAAGGGAGAAAGTGGGAAGAGTAGGTGGGTTTTCTTCTGTGATGTCTTTTTTTTTTAATTGTAGCCTGCAGCGTTCTATATCTTGAATGGAAGTCAAAGTGAAATCTCCTGTCGTCGTAACAGTTTCGTGCTTTCAGTTCGCATCGTGTACTAATGGCCAAACGCCCTTTTGCGAGTCAGGGCGTATTCTGGTGCGCGCACCCATTCTATCCGGTCATTCCCGACAATATCACATCATGCGACGCATTCACTCAGTTCGCTGACGTATAGAGGAAACGCCAATGAACAAGCTCCTCGGCGCGTGTGTTTGTGTTTCCTTTGGCTGTAGTAATGATTAATAATGCCAGCAGTGCTTGCATCATTGAGCATGAAAGATAACGCGGACAAGCCAAATAATTTGTTCTTCTTCTTTCTCTTCTTCTTTTTACAATCGACGATATTTGTAATTCAACACATCGCAACTCAGTGGGCTCAAACAGTAGGTAAACGTATTAACATTGGTGTTGCTCAGGGGCCGAATTCACAAAACTTCTCTTTCGTAAGTGCTTTTTGCCATTGGCCAGCGGGCTTCGCTAATGATATGTCCAGAATCAGGATTGGCTGAAATTTTCTCTTACGAACATTTTTGTCGTAAGTCGTTTTTGTGAATACGGGCCCTGGTGTTTCGCTATGAAGGTTGACGCTTCCAACGCTGGCATATATGACGGCGCATAGCTACCTATAGCTAACGGCCCTGTTCATTCCATGGGAGAAATTATCATTTTTAGCCTGCACACGTGGCATGGTGTGGCCGAAAAGAAGGCCGCCGACGAGCGATTTGCTGCACTGTATGTTAAAGCTCGTTTGGGGAAACATGTCGTTTAATCCAGCCTCATCCATCCAAATAACTATGAGTTTCTGTTGGACCCGGAGTAATACTGATGGTAAAAGCACCTGCATCCAGAAACATAGGAACTTGTTGCTGCTGCATGTTCTATTTCACAAATACTTGGTCCTTGCCTTAAATTTAGGCATTGGTGGCGGCGATGTGCGCTGATTTCTATATGAAAGGCACTCTTGTTGTTGTTTTTTCCTGATAAAGGCAAATTGAAACAGCATGCAACTAGCTCAGAGACATTGAATCTGTTACAGTCAGTTCGTAGTACTTAAAGCAGCATCAGTTTCTTTACTCCATACAACGAAGTGTGTCTTAAAGGTCATCGCGATTTAGCAAAGGTATACAAAAGCTATGTCCCACTATAGCACAAACGCGCTTTGAAAAGATTATCATAAATTAGTTGCATTGAACGTTTACAGAGGCACAAAAAAATCCACGCATATCCACGGAGTGAATGATGATGAGTGGGCGAAGCTCCGGAGGTTCATCGTAAATCGTGCCGAGTTCCGGATTAATTTAGCCATGCTTCGTGCTGTATGGACAGACAACTGAGTTCTCTAGAACACTGTGGTATTCGTTTCGCATCTTCTACCTTCCAGGAAAGTTGTGAACAACTACTTAAAACTGGGGGTATTGTGATGTAATACGAAACGAAACCGAAACTAGTGATGCCGGAGTAGACGAAGAGGAACCGGCGTGAACTCGTGACACAAGAGCGCGTGCCACCGTTCGATGAAGACGAAGTGGCTACGACGGACAACTACGGCAGACAAGCCTACGCCTTAAGGAGCTTCGCTCCTAAAAAAAAAACAGTAGCCTAATTCACAAAACTTCTCTTTCGTAAGTGCTCTTTGCCATCGGTCGGAAGGCGTATCTAATGATATGTCCAGCAGCAGCATTGGCAGAAATTTTCCCTTAAGAAAATTTTTGTCGCAAGTTGTTTTCGTGAATACAGGCCCTGCTCATCTTCTCACCGCATCCATGCTTTTAGTGCTGATGACCGCCGTCAAACGCACACCTTTGTGCTTTTCTTTTATTCCTTTTTTTTTGCCGTCGTCCCAAATATGCGCCATACTCTCGAAATCATACGAGAAATGGTTTCAGGCGCTCTGCTAGATGCGCCGTCGTTATACCTCACAGGATGATCGCAGGTTGTTCAGAGCAAAGGAGCTACATCACTGCATGCGTTAAAGGACGCAATGGAGCGATTTGCAGGCATTCGGGCAGATAACGCGCTTGCGCAAAGGCTTAATGTTGGCTATACAGAGCTCGCTTGAGCTCAGAGTACCTGGTAAACGCAACTATGGGGCAATTCAGAGAGAACAACGGGGATCGGGGAAAAGTGTATAAAAAAGATGCCAGTTGATCGTCCAAATAGAGTAGAGTGTAGATTACTGCCAAAAATGTTGCGTGGGGATGACTCGCCCAGGAACAAAGCATGGCACCATTTCGAAAGCGCGGAGCGGGGGTCTTTTTCGGAGGCCCCATAGTTTCGTAATGCGCGTGGCGTCGTCTGTCGACGCGAGGGGAATGAAATTGAGTAGTGCGAAATCCAGCTCTTCTTCACTTGACTGTGCAACCGTCGGAGCAGCCATTTGGCTTGGTTCTGCCCTCCGTTCATGCGATTTGCACATTTACCACTATAGAAAAAGAAAGAGCTAGGAAATTTTTTTTTCTCAGGTAGTCTGACACAAGCCGTCGTGGAATAGATGACCGTCTGATACGCCTGACTGCAGCGGCGTGCGCCGCGACAGAACTTCGTAAACTGGCAATCCCTACACATTACGTCTTGATAGTTGGCACACAGGAAGAAGCGAGCTGTCGCTAGCCGCCTGAGCAATTAGACTGTGTTCTTTCCGCCATTCGCGGTGACACGTAAAAGTGCGAGTTTGTTCTCGAAAGCTTTTCGAAGACCCACACGTACTCTTTTTTTAACGGCAACACGCGATGCACTGCGAGATAGACGCAGGGAGGTTGCCTGACAATGATGTCACTGCGTGTGTTCTTAAAGATCGCAGTGCATCTCAGCGAGCTGTGAGCAGGAATGGTGCACGTGATCCCTTAAGATTCACCAGGGAGAGGGTAAAATTCGGTTAAGTGGGAATACAAACGACCTCTATGATGCGCCACACACAATGATTCACATGTTGTCGTATAAATATGTGTATCATCGAAGGTATACGCCTATAAACTATAAGGCCTATGCGTGTCATGCAGCATCCCATGGTGTACGCGATTGCAACGCTTCCAGTGATATATGAATTAGTCAGCCATCTCCAGTATCTGTGACGTACTAGCCCAAGAACTTTCGCTAGTGGACAGTACACTCTTTACTAACATATCTCAGTCGTAGCAGAGTTTTAGTAGCGCCTCGTTTCGCAGCGCCACCTGGGCAAAGCTGAAGATCTATAACCAAAGAGTAACTGAGAGGAATGGAAGAGTTGCTACTGAGGGTACGAAGTGGAAGGCTCAGAGCTAGTCTGCTAGCGACAGGAAACGACCCCTATAAATCTAGGGAAGATCGGACGCTACGTCCTTCACTGCCTATGGATGATCCTCGATGGCCTCCATCATGGAATCGAGCCGACGCATTCGGTTCGTTGGCTGCTTCGTCCCTTTCGCTGTCAACGCGCACACACACACACACACACACACACACACACACACACACACACACACACACACACACACACACACAGCACTATGCACTAGGCACTATAGACCATGGAGGCAGAGTACAGTATACGAGGCTGCGCGATACTGCAGACACCCTGGACTGGCCGGCTTCGTTAAGTTGGCAAGCTTTTTTTTTTGCACCACGTCCTATTTGCAAGGAAAACTTGCACTGAAATTCGCATGGTTGCGAGGAAAGTACAAAGTTCAAAGGGAACTCCGAAGACAGGGAACATAGAAGGACCAGACGATATTCGCCTATTCCCGTTTGTCAAAATGTCTCTGTGCACGAGTAGTGCCACGCTATCGTCGCATGCGCGCGGAACTTCTATGCTTTTTTTTTGTTTTTTAGGCATTGAATATTATGTGCGCAGAAGGCACATGGGAGTAAATGCCTCTGTCAGGCGCCATGGCCTTTAGCTCTTGCTCTTCCTTCTGTAACAAAATGAACAAATAAAAAATAAACTTCAACTCAGTGAATTATAACCCTCTCGTACCTTGTAACTCGTCAGACACGTCCTGTAAACGCACCTATGATTTGGTCTAACTATTAGGCCCAATAACTTGCTATGCACGCCATGGTGGTTTAGTGGCTATGGTACTCGGTCACGGGATCGAATGCCGGCCGTGGCGGCTGCATTTCGATGGAGGCGAAGTGATGAGGCCCCTGTACTGTGCGATGTCAGGGTGCGCCCCAGGTGGTCAAAGTTTCCGGAGTACTGCACTATGGCGTCTCTCATAATCACAGCTGGTTTTGGGACGTAAAACCCCAGAAATCAATTAATCAAAACAGGTAAGAGTTTTGGCCGCAGTGAGGCCATGTGTAAGCCCTGTGATTGTCGTGAATGAAAGTGCACATAAACATGGCCTAAAATAGTTGCCAGTCATACGGCCTAGCCACGCTTGCATTTTCTTTTCGATTCGGCGTTTTTTCTGCGTTTCATTCACCATGTCTGCCCTCGACCATAGGAGTCGAGCATCATTGAATTGTCTGTTTCCTACTTTTGTTCAAAACACTGTCGAAATTGACGCTGTAGCAGCGACATAAGAATGTTGACATTTTGTGGTATATTTATATGGGCACTGTTGAAGTTCAAACTTTTTTTCTCCCAATTTTAACGGCAGCCTTACTCACACGTGGGTCGACGGTTCTTGTACAACCAGAATAGCTAAGTCAACCATTTGTATGCTGTGGAAACAGTGGGAGTCTTGTTTATACGTCCGGACGTCTGGGAAGTACTAAGCACTGTTTCCTGTGCTTCCACTGCCGACTAGTCGACTAGAAGAGAAAGAAATAACGCATAAGCACAAGTGCTGACATTACGTCTTTTTTTTATTTTCTCGTTGCCTTGTCGCCATGTTCAAGTGTAAATTGTCACCACGCATGCGCAGCAGGTGTCTTATGCTTTTGATTTTGTCCAAGTATGTTGAGAAGTAATCTGCGGACGCAAAACGAGCGGTGTCGGCGAATATGGAGTCGCACACAAGTAATCAGGAAATCGGCTCCTCTGCGCACTATATCTTTCATGACGGACCAATTTGGGAGGACGGATCAAATTCACAAAGCTTTTTCTTTGTAAACAGCAATTTATTTATTTTTTCTTATTGGTGTCTGCCGTCCTATTTTGTTATTTGCTTTTCGTGATCAAAAACAAGTTGGTGTATTTGCTCCTTTTAGAGAATCTCTCCGTAGAAACATTGTGAAAACACGGATCTATCTATCTATCTATCTATCTATCTATCTATCTATCTATCTATCTATCTATCTATCTATCTATCTATCTATCTATCTATCTATCTATCTATCTATTCCTTCAGGTAGCAAGTTAGTAGTTCCGCGCGCGCAACGTCGGCCACATGGAAAAAGTTTTTCTCCAAATCTCCCATGCACAACACCGAGGCTAAGATCGTAAAACGAAAGCGTTTCCTCCATTTCTTGAGTCTCGGCAAGCTCCCCGTCTTGCCCGGTGGTACTGGACGCGGCTTCATGTCGTAAATCACGCGCCGGCCGCCTTCGGGAACGGCGTTGTCTGCATGATGGTCGTTAGGCGAACCACTCGGCTGCACGCGTCCCTACTCTCGGGCCGGAATATATCTCCACTTTCATCATGCAAAGAGCTGCACTGTGTATCAGCCAGAAGGACAGTGCGTTGGTTAGAGTGACGTGGCCGGTCGATATTTCTTCTCCCAAATGCGACGTTTACGACTCCAAAAAGGAGAAGAAGAAAAGCCTGCTCGAATAATTCGGAGTGTCCTCAGGTGGAAACGTATATACAATGTTGATAAAGATGCCTTCAGTGAGCGCTGTTTATAAGGCGCTGTAAATAGCCTCACGTCACTCCCGGTGCTTCTGGACCGCTTAGTAGTCGTTCCTGGGAGTCCTTATAGATATCGCCTAAGAGACGTAAAGCCGAAGGCCAGGACCTCTGGTAGTGGAACCCGTGACCTAGGGGTTCTAACTCTGAGCCTATGGAAGTAGAAAAATCACGTTAATGTGATTTGGCGTAAGCTGTAACTGTTAGCGTCCAATCAAATGCGGCGAAACCCGCGTATTCCAGGCTCGTATCGATCCATCCAGTGAAAGCATACGAGCTTAACGTAATGGTATTATCGTTAACCGAGGCGCAAATGACCAGCATGTCATGTTAGTAGCGTCATAACCTGCAGGTCGCGTTCGTCATGCATTTATACGATTTCATACCAATTTTGTTATTTCCAAGTGAGCTAGGAGCACGTTTTCGATTTCTTTTTTTTGTACCACATTTCTCGTATTGTATTTTTCTGCCAATATTTTTTTAAGGTCATCTTCGCACGAGGCGTGTAAGGCTTCCGCCTTCAAAAATTGCGCTACAGTTGATCGTAAGAGCAGGAGTAAGCCGATCGTTAAGTCAAACATATTAGTGCAAGGTTGGCTGGTCATTGAAAAAAATCACACTTACAAACAAACAAAGAGAGAGAGAGAGAGAGAATGACCTCCTAGGTAAATCCAGTGGTCCGCGCAGTAATCGCAAGGCTACGTTTAAGTACGTTTTTTTTTTCTGATTAATGGCAGCCAACCTTCACTAATCCCCGCTATGCTATGGCCGCGTTGCACGTAGTGTTAGTGCTTTCTTTTCTTTTTTTTATGTCCTGTTGAACCGCGCAGTTTACCGTACCGCTTTACGTTTAACGTTATCCTTTCTCTTATAAAGAGAGCGAGGACTCCTTGCATGAATACACCTGCTCACGGAACGAGAAAAACCGAGTAGCAGAGTTGACTTATTAAAAAAAACATAGCCTTTTTGTTCAGACCATAGCACAACCCCGGACGTTTTTCCAGGCCTACGCGATTTAGACGCCTGAGCTAACACTGTGACGTATACGACAAGGAATTTGCGTGGGTCGTGACATCTCTGCCTTATTCGACAGACTGTCTTTCTTACGTGGGTCACGTTCTTGCATAGATACTTACCAAACGACTGGCATTTAGTTTAGCGTAAAAAGTTGGCATAATGCATCGCACTATCCTTTATTTAAACGCTGTTGAGAAAGCTGTGGGCTTTTGCAGTCAACGTCGACATAAGAGTTCTAGGAATATGTGCGGCAGTTGTTGCAATTTGTGTTACAGGAGCCGAACTGTACCAGGTAACCTTAATAAAAAAATAATAATAATAATTTCTTTTTTTTTCATCAGAGCACTGACAGGAAAGCTGCGGGTAAAAGCTGCTCTTTGTAGAGGCAGCTTGACAAGAGCCCGCAGCTACCTTTGTGTATTAACAAAAAAGAAGCAGAGTACACTTTAGTCCAACAAAAAACAAAAAAACAAAAAGGACATACATAGATAGTTATGATCTTCAGTAGTCATTGCCACTCGCCTCTTAAGATAATTTTTTTTACGCTGCACAAAATTGCATTTTTGATGGTGCATTCGAGACGTTTTCGCTGGATGCATCGAAGGCTTCACCATGATAACTTGCATCCAAACTAGCTGACGCCTAAAGGAATTCTCTATAAGCTTCCTTTCTTTTTGTTATCCCGATTCGACGACACATTATAGCCCGTTTACGCAGAGAACGTGGCGCGACCAAGTGTCTCAGAAGTCTTGCGCACTGGAGGCAAATTATCTAATTAATTAGGCATTTAAAAGGTAGCTGTGATATACAGTCATCTAATTAAATTAATTAATTAGGTTTTAAATACAGCTGTGATGTACGACCACGTCCATTAAGTGCGCAATGAACGCCGTTGAATACTCACTTGCCCCATAAGGGCCCAAATTCGCAAAAGCCTGCTGCGCTACAAAAGCGATCGTAACACAAACTCCAGCCAGTTCGGGCGCTGGACATATGACTGCCAATAGCGGCCAGCTAATGACCACGGCCACTTACGAAAGGGGAGCTTTGCGAATCCGGTGCCAGATCGTCATTACTGCACCTCTGCCGTTTTGTGTCCCTTTAACTCTGCCCAGTTTTATGGCAGCAAATCCAAGTTGAACATTAATAACCTTGTCGACAACAACTTCCTTGTCTATTCCGAGACATGATGAGACCAGATACCGGAAACATAGTCCTCATGTGCAGTTCTAAAGCAAACAGCAGTTCGGCCGTTAGAACTTTCCTGCGCACCTCCACTGTCGCTTCGTGTCAGCGTCGTAGCGGCGACAGAAATAAAAAAAAAAAAGCAAGCTACGCGCACACCCTGGTTGCCCTCTCGACACGCATTATGCGAGCACGGAGTTTTTTTCTTGTTCGCCCGGCGTGGCAGGCAAACTCGGGGCGCTACTGCTGTCGCGAGAGGCACCCGCTCGCGCCGCTGCTCAGTGCCTCAAGCTCACCGTTGCGAAGTGCGTCTGCTCGCGGTGCTGCGCGTTTGTATGCAAAAACTCGCGGAGCGCTCACGGCGCCTGATAGACACGAGAAGATATGAGGCCGGACGACCGCAATCGATTTGCAGGTCGAGTCCGACCGCAACGCGGCAATAAATGCCACAGCTCTCGCGCGCATCATTCCGTTGCTCTGTCTCTCTCTCTCTTTCTTCCCACGTCTTCTTCGTTTCTTTTTCCCCACCACTCACTCTGCTCTCCCCGTCGCTTTGCGTGGGCGAAGCTTTAATTAAGCCCCGCAGGCAGCGTGCCTGCCGCTTGATCGCACCCACCCAGCCGCTCCTGCTCACCGTCGCCCCCCCTCCTCGCCTTCGACGGCCGCTCGTTGCTGGCGGGGAAGAAGACACTGGCCTGTCCTCCCCGCGGCACCTTCAGCGACGAGATCCAATTTCGCCAAGGCGTGTCTTCATTAACGCCAAAACGGAAGGGCTGCGCCGGGCATTATGCTCCTGCGTCACGTTGCGCGTTCTGCCGCGTGCGAACGTGTCCGGAATGGCCGCAACTCGTATACGAAAAAAACAAAACAAAACAAAAAAAAACGCCGACAAGAGTCAGGGCCGGCCGCCTGCTTATGCGGCTGCTACTCGGGCTGTGCTGTGTAGTAGATGGAACAACGCCGGCCCGATGAGTGTCTTCCCTGCCAGCGGGAGGGGAGGGGAGAAGAGCCTCGAACTCCGGTATGTCCACCGAATGTTCAGTAGTGCGGTGAGAGCTGTGTTGTTATCTCTTCGGTCTCTCGCTTCGCTCCACTTGGTGTGTTTTTTTCGTGTGCGGTGGAGTCTGAGGTCGACTTTGCAGGGGAACCGACAAGGGAGCTGAGGCGTACTATGTACGGTAGTTCTTCTTTCGTTGCCTCTAGTCGGCAGGTTCGAAGAATACGAGGCGACGGTCATCGACCAAGAATCGTTCTCTAACGGTAAACAGCAACCTTGGCCCGTTATACTTCCGGATTTTTTTTTTCTTTCTCACTCGCATATGAAGCGTGAGATAAATCTTTCGCGCTATGCTGTTTCAAAGCGTGTCGAATAGGAAAAGCTCTCCTCGTGTTTCCAAACTTGCATCCGCTTTTCTGTGCGCCCGCGTCGGCGAGACGTACGCGGAAAGACAGAGAGAGAGAGAAATACACGTTGCCTTATAATGCAGCCCACGATCCTAGTGTGAGCGCCCGCCGTCAATTCGGTTTTCTCAGAGTTCCTTTGACGTTTAATCTGATCATTTCATTTTTCTTCGCTTTCTTACTTACTTTTTCCCCGTTTCGGGCGGCTTTGTCAGCAGCGGAGGTGCTCAATTTTGGGCGGAATACAAATCCACCGCCGTGCGCGAATGGAAAGCCGTCGGCACACAGGATTATTCCAATCATCAGCGCCGTGAAGAAAGAGGTGCGAAAGCTACAGTTTTTTTTCTTGACTTTTTTTTTTCCTTCCACGCCGCGGTTCGGTGCACAGACTAAAAAAAAAGAAGAAAAGAAGGATTCAGAGAGACTGTGGAGGCATATCTCGACACAGGTATACGAGGAATAATTCAGGTGAAGCGAAAGCGCTGAAGAGGGGAAAAAAAAAAGGTAAATAGTAACAGAAACGGGGACGAAATGTGAACAAAAATGAAGAAGGCCCGAGAGAAGAGGGGAAAAAAATGTGTGAGATAATAACAGCTCAAGTTTTCTTCACGCTGATGCCTGCTTGTTCTTACAGCCCCTGTGTTCACACAGCAGCTACATTGGAACGGCGGCGCATGTATACACTTTGGATTTGCCATTCTGGAAAAGTAATCGGGGGCGACGATGGACGAGAAACAAATTAAGTGGATTATTGCTCTACGTAGGGCGTCTTTGGATGAGAAACAGTGCATTAAGGTGAAAAAACAAGTGGAATTTTTTTTCTTTCTTTCTTTTTTCCCAATTACTTTCACCCAAGAACATATATAGGGGCGAGGAAGGAGGCCACGGAAGGCGAACCTGCGGCGAATCGCGCCTGCATGCTCGAGTAGGAAGGATGAGGCAAAGACTAGGGGGGGGGGGGGGGGGGGGGGGTTTGAACGACGTTAGCGGGGAGGCACCTTCGAGTGAAGCGCGCTTTGTGTCGCGTTATTTTCGACTGGAAAAGGGGGTGGGGGGTGTTTTGCATTGAACGTTTGGGGCCTGGGCGGCTGCGCTGGTGTTCGCCGGCTCTACACTATATATCGCCACTGCCGCAGCGCCTCCGTGCCGCAGCGCGACGGTTCGGAAAGCGCGTCGAACCGTTCGCCGTGCACGCTCGGCAAACAAAGGCTGCCTTTGCCATTCCGCAAATTGCATTATGAAACAGCTCGCTCGGCGAACCAGCCGCCCCCCCCCCCCCCCCCGTTTCCTCACTTCGCCCCGCTTTGCTCCCGAGCTGCTTGGGTAGTTTCGACGCGATAGAAATGCAGAACCCGTTTTGTACGTAAGTGCAGTCAGTGTCTTTCGCAGCCAGGGTTTATTTCAATTTTTTAAATTTTTCCCCCCCGGGGAGACTCGTCGCGCAAGAAAAAGATGACACTTCTTGGAAATGAAGCGCGCGAAGGCGGGAGCAAGAGGGGATGATGGAGGAGAAGTGATCGGGATGCGGTTGTTGGCGAAACGCGAGAAGCGGTGGGGAGGGGGGGGGGGGCGTAAACATTGGAAGGGAGATTGTTCCGAATCGCAGACACGAGAGTTGGTGCTGGCACATCGGAGAACCGCACGTGGGCCAATTTTATGTATCTTTTTATTGGTTGCTGCTGTTGTCCTTCCCCGAGCAAAAGCGGACAACTTCCTCCACCTTTCCCTGGCCATTGTGGCCATTTCCGACGCACGCAACCTAGCGCGCGCCTTTGTGTGCGCGGACTCGAAGCACACGTGTGTGTGTGTGTGTGCGTGTGTGTGTCCTCCTGCACACACGCAAAAACAGCCGCTATCCATTACATCCTCTTCTTCGTGTGCTCGGCGGCGGAAGTGGCTTCGCTTGAGCCGGCACCACGACGTCGCCGTCTGTGTCGAGATGAGAAAGGCCGCAGGGAACGCCAGCTGCAAACTAACCGCGCTCGCGTTAAATGTTCTAACGCCATGCTTGCACGCCACTGCGCTGTACAGAACGACAGTCCAGCGTTTGCACGGCCGGCCGTTGGGGAAAAAGCGGCTATATTGAGCTCGCGCCGAGATGGGCACTCGGTGCGATGAGGTCCTTCGCGGATTTCATTCCTTTTGTCGTCTTTTTTCCTCTGTCTCTCTCTTCAAAAAGAAAAAAAATGAAAGAAAGAAGACAGGGGTGACCATAAAGTCCGCGTCTTTTCTCTCTCTCTCTCTTTTTTTTTTTGTTTGCGTCGACTCGCCTATGGTTAAGTTCATCACCCTTCTTTTACACCACAGGTCGTCCGTTTGTTCTCTTAAAAACTGGGCAAGCAATGTACCGTACGCCCACTCACTATAGTTAATTATATGCTTCGTTCTTTACAAAAGTGGTTCGCTCACTAAACGTCAGCCAGAACGCGGGGAACCATTTCGCGCTTCTAAATCTCATAACGTAATCGCAAGAAAGTAAGTGAAGACAAGAACAAAGAAAAAAAAAAGAAAGGAAAATTCAGAACGCCTCCCCGAAAATGGCGGTGCGGAAGGTCACAGGTCACAGGGCTAACAAAAGGGGTGAACGAAAAGTACAAACATTCTATATTGGAGACGACGCGGATACACCGGGGGTTCTCAGTACACGCCGCACCTGCAGTAACACACGCAAGCGAGCCTCGCGTGCTTTGAGGCCTCCTATACGGTACGTTTAAGCGCTCACCAGCAGCGCACGCCAGGGACCTTCAGCGCGGAGCGGCCGGGAGCCTATAGTACGCGCTCGCTTGCAACAACGCGCACAACCGCAAGGTGCACGCAATGCCGCGGAATTTCCGCTCTTCTTTTTTTTGCTTCTTCCTCGTCCCCGCGGCGGCGGCGCAGCCTTTTGTCGCTTATATTCTTGGCGTACCGCGCGCGTCTCTGTTCGTCATGCCACGGCCAACTCTCTCCGCACGAATCTAAAGCCGGAGGATGCGGCGCAGGAGGCTGCAGCCCCTCGCAAAGCGTGTAAACGCTCGGGATAGCTCTTCCACCACAGAACTGATCCCGGGCCGTGCTGCTGCTGCTGCTGCTGCTGCGCGCGAAAACCCCCTTTGTTTGGGGCCGCGATCCTCGGAGATGTAAGCGGGGGTGGGGTTGAGCAGCAAAGCATAAAAACGGGAGCCGAGCATTCCTTGTTTTCGTCGCGTACACCCGGAGGAGACGCACGGGCTGCAGCTCGGCGGTGAACGTTGCGCGGTGCGCATTCTCCGCCGCTGTTTATATACTTCGCAATCCGCCGCGTTCACTCGCCGCCGGCGTTGCAGCGATATGTGGTGGATGTGTACGAGCTCACAGCGCGCCGTATAGCGTCGCTCTCCAAAACAACGGGTGTGTCACAGCCGAGAGCGGCGACTTACAGCCGCGTTTGTATACACACTGCCCGATCCGTGTAATTCCTCGCAAGATGTCTGCACTGTAAGGGAACGGTGGCACTGGGATCTCTCTGTGGCTGATATGGTATATGTCGCGGTGAGAAGTGAATCGATGTGTTTGTACTTTCGACTCGTTCTCGTGGAGCTGTACGTATTACGCTTTGCATCTCTAAATGTACCGCCGCTCATTAGGCTTCTAAATGAGGCGACGTAATTAGCTCCCCGCGCGCAAGCGCTTAGTTCGCGGAGAATTGATTCGTCTGTAATGTTTTGTCGAAAGTGATTTACTTCGCGAAGCCCGAAAGCAGTGTCAAGTCAGAAGGATGCAGTTTAGGCAAATCCACGGCACCACTTCGTTATTCTAATACCGGCCGGACAGCGCTTTACTTCGACGCTACCGCGCCGGAGTTCACTCTAGTTTATTTTTTGTTGTTTTCATAATTGCATGCCCTGTGCATGCAATTGCATTATACGTGTAAGCGCACCAAGCTAATCAGTTCCACCTACAAATGTATGGATGGGTCTGAATTATGGCTTTATTTTTTTTTTCCTCTCCCGTGCTTTCGTGTCCGCAAGCAAACGAATCATTTTATGACAGCTCCGTGGTTAAACAGCGCCCAGCTGGTTCAAAATTTTCACCGACTGCTCGCGCAGCAAATTCAAACCTCAGAAGCCGAGATACTATTGAAATTTGATCTTGCCGCGTGCGTTAACGCACGACTCGCGATATACTATCTGTGAGTTTGCGGCAATGTATAACTTTGTTTTTCACTGGATTGAGCCTATACCGAACCATGAATGCGCGATAAGGCGTGACAACCACCGCAACAATCACCATCATTATCACTTTTTTTTGTAGTTCCTTTTTTTTATCTTCTTGTATGAAAGCGACTAAAAGTGACCTCCTACTCCCCGTATGCCTCGCTGGCCGATTTCAACTCATGGCTGCCTGACTGTTTCCCCGATTTTATCGCATCCACCCAATGCGCTACCATCGTCGATTTCGTTTCCTTTCACGTGGCGACCCTTCTTTTTTTTTTTAACGCGCTAAGGCACTCGAGTCGCAGAAGGTCCGGTGTCGGCGTAGGCGTCCACGGCGGAAATAATCATCTCTAGCTGTAATTCACTGTGTAATTTGGGTGTACGAAAGAACATGACTCTGTTACGAGGAGGCAATGCGAATGGCGCCCATTGGCGCTGTAGCGTTCACTCTTAAAAGGCGAAGCTAAAGCATCCTCCAACTTTTGTCCCTTCATTAGATAACAGGTTACCGACGTTGAACATTACAAGGTCTGTCTAGTTCCATTCCGTTCCTTTAAGGCAGGCTACTGCATTTTGACTACATCCTCTACAATCTCCATCTCTATTATTCTGTCATTGAATGTTGCGCCCAACATAATTCGTTCCGGGCCCTCCTTGCGCAATCCTTAGTCGGTGTTGGAACTCGTTACGCAATCTCCAGTTTTATGCTAATTACGTTAGTACTAGTAAAACGCAATTATCCGACTCCCTTTCTGGGATAGTAGCAAGCTTATGGTCAGCAATGCCTGCTGCACGCTTCCTTTCTTGGTCTTCTCATAAGTTCCCCTCTCATTACGGATGTTCGCTTCTGAGCAACTTCAATAAATCAACTCGTAGAATGGCTGAATGCTAATCGCGGTTCCTTGTTAGCTCGCTAGGCAATTACAAGTTTCCCTCGCAATGTGCATATAAATCTCCTATCCTGCTCTAACAAATTCATTGCTAAGGTGCTCATTAATTTCTTGCGATTAGTTACGGACGTTGCTGAACGGTCGTTGAAAAAAAAAACCATTGCTTGTTCAAATATTCGCCGTCGATTAGTACTCCTAATTATTACCCGTCCAATAGCCTGAATACTATCGCTAATCATGTAGCGAACGGCATTGGAGAGATTGTCTCTCCATTTCGTGCGACTGTGCAAATCCTCGATTAACGTTCCAGCTCGTGCACTGATATACACCACCCTTCGCAGCACAGATGCGTGGCTCCATTTTCTCACACCGTGAGGCAAGAATTGTGGCGCCGCGAATATTTTGTTCCCCTTTCTTCTTTCCGTCCTTTCGTGCACGCAGTTTATTACCAAAGCTCGCCTGCTGTATGTATTTGTCGTCTTTTAGTGGCACGTGTTCTATTATTTTTGGGGGGCACTAAGGAGCGAGGGAAACTGACCTAATTAAGCCGGTAGCGTAATCCACTTCGGAAACTACGAAACTTCCCGTCTCACAGGGGAGGAAAAAAAAAACAGAAAAGCTCCCGGATCGGAGCGCGGTTTTTCTGTCGTCGCATCCAGATCCAATTAGCCGCGGCCATGCGCACGCGGTTCACCCTTGCGAGCGAACGCAGTAGAGGGAGAGCATCGGCTCCTCAGAGCTCGGTGCTCTGTTCGAGGTTGTAAGAAAAAATTTTTGATCCCAAGGAGCACCGCGACCATAGACTCCGCCATTTACAAACACCACCTCCACCACCACCGCGTGTGGCCAGCGAACACCTGCTTGCGCGTGTTTGCCGTCCTAGTTAACTGTTTTTTTTTTGTCGAGGAAGACTCCCGCAACAACAACCGCTTAATCCCGAGAACAGTCTTCCGCTGGGGAAGGGAGAACTGAGGCAAGGAGAGATTAAAAAGAAAACGTAATTGAAACTTTCTTCACAGGCTCTTTGCTACCTAAGACTATCGTTTCTTTTATTTTTCAAGGCATACGCCTATTACGCGGAAATTTTCCTCACTAAGCGCATTAGCTCTTGTCGTGGCTGGGTTCTTCTCCTTTTTTTTTTAAAGTTTGGTTGATATTGCTTGCCAGAAAAGAAAGAGCAGTGCAGTTGTACTTAATATATATGCTGTGTACTGCGATTCTAAATAATAATAATAATAATAATAATTGTCACCTGGGGGGGTGGGAGTACAAAAGGACAACAGGCCTGTCAAAGCCATCAGGAGGCTTGACAAAATCTTATACAAAAAACATAATATAAATAAATAGCCTATTTACACAATATTTAAACACAGTAGACAAAACAAAAACACTACATACAATTAATGATATAACAAGTAAGAAAAGATAATATAGATAAATAGTCTATATAAATAGTACTTAAACACAGAAAAGCAAAAGCATTACATACACTTAATAATGTAACAACCATTGTGTATCGGAAATGAATTCTCTGTGGGCAGTAAAATAAGGAACATAAATATGCGGCACAATTAGAGCAAATAATCCCAGTAATATACGAATCATCCAACAAAGAGAAACGACCCGAGAACTGCAGAAATTAGAGTGACTTTAGCTTCTTTCTTAGTGCATGTTTCGTGGTTACGGAGAACAGCTCGTCAGGGAGTTCATTAAAAATTGCCGGTACATACATCTTTCTGGCAGCCTTACCAAACCTTGTTTTAAAAAACGGTACCACAAAGCGAGAGGTTCTGCGTAATGTTCGTGCAGCAGTATATTATGTTTAAACTGAGATTCCAGAAGTGCCGCAATACAACAGTCTGATTAAGGAGAGCTTTAAAGGATGGCATACCAAGCAAAGAAAACAGATTAGCATTGTCCAAGGAGGAAGAGTCGTGGCGAATAATAATAATAATAATAATAATAATAATAATAATAATAATAATAATAATAATAATAATAATAATAATAATAATAATATATAATAATAATAATTATTATTATTATTATTATTATTATTATTATTATTATTATTATTATTATTATTATATTATTATTATTATTATTATTATTATTATTATTATTAGCTACAAAAGTCTCCCCAACTGCGCGGGTTGATACAGCTTACTTTAAAGGGACTGCCTACTGCTCGAAAAAAAATTTTTTTTTCGGTTGTAGTGAAAATGGGATCTTTCCTTTGACGGGAAACGCGCATGCCTGTATCCCACACAAAGGGAGTACTATTTTTAACTTGGCCCTGAAAGTCGTAAAAGAAAAAAAAATGACCGGTGCCACCATGCTCGGTGATGAGTGTCAATCTCCCAAGAGTAAGGAAAAACCAACACATACCAACGCAGGTTGACTTATCCAGCTTAAAAGCAGGGGATTTATCACTTACAATTGTATTTAACACCCATTTGGTAGCGTTCTATCACGACGGAGAGTAACTTTCATTTTTAGATTAATATTGCAAAAACCCAGTAACCAGCGTTGCCCCTACACATACAGAAGGGGTGACCACGAAGGTAGAAAAATGTCGTTTTAAAAATTTCCGCTCACTTCCTAGTAAAACACTGAAAGATTGGCGACTTTTGTTGTTGGCGACTTTTGTTGTTGTGTTGCCTCAGCAGTGCCTGAATGACAGGCTGAGGCAACACAGCAACAAAAGTCGCCATTGGGAGAGCGGGCCACCTGGCAATTCATTGTAGAGACTGCGAATGTAAGCCAGACTTCTACGCCTGCGCTGTGGCTGCCAGAAGCCGTGGCAAGTGGGTTCGTTTGATAACTGAGGCCAAAAGGATCATTGAGGCAGGAGATAAGTGCGTAAGTGTTGCGTCAATATCACTATCACGCAAAGAACTTCTTTACCTGGACGTGAATGCACACTGAGAAACTGTGATTGCGCTCCCTGTATAAAATGCTGGAGTTTTTTTTTTTTTTCAGATTAGACATTGTTGGAAGAGGCGCACTGTGTGTGTTCTCTCTTCGTCCGTCGTCGTTTTCGCGCCTTCACTTCAGATCATGCTAAACCAACGCGCCCAACTTGCCATCCTAACGTGGTGGCTTAGTTACGGCGTTGCGCTGCTAAACGCGAGGGCATGCTGTCTCGATCGGCTCCGAGAAGAGACCTGCATCTCTTGATATGATTTGCTGCTCTCTTTCAATCCCGGTGCAGGTATAGACATCTGGACGCAGAGGCATACGTTTGACATTTGCGCGGCAAAGACAGAACGTCACCCACCGTTTCTCCAGCATGGGCGCGATATATCCACCACTCAGACGCGCTGCACCGTACTGGTGAATTAGGGCGACGAGTGATGGTTCTATACTTAGGAAATCAAGTTGAAACGCGCGTTTCAATTTTTCTCCATGTGATGAAACTGTGCTTGGGCATTAGAGGAGGGAGGAAAGGAGGAAAGACAGGGAGTTTAGCGAGTGCTGAGACCGGCTGGCTACCCTGTGCAGGGGAAAAGGGGTGAAGGGAATGAAAGATAATAGAGAGGACACGCACGCACGCACACACACACACACACACACACGCACACACACACACACACCACACCACACGCACACACACACCACACACCACACACACACACACACACACCCCACAACACACGCACACACAACAACGCACACACACACACACACACACACACACACACACAAGCAAGCAAGCAAGAAACGCCAGTGTACGTATACGAGTGCAGGAGCAGCATTGCTGCGTCACCACTGTACCAACGCCGATGTCAAAAGGTAAATATTCTGTCAGAAGGAAAGATTATGGGCAAGCCTAATAATCCGCCAGAACTTGTCAATTAACGTTCTGCTTTTTCTTCTTTAAGGCACCTCCGTAAGACGCGTAACGATGATGTGATTTGGCGCGGAAAGCACGCTTTTGCGGGAGCCAAAATGTGACATCAAGTTGATCCAATTCACCTCTCTTTGCAAATGATCACTCTTCTGGCGGTTATTTGCGCACAGGCTCGTACGCCCGTGTGATTAGTGAATAAACATACAGCTTAAAAAAAAATCACGCACACACGTAACATTTTCTGCAAAACACGAATCCGAGTAAATATACTGTTTAAACTCAACCTGAGAAACCTCGGGTATATATAATGGTTGTACGGGGCTTTCTCGTATTGTTGCCCGACTAGATGACTATGACGTTGTTATCGCGCAGGCTGCTCATTGGCCCGCTCGCCGTTCTTTAGCCGGAGCTAACTTGCAATAAACGTACACGGCCTGAGCAGCCTTCCGTGTACACCTTTACGAACGGCTTCCTAAGGCATGTCCTATAACACGCGTAATGCTCGTAATTTTGAAACACGCATGGGCCCGAACGCTTATTGCGTAGTCCCCTTATAATGCAGTACGCCATACATTATATTATCGCCCCCTGCGCTGCGTCGCAGAAAAAAGGGCGATGGGGATTGCGCTTCGTTGCGCCACCGCACCTCACGCGAGAAGCGAGCTCGGTGCGCGCATTACGGGACGGCTTCCCCATTGGGGCGACGCAGCCAGGTATAGCCCTCCCAGCGGCTTCATTGCGACGCGCCGAAATAAAGAAAGAGCGCAGGACGGCTCCTTTCACTCGCGCAAACAGGCTCGGCGTTTGCTGCGAGCGTCATCGGCGCTGCCGCTAAGGACGCTAAGGAGCAGGGGCCCGAAGGAGCGCCTCGGCCGCACCACACGTTCCCGGAAGATGGCGGTTGTCGGAGGAAACGGGAGAAGCGCCTATTTCCGCCTCCGAGCAGCTGCGAGCGATCGTCTCCCTCCCCTCCCTCTTTCTTTTTTTCCGGGTGCGAAGGGACGGACGCAGCAACGCGGATAGGAATGCAATTGTCGGAGTGGTCGGACGCACCAGCGGATTCCGATCCGCAATGACGCTGAGTACAGAGAGGTGGGGAGGGCGGCTCGCCCCTCGTAGGTCTTCCTCTACTATGCGTGATCCCGAAGCTCAGGCCCGTTCCCTCCCTATATCCCTTCGGCTTCCTTCTTTCACCTAAGACCCCCCTTTTTTTGTGGTGTGTGTGTGTGATGTTTGCTATTCCCCTCAGTTTTATCATGGTCACTCCCGTTTCTTTCTCTTGCTATTGTTCATTTTCTGGTCCCGCTGTAGTATTTCATTCAAAACGAGACCAGCGATTCATCGTCGTCTTTTCTCGCCCACTTAGAGCTTCACATCGGGGCACAGGGTGAGCGCTGAAAAGATGCGAACCCGCTTGGCGCGAATCCTGGCGTGTTAATGTAAGGGCGTGCTCTTCAGCGAATCACCTGATTGTCGTCTTTCAGTGATCGTCGCTATCGGTACGGCAGCCACTTCCTGAACGCGCATACACTGACGCCGTGCTTTTCTCGACTTATCTGCTAAAATGGTGCTACGAAAACCGAGTAGAGCTGTACAGCTACAGTTTAGCAACTGTGAAAACGGCGATAGATTTACATATTAGCGACTGTCTATAGAGCGAACTTTTTTTTCTGCTTAGGCTACCAAGCTTCTTTGCGTTCGCTTCAGAATAATAACCTCACGTTTTCCATGATGTAAAATAACGTCGTATCTGGAAGTTAAGCGTAGCGTGTGACATGCTGTCATCATGTCACGTGTGAGAGCAACGCTAGGAGGCGGGACGTCCATTAGAATGGGGTTAGTTTCAAACCCAACACCCCGCCACGGTGGTCTAGTGGCTAAGGTACTCGGCTGCTGATCCGAGGGTCGCGGGATCGAATCCCGGCCGCGGCGGCTGCATTTCGATGGAGGCGAAATGTTGAGGCCCGTGTGCTGTGCGATGTCAGTGCACGCTAAAGAACCCCAGGTGGTCGAAATTTCCGGAGCCCTCCCCTACGGCGTCTCTCATAATCAAAGCTGGTTTTGGGACGTTAAACCCCACATAACAACAAGTTTCAAACCCAACGAGATACCGTAGCCTATGGATACATATACATTAAAATAATTGCTCCATTATATTCAACACAAAGTGGATCCTTTGAGAGATACGTGCGTACATTGTTCAACTTGATGGAGAAGACAGTTGTATGTGCCCACGGCCTATCTTAAAAGACATGCCTTCTAATCTGGACCCGTTAAAAACTTAATCTGACTGCAATTTATACAAGGAATTCAGCGTACATATGTTTGTATTACGGCGTCTGTGTTCCCTAGTGCTTCCTCCCATGTAACTGCAAGCGCGCGATTCTTGAAGATGAGGAAACGGAACAGGAACACATTCATTTGACACAAGTATAATTCGATCATATGTGTTCTCAGAACCGCGCCGAACGACAGCATTTCACTAGGAAAGCGGCAATATTAAGGGCGAGAACGGTTCCTTCGTTACAAGAACGGAAGAATCGCGCCAGTTTGAAATATTACATACTGTTCCGGGAATGCCGAGCCGACAGCTTATCTATTGCCGCAGAAAAGAAAAAAATACGTAATTTTGACAAACCAATATCTTTTCGAAACGGGATTGCCCGAGTACCAGTTCAACGTCGCGTTAAAGGGATATTAAATCCTGGGCATTGTACGGGGAAGAAAACGCGAAAGAAAGAAAGATGACAAGCGAAACGACTGAACACTGAATTCGCATCTTTTTGTCATGTATTTAATTTTATACGGTTTGAATAAATCGCGCTGCCGAACAATCGCAGGGAACAAGCAGTAAATGGAAACATTCCAAACATCGAAAAAAAAAAAGAAATTGCGTTGTGGAGATTTGATCTTGACGCGTTATGCACGTAGGATCCGCATGCCGTTGGGCCTATTTTGTTAGAATTCCACAAGCTATTGCTTTATTCTTTAATATGAACTTAAAACGTATGGATTCTTTAGCGGAATGGGCCTCTGCTCCCTAGGGGACGGCATGTTGTTCGTGTTTGCCCACAACAAACATTAGGCTGATACAACCAATCTCTTTCTCTCTCTCGATATATATATATATATATATATGTGTGTGTGTGTGTGTGTGTGTGTGTGTGTGTGTGTGTGTGTTACTCATTACTTGCGTCGACATTCACCACTCGATAGCCCCCCAGCGGTGTAGAAACTAGGCCGTATCCAGCGATATGCATGCTTGGAAAGCCGACCGTCACGACTGGATAGATGTCTTAATGTCAAATTGATGCGATCTGCGATGCGGAAGAAGGAAGAAAAAAAAAAGAAGGAAATGAGGAGATGCTTGCGCGGCTGCGCATTCGCTCTCTATAATCAGGCCACTGAAGCGAAAGGAGCGCCGAACGACCGGACGGGTGGGGGGTGGGTTCGCGATAGCGACAGAACGAAGTCGGCAATAGTAATGCGATCGCATCTGCAGCGAACGGATGCCCGCTCGCGGCGTCGATCGTCACAAGACGTCAAGGCGCGCCGCGTCGCAGCCGCATCAGACGCGCCTGTGTAGCGGGAGGGATGCAGGAGGAGAAAAAAGGGGAAGAGAGGCGAGAATGCGAAATGTGCCAACGGGTGCCGAAGGGAGTTCGCGGGAGGAGGATCAGCGCCATCGACTCGGAAGCCTTGACGTCACGGTGACGTTTGCGTGGCGTCACCGTAGCAGCGGAGCGCCGTGCCAAAAATAGCTCGGCCAGTTTTCTCCCATCAGATCCGACAGTGTGCGGGAGAGAAGGTGCGCGCCGCATTTTTGAAGCTGGAAACAAAAGCGGCCGGCTGGGGCGAGGGCTCGTTGTAATGGACGGGAAAGGGACAACGCGCAACCCGCGCCGAGAATTAAAGAGAGGAGAGGAAAAAAAAAATCGGCAAGGGGGCAAATGACAGAGGGAGAACAAGAGAACGAGGGTGAGGAATAAAGTCTTCGTTCTTTGTGTTCGCCTCTCGGGGAGCTCGTGCTTTATTCGCGCTCTTTCTGCGTATAGCTCTGGTGGCGCGGCGTCGTGTTCCCGCGGCCCGTGTTGTGCGTCGGTTGTTAGGCGCTGTTCGCGTTTGCTCTTCCTAATCGCCGGCGTATTTTCTTCTTTTCTGACTTTCCAGACTCTTTTTGCCAATTGTTTTGTTTCGTTCGTAAATGGAGAGCGTTAGCGCTCCGGCGTTGCCCTATTAGAGCTCACGCTACGGAATTATCGTTCCGTATTACCGTGACACCATGAGAGCAAGCGTTTTAGCTGATTGTTTCGCTCGATGCGTACACTGATGACGATCAGGATGACGATCAGGATGATGACGCCTCTAATCATACAAGGAATTCTCATTTTACTGAATATTCGGGCGTTTTCCCTTGACCGCTTAAAATTACGGTGTGTGGAGTAACGGCACACAGAAAACCTAAACTGCGACACAATGGTACGATATTGTGATGCTGTGTCTAACGAAAATGAAGCAGATGATTTTGTAAAAGCTAGTAGGAGGAGGATCTGTTTGATGCATAAAATACAAGTGACTGCATCGGCATTATGCGCCCCTTGGTACACTTTACATCATATTCCTAAGTATATCATTCTTACTAACCGAAATATATATCTCGTCCGTTCTCTCCGAC
This sequence comes from Hyalomma asiaticum, assembly GCA_013339685.2. Classification (NCBI taxonomy): domain Eukaryota; kingdom Metazoa; phylum Arthropoda; class Arachnida; order Ixodida; family Ixodidae; genus Hyalomma; species Hyalomma asiaticum. The sequence goes on along the minus strand of CM023481.1, from coordinate 17,653,262 downwards.
ACGGCCAACAACTTGTCGCTCTTCGTGATGCCTGTCGTAGTGAGGAGACGCTGGAACAGATCTTTTGCGACTGTCCTCCACATAATGTGCAGAGACAATCGCTGGCGTCCGCTCTAGCTCACCTTGACCAGCGACGAATGCCAGTCAATGCCGTTCTTGAATGTTGACCACACACGTCGTCGCAGCTGAAGGTGACGAAGGCAGTGCTGAAGATCGTGAAGACAACAGATATGCACAGGCGCGTGTGACGCTGATGCCCCACACCGTACTATAGCGATTGACTGTGGCATTGTGCTATGGGCTTCCTTTCTCTCTTTCCTCTCTAACGTCCAATCTTCCCCATTCCTTTCCGTTTGGCAGGGTAACGCACTTGTCCTCCAGTGTTTAACCTCCCTGCGTTTACCTCTCTGCTATTTCCTTCCTTTGTTCCGTTACGGCTGGCCGAATGCTGCGCCATACATGATGGCAGCAGCAGCCCGGCCGCTCACGTTTATCCTAATGTTAAAGCATTATATCCCAAGGTTATAGCGTTGCATCGTGATGTTGTAGCCTCAGATTTGTATTCAGGGACAGCTCTGTGAAAACGCGTGCTCTTGACGAATGTGGCTGTATAATCGCAGCCGTTTTCTCATGTTCAATTATGTGCAACCTTAACACATTGTACATACGTTGTGTATACTGCCCAGCTGGTGGCGTAATCCTCGCCGACAGGTTCCGTTCCAGCTACTGCGTGTGGCACCTGCGTTTTGGCTGCAGAGAGGCAACGAGTGCGCCCTCTGTTTTGCGGCGCTTATGTGGCGCTCATCTTTCTTTCCTGCTAACTTGGCTCTATAAAGGCATCGTTCCTCGTTGTCATTGGTCAGGACACCAGATATTCTCATTACAAACATCGTGGTTGCAAGTAGTACAGGTTTACACGATATACCAAGCTGTCTGTATAAAGTACGTTACACGTTTCACAACAACTGACAGAATCGAATGGCAGATCAAGGACAATTACTTTTTTTTTCGTTCAGCGGTCTGTTGTATACATCAGCATCGCGGCTGCCGTTATGCATCTGCTGGCACCAAAGAGCAATTCCATTTATTCATTTCATTATCAAGTTCGAAATTTCTACTTTTTAAAGTGGACTTGTGGACGAACTAGATTTCTCCGTGCTGAAGTTTTCGGTCTATAGCTCTTTCCATATAATTGTCAACTAAGTGTAAATGCAGGTGCGTACACATGAGAGACGCTTTTGGGTTTCGTCCAGCGGAACGACTGCAAGCGCCAGTGTTCAAGTATGGACTAGACTCCTACGAAACCACTCGTCGCTCGTATTAATTTTTACTCCCGAAACGAACGTCCCGCACGGGCAGTATTCCACACAGGAGAAAAAAAGAAGACAACTGTAACAAGCACGGTTGGCCGAAACTATTTGCTTTGAAGCGAGGCTGCAAGGACAGAGAGGCCTCTCAAAACCCCGTGACCTGCTTAGGGTCTTCGCAAACTAATCTGCTCGATAAAAGGATGCATCGCGTCCGCGCTGCCTGTGGTGCTTAAATGAAGCCGCGTCTCAGAGAACCGACGAAGTAAAAGCAGTATTGCGGCGCCATTCAAGTGGGGTAGCTCCGCTTTTCATATGAACCCACCCGTGCGCAACTTCTTCGGTCGCGAACCTTTATAAACACGCTTGAATAAAAACTTGAGCACCTAGGCGAAACACGAGCATAAGGCGGTTCTGCTGTACCTTCGTTTCTTCTAGGCAAAAGTGTGACCAGGTTTATCAATAAGAAGGCAGTGATTACACGCTTGAGTTAAGCGATGAGTATTAAAACGAATATTTGTCGTTTAATTCTTTAAGGTTGAAGTAATATATATATATATATATATATATATATATATATATATATATATATATATATATATATATATATAAACACTAAGAAAGAAAGCGCAATGCAAGGCAAAGGTCTTTTGTTAAGGGAAATTTTTAGCATCATTGGTCCAACAGTGGCAGAGCTAATGTATACGATGAATAAGCCACGCCGACATGAGCACATACATGGGCAGCAGGAAAATAAAGTAACTCTCGTAGCATTTCAACCCAGCGAAGGAAAATCTTTCACGTATGTGCAGAGAGCGCAGCATGGTGGCAGCGTAAGATAGATTTTGCTGCGCGCTCTCTCCTCTCTTTAAGTGTCATGCTGTCCCTGCTTCTTCTCCTCTTCTCCTTCCTCTTCTTTTCGCTTTTCCTGCGATTGCTCTTTTGCCTCGTGTTCTCCGCTTTCCTCTTCCTCTTCGAAGCCTTCGTCTTCTTATTAGACGAGTTCTTCTTCGTCGTCATCTTCGTGCTCGCCATTGTCCTCTCTTTTTCGTACTCTTCTTTGTAGTCGTGATGTTCTTATCGTTCCTCTTCCTTCTCCGTTGCCATCTTCTGCGCCTACTTCGTTTTAATCTTCGTTATCTCCTTTCACTTCTCCTCTTTATCCTGCCTCCTCACCCTTCTTTCTTCGTCTTCGGCAATGAAACTGCAGCTAGTGATTGGCAAACCTTGTAATCTCGTGAAACACCAATCCTGCCATATCGGAGTCGTGGCTGAGAATGCAAGATGTCCAACCATGACGTGAGAGTCAGCCAGTGGTGTAATGGCAGCGCTCCTATTGAGATGTGTTCCAATCCGCACAGGTATTGGGGTTTTTTTGTTTTTTTTCTTACTGAAGTTTGATAGCGCTTACGTACAGCGGCTGTAGCGGACGGCATCGCCGTCAATTTCAGGCCATTCTAACGAGCGCATAACATCTTACGCTGTAAGACGTACTGGTCAAATTGCGCACGGGGAGGCAACGCAGTAAAAAAAAATATCAGCCACAAACGCGGTCGCAATGTGGCTGCATGACCGCTCGACCTTCGACCTTTACGGTCAGGAGGTGACAAAAGCCGCAGTTTTTGTTATTATTATTCGTATTATTTATATGTCTCGTCGCGAGACGACTTGTCTGTTGGTGATTTCGTCTCGTCGCCATCTTCGAAGCACGTCTTTACATCGAGCGTCTCGTGGTTTTGTGTGTGCCTTATTCGTTGCACGACAGTACAGAGGGCCGTCACTGCCTCCGTGTGTTCGGCCTTGCAGCGGGCTTTCTCGACTGCCGATAAGACGTTTTGTATTCAAAGTGAACGGAATAGTAACGATGAAAAGAAGCGTGCAAGTTGTATTCCCCCTCCCCCCCCTTTTTTTTTTGCCCTCGTTCGACTTAACCTTTACTTCTTTCTTTTCCCGAAGCTGTGATTGGGGAAAAGAAAAAAATGGCGGTATAGGGAGCGAGCGCCGAAAAAAGAAGAGTTAGGAGGCGGTCGTGTACGTTTCAAGGAAAGAAAGGACACGTCGTCGTTTCCTTTTAAGAGCAGAACTCTGAGCACGCGGAGGAGAGCAGAATAAAAAATGACCTCGCTGCGAACGATAAGCAAACACTCAAAAAAGAAAAAAAAAGTAAATGGTCGAACAGTTTCTGGTAGGGCATCGAAACCCGGCCAAGAAATCGAAACGCGCGGTCGTTGTTTTGTCGTTTGCCGTTGCCGAACTGACCGTGTTAGAAAGTGGGTTGCTGCTGACAGCCAAAGCTAGCCTTCGGAGGACGCCACCCGCTGCCTTTCATGGTGGAGTGTTCTCATTTATTATTTTTCTGCTCTTTCCGTGTATCACATTTCGTTTCTCTCATCTGTATACCCTGGAAGCGAAGCTAACTGACCGAACGGCACTGCGCAGGAAAGATGCTTTATGTTCCTCTGTAATGATAAGCCTTTCGGGCTTCTTTGTACAAAAGACTGTACGACTGTATGTCATGAGGCGCTCGTACAACTCGGCTGTCACTCTAGGAGACCCATCGTGGTACGTACGTTAGCAGCTGTGGTGCTTCACTGTTGAGCTCGTGGCTGCAGGTTCAATTGCCTGATACGGTGGCTGCATCTTAGATGGAGGCGAAGTTCGGTAAGCGCCCGTGTAATTAGATTTATGGCCACGTCATGTAATCCTGGATTGTCAAAAGTGTAGCCGGAGTCGGCCCCTGCGGTAAGCGTAATTACCGCACGGTGGTTTTAGCACGTAAGGTCTAATAATTTAATTTTAGAACACCCTATCCGGGCATTGGCGACCTTGATCGAGAACTAACGCTTTGTTAAACGTGCCCGAAAAAGGCGCAGGACACAGTCGCTTTCATGTATAAGTATCCCGATCTTGCTTAGAAACATGACATTGTGTAGTGTTTTTTTTAATACATTTGTTTTGCCAACTACCTCTAGGAGACCTTGCGCGTGCTTCCTCTCCACAATGCGAGATCCCTATTAGGCATGTGGACTATATATTCAGAAAGGAGGTGTTTCGCAGTTTTCCGCATGGGGGACATGTCGGTAGCATCGTGTATACAACATTGCTACTATACGGGTATTGCTAAATACATGTCGAATGCTATCATTAAGCAATATGCGCTAGAAAAAAAAAAAGACGGGTAGGCAGGTTCTGCCTTTAGGAAAAACACAAAAGTCTGCAGCTTTCAGGAAAGGTCAAGACATTGGCACCGTTAACGAAGTTAGCGCTCCGTTGAAACTCTCGAAGGTGCTAGAGATAATCATAAGTGCAATAAGGTCCCTCGACTCGGTGCGCAATACAAGAACTTCTAGCCACAAGGAGCGGCTAGGTGGCAGATACGAGGCATCTCTAAACGCTAGCTTAATGGTGATCTCGATGGTCCATGAGGTGAAGCCGACGGGAGACCATCCGCGTTAGCTATAGCGCCCGATGTCATGTTAGATAACGTTAGAGTAACGTATACGGCTCTGATTATGAGAGACGCGGTAGTGGAGGGCTCCGGAAATTTCGACCACCTGGGATTCTTCAACGTGCACCGACATCGCACAGTATACACACGGGCCTCAACATTTCACCTCCAAGCTCAACCGGAACGACAACGTGCTTATGCTGCAAGAGTGTGGAACGCTTACAAGGAAACAACGGCCCTAGCTCTACCGGCGAGCCAGCTGGTGACGTTATCATCGCCAATGCATGACAAGAGACGACAAACGTACGCCTAATAGTAGAGCTGACGCGACTGAAAGGAGCATTCGCAGTGTCTGCAGCCAGGTATACTCTGGTTTTTGGAAAACACTCTAACTCTTCCCGCATGCGTGGCACATGCGTCTTCGATGTATGACTGCACGATGACTGGTACCTACGACACCGGTGCGCACGCCTGTCCAATGTCCGGGTAACTGTCGTCTCAACTAAGTATTGTCTAACACAGTGGCCTCTCTTCACGAAACAGTGAAGGGGCAATTCCCGTTCAGGTAAACCTGCAGGGACCCCACCCATAGCCTCGGCAAGCGTCCATAGCCCATAGCCCATAGTCTCGGCAAGCATAGAGAGCGGCTGCGCGCCCTTTTCGCAGTACTGGAAGAGCGCGTCTGGTGTCTAAATGCTCAGAGGAATATAACGCGTGAGGGATGGTGGCTAACGGCTTTAAATGAAGCAATGAGTCGCTAAAGTCGTTGCGAACGAACTAGGCGTCTTCTCCCTTCGCTATTTCTTGTTCTTTCTTTCTTTCTTTTTTTTTTCCCCCACCAGCCCTGGGGACGGAAGATGCCACTGACGAGTTCGGTGAGAGCTCGCGGCGGAGAACGAGATTAGGCGCGCAGTAGAGGAAGGCACCGTGAAACGGTCGCGTTGCCGAGCAATCCGCGTGCGCGAGGCGGCATAGGGTTGCGCGGCGCAAGAACGCGCCCACTCACGCACCACTTGCGCGTGATGGCGCCTAAGTGGTGCGGCGAGCGGACACGGTCGGCTGGGTGCACCCCGGGGGGCATTTCGTCGGAACGGAACGCGCGGCACGCGTGCACCGTACGCTTCTGCCGCAGCGCGCGATATTAGAAAAGAAAAAAAGTAATAGGCGCATAAATCCGAAGGCTGCGCAAAAGAGAGAGAGAGAGAGAGAAAATAAGCGGCGAATGCAGCGACAGAAGCGCAAGAGAGGGGGACAGTTCGCGCTGCTGTGCGCGTGGCGAAGCACCCCGGCCAGGTAGGCACGAGTACTGCTGCTGCCCCATCGGCCTCGGACGGCACGAGCGCTCGCGTTGGCGGGGACGCCGCAGTGCTTGCGTTCCCGGGTGCTCCCTTCGACTGCATCGATCGCCGGGGTGCGATTCCTCGCTCTCCGCCTGCCTCCTTTTCGCATTTATCGCGAACGGGGATTTTTTCGTGCCGCTCCTCTCCCTATTCCTGCGAAAGCACCCCCTCCTCTACCTCTTCCCCCTCCACCCTCCTCCTTGCCCGTTCCTTTCGCTGCCAAACACCTGGTTCTACAGCCAGCCTTTCGTGTTTTCTCATATCACCGCGGTAGGCGAAGAAGCCCGGAGCGGAAATATTTGGCTTGGGGATTTTCTTGCTCTGGCTCGCGCTCACTTGGTCGTGCGCGCGGGGCTGCCCTGGAGGCAGAGCGCGCAGTGTAAACATCCAGCTCGGCTGCTCTTGTAAATCCTCACGTAGAGAAAACGGTGCTCGGTGTTAAAAAAATAGCGAAAGAAGAAAAAAAAAGACATACAGGAACGAGAAGAATGAAGATGGAAGAAGGCAGTTGTGCTGCTTGGGAGTCTAAACGTGACCGTGGGTACATGGGCTGGGATAACAAATGCATACAGGAAAGGCTTCAGTTGCGAATGAGGTAGACCCGGTAGTAAGTGAACCAAGGCGCGTTGCACGCTAATAGCGTGAGCGAAAGTTAAGGAAAGGAGCCATTTCGTTTCCTGCTGCGTATTCGGGACGCATTTCAATCTATCCTCTCATTTTCATGTCGAACGTGTGAACATAAGCGTGCACACTGCCAAGGTATGTTAATGCGCCGTGTGCAACGCGACAAATGAAATGCTAGCTTTCGCACTGCGCTGCCGAAGAGGTCGCTCTTCTTTTCTTTCTTTTTTCTTTTTTTTTTGTGGTCTTCCTGTTGTACGCCACATACTCCTTCTGGGCAGAGTTGCGTTTTACTAATACCGCCATCGTTACGTGGGGGCGTCATCAGAATTCTCCCCTTGTAATCCAACCTCGTTGCGGAACGTTCTGTCTCGATGTACAAGATATGCGAAGGATGTACCTTTAGACGAGGTGCAACAGTTCTTGCTAGATGTTATGTAATGTCTTTTTTTTTCTTTTCTTTCATATATTTTCGCCATTATTGTGCGCGGCACTTGTCCACTTTATTACGGTCGCGTTTCCTGCAGTATTGAGCGTGGCACACAAAAATATGAGTATGAGAATCGTCCAGTCCAAATTAAATAAGAACAGTGTGCTTTAATAAATATTATTGCGGTCAAAACGTCCGTGAGATTGCCTGAGTAATACATCCACACATGAGGTTATGTGCGAGCTATTTATAGACGTGCCCCTTTATCGCTTGCCTATGATAATAACATAAAACAAAATACAGGGCCTTTATGCCACGCAAAAAAAAACTAACAATAAACACACTTTGTTCTAGTCATTTCCTCTTCTCCTCTTATATAACCCCACGACCTGTGAACCATGAAAGCAGTAAGACAGAAAAGATGATAAAGATAATTGTAGTTACCACGAGAACAACGTTGACGGTTGCCTTTACACAACTTTCAATATATATATATATATATATATATATATATATATATATATATATATATATATATATATATATATATATATATATATATATATATATATATATATATTGTTGTTAAGCACGCTTATTGAACATCAACCCATGTTACCCTTGCTACCGCCAACGCGAAATTAATGAGAAATCATAGCACGAGTCCGAGTATTATTCGCTCATTCTACACCAACACGTACTTCTAGAAGATGAATGAAATGACGAATGAAGGGGAATGGGTCAAGGGCTTGTTAATCTGTTAGACACAACTTGATCAAGTCAGCATATAATGAAGCCAAGAAAGACATAGACAAGGAAGGACTAATGAAAATAAATGACAAGCTGATGACGATGAAAGAAGAAGCAGAGGAAGTTAATCCTTATAAATTTCATTCCGGGACTCAAGCAGACTAGCATATATTAACAACAAGAATATACCGTAAGAAGTCCCAAAGCTACGGGACCCCCTTTTCTCCCAAGGAAAGAAAATGGAAAGAGGCATACAAAAGAAACGCTAATCCAAATCTTGGCAGTTACTTCCTTCACGACTTTCGTCACCCGTCTTTACAGTCAAAATGTCGGCGCGACTAACGATCCTTCGTAGCCTCCGACGTGTTGTAGAGGAAACATTCGGCATGGAATAAAACAAAGGCGTCAAGGCTCCGGCAACCATTACTTTCTTTTTTATTTACTCATATTTGCTTTGACACTGCGGGAGCTCGCGCGCCGACAGTCCTACTTAGGGAACGACGTCCCGCCGTCGTTGTAGCTGCAACCGTTGCCGTATCTGCGTCCTCGTCGCGTCGCGCCTTTTCCGCAGCCCTCAGCTTGACGACACAGTTCGTCTTCTATGCGTTGCTTCGGTGTCGGCACACGCTCATTGCAGCGACGCCGCCACGTCGTCAGCCTTGTAACGACTGCCACCACCTTTCTTTGTTTCGTTCGTTCTTTTCATTTCATTGCGAGACTTCTTCCTCGCTTTGCGCGCTTGGTCGATTTGATCCTTATAACGGAAACGGAAATGAGCCTGGAGACAAGACAATGGCCATTCCTTTTGCGCGAAAATGGAACGTTTCGTCTTGTGCTTTGCAAGTTTCCCCTCTTGAGCCCGTTTTGCCTCCCTCCGCGACGGGAAGAAAGTCGGCTTGCGATGGCGGTAACTAAAGGTAGGAGAGAGAGAGAGAGAATGAAGTGAAAATACTGGAAAAAGAAACGAACACAACGCGGCCTGACAAGGGCGATTTTTTCCTTCCTGTTCTTGAGCAATACAGGCTGAGGTAGGCGGCTCCGAGCTAAAAGTGCGCATCAACGTTAAGTAGCTAAGTGTAGAAAACTTTTCTTTTTGTTCTGAATATTTGTAACGACTTCGACTGCGAAGCGTAGCGCATAGATTTCGTTGTGATCGCCGTGATATTAAGCGCATGAATAATGAAGCCCTCCCCCCCCTCTCCCCCCCCCCCCCGTTTTTTTTGGCAACAATAAGGAAAAATAAAACTTGTATAGACTAGTGTCGCCTTGCTAAATCGTTGCGCACATACACTCAGGCGTGACCTCATAAACTTTCGACACGCGGTTTGATCTCGGATCAATGTGCTTAAAGTCAACTGCGGTCCCCTGATGGCACTGTTCACCTGCGTGCCCTTTGATACAAAAAATAAGGTCTTTCAAGACGCCGCCTCACAATTTTACATCCATACTGAGTATGGCTTGCTGTTATGTACCACAAATCTACAGCCTAACTGCCACTCAATTTTGGTGCTCGATTGAATCTTCATTGGCGATAGTCAGACTACTTTTGCAAATGTTAACGGGCGTTAATGAATGTTCAGAGCACCAGGCCGAATACTGAGCCTTCCAATAGGCCATCTCTGAAAAGTGAGATTGTGCTTTGGGCATAGTCCTGTTACTCAGTTAAGCGATGCCTGAGAGCGATGCAGAAGAACGCACGCGTTCTACATGCGTATACCATCTGTCTGTTTCAGTCACTTCATATGTTGGCAGGAAAACAATTACTGCAAAACTTTATTCCGGTCATGACTTTACAGATGAATCATCTACCCATGTAGACATCCATTGTGATAGAAACCCGAAAATGTTCATTAAATAAATGAACGTATTACAATTCACTACTACGAAGTTTGCGGCACATGTGTAAATTGTAAAAGTTGAGGGAATGAATTTGTCATAAGAGCCTTGTTACATTTTTGATCATTTCGAAACCGTCACCTAGGCTGGTAAATAACAGAAGTCAAATTATTTGCTGGATTTACCCGATTACAAGCATTACATAGTGGTCTTCCATTAGTACCCATTTTGAAGGAACTGTGGGCAGTAAGATAAAGCTGAACTTATTACAACAGGCGGCTTTCAAGACATGCGATTGCATGCCGTGGTCACTTCATAGCGGAGGCGGTACCGACGGCTTTGTCTTGCACCGCCCGACTTCGTCATTACAAGCTCACCAGCGAACTGCGCTTTTCAGCGCTGCCTCCGTCGTAAAGGTACCCTGAACGAATTGTTTGAAGACAGTCATATTGATGTGCATGTTTATTCTAAAGGTAATTTATTGATTTCAGGGGTTTACATCCCAAAACCACGATGTGATTATGAGAGACGGCGTAGTGGAGGGTTCGGGAAATTTCGACCGCCTGGGGTAAAGAACGTGCACTGACATTGCACAGTACAAGCCTCAACATTTCGCATTCATGGAAATGTAGCCGACGCAGCTAGGATTCGCTCCCGCGATCCTCGGATCAGCAGCCAAGTGCAATAGGCGCTAGACTACCGGGGCTGGGGTCTTCTAAAGGTTAGGAACACGTAAACGAACCTTTATGACAGTGTCTTTCAACCTACCGGAGTTAATAACTGTAGCAAGTTTGTGTAGTGAGTTATATGTCTTGCTATTGATTCCTCTTGGGCAAGCAATTTATCACTCACGACGCAATCACAGTAATACTTCCAAGCTTCATAATAATGGTTTTCCAAATAAAAAAAGAAACAACTCGTACATAGGGCCTGCATATGCACGTCTGTTCATACTAGATAGTTTCCGTCCAGTTTCAAGTACAGTAACAATCTAAAAAACTGGTAATACGCTTACGAGCTGCAACGAAAGATTACTGCTGATATTATACTTGCGGAAAACCTTCAAGTGATGCCCACAGTCCTGACAAAATTTCTTGCGTGCCTAGTGGTAATACCGTAATCTCTTCGTGTTCGCATCATTGCAGCAGCCACTATATTTTCCTATAACTATACATATATAACTATATATTCCTATAACTAAATATATAGTATATTTTCCTTACCTGAACCGTTGGAGCATGTGGTGATATTTTGGAAGCTTTATCAGCGGTACCCAGTTTGCATAAGACGATTAGCAAACCATGTGATCACCCGTGCTGAAATAGCTGATTATATGACAGCGAGACTTCAAAAAAAAAAAGTTCCGAGCGCTGCATTTGTTTCCTAAATATTTTTTTTTAAGTTCTTCTCTAGACAACGGGCTCACCTTACACTGTGTCGTATAAGCAACTTTTCATCTTTGTGTTGGTTAGCTTACCGGTACCGGGACCACTAAACGCCTGTATTCCAACTGTCATTTAATCGCCGCTCTTTGTTAATGGGTACAGCAGCTTTCAGCCGCTGTTATCACCGGGCTCGTATAGTCGGCAATGCAAGGTGCTTCAAGAGAGACTGTTGCAATAAATAGAGCTATAAATATCACTACATAGTACCTATCCTGCTTGCTGCTCATTTATACAGCCTGCTCCTGTAATGCATAGTTTTCTGTAAGACTACGGTGCCTTGCAACAAAAACTTGAGAAATGGCGTCTTTAAATGCAATTGTTCGTAAACATATAGCCTGCAGCTCAACATACATACATACATACATACATACATACATACATACATACATACATACATACATACATACATACATACATACATACATAGGGATGTGTCGCCCCGCCACGGTGGTCTAGTGGCTATGGTACTCGGCTGCTGATCCGAGGGTCGCGGGATCGAATCCCGGCGGCGGCGGCTGCATTTCGATGGAGGCGATGCAGCCTGCTCCTGTAAAGCATAGTTTTCTGTAAGACTACGGTGCCTTGCAACAAAAACTTTAGAAATGGCGTCTTTAAATGCAATTGTTTGTAAACATATAGCCTGCAGCCCAACATACATACATACATACATACATACATACATACATACATACATACATACATACATACATACATACATACATACATACATAGGGATGTGTCGCCCCGCCACGGTGGTCTAGTGGCTAAGGTACTCGGCTGCTGATCCGAGGGTCGGGGGATCGAATCCCGGCTGCGGCGGCTGCATTTCGATGGAGGCGATGCAGCCTGCTCCTGTAAAGCATAGTTTTCTGTAAGACTACGGTGCCTTGCAACAAAAACTTCAGAAATGGCGTCTTTAAATGCAATTGTTTATAAACATATAGCCTGCAGCCCAACATACATACATACATACATACATACATACATACATACATACATAGGGATGTGTCGCCCCGCCACGGTGGTCTAGTGGCTAAGGTACTCGGCTGCTGATCCGAGGGTCGGGGGATCGAATCCCGGCTGCGGCGGCTGCATTTCGATGGAGGCGATGCAGCCTGCTCCTGTAAAGCATAGTTTTCTGTAAGACTACGGTGCTTTGCAACAAAAACTTCAGAAATGGCGTCTTTAAATGCAATAGGGGGTATTCACTGACGTCACTGAGGCCGCCATTTTGTTGTCCAGGTTACACAGTGAAAGGCTGCGCTTTTTTTCGAACCGATTATCTTCATAAGCACAGTGGAAGCTGCGAAGCGTACTACAAAATGGCGCACCCTGACGTCACGTGAATACCCCCTATTGTTTGTAAACATATAGCCTGCAGCCCAACATACATACATACATACATACATACATACATACATAGGGATGTGTCGCCCCGCCACGGTGGTCTAGTGGCTATGGTACTCGGCTGCTGATCCGAGGGTCGCGGGATCGAATCCCGGCTGCGGCGGCTGCATTTCGATGGAGGCGAAATGTTGGGGCCTGTGTGGTGTGTGCTGTGCGATGTAAGTACATGTTAAAGAACCGCAGGTGGTCGAAATTTCCGAAGCCCTCCACTACGGCGTCTCTCATAATCAGAGCTGGTTTTGGGACGCTACACCCCACAAACAAGGGATGTGCTGTTCCTGTAAATCTTGATTTACAGTAAGACAACAGTGTCGTGCAACACAAGATACCTTAGAGGAAAAGGCTGTCTGTAGAAGCAACTCTAATCGAAATTTTAGTGCACTGTCACACACATTAGGGAATTTTTTGCTTTATTTGAAATGTATGCGTAAAGTACAAGCTTCACTACTACGAAATTTGCGGCACATGTGTAAAAGCCAAATAAAAGGAAAGTTTGATGGATAGGAGTCGCTGAGAGGAAAGACAAAATGTGCGGAACTAATGATGACAGTTTGTAGCCCTACGGCGAACTAATAACCACATCCGTTTGCTTCCGTAATTATTCTGTCGAATGATAATTATTTCTCTAGCGCAAAAAAAAGTTATTTCGCTTCGTCCAGCCTGTGTTATCCAAGGTTTGGACATAGCAAACTCGCTGCCTCTCCCTCTTTCTACCTCTAACCGCTTCCGTGTATCGACAAGAAGTTTCAGTGCTTGTGGGTGGCAGCCGTCCTTTGTCAGTGACTGCCGGAACAGACTTAACGAACCATGCCGGTAGCATTCGGCCTGTCTTTATCGTACACTGGTCACAACTGTTCGCTCATCATGAGCTGTGACGACACTACAACCGCATCCTGCGTGCTGGCCACGCGAACAGCGAACAACTGGGGACATTATCATGCTTTCTTGCCCTAAAATGTTACACGAGAGTAAAAATAAACCTCTTGAATGCACAGCAGGTTCGAACACTGAACAATAACTACACAGTGCACACTACACCTGCGCGCATATAAGCGCGGCGAAAGCATAAACTTCAAAGGTACCTGTCCAACGCAGGATGTCATCCTTTTTCGTTTTCTCCAGCGAGCTTTCTACAGCCGATAAAGCCTCAGTTCCTCCTTGCCTCTTATAGTCGATAATGCAAGCGAGGCGTTTACAAAACTGGATCGGTGATTGGTAAGCTTTGCTCCTAGAGTTGTCAGTAAGTGCTCCGAGTGTCTCGTGCGCCATCTCTGTGTCGTCTTACGAGCTGTGATCACGGAAGTTAGAAAACAACTCGCCCAACATGTATCGTGCAACAGGACTTCGGCTCACGCTGTCCTAGACTGAGGGCTCGACCCGAGACCCAAAAGCCCTCGGGCGGTGAGCACGCATGTACCACTCTCTCCGCCTGCGCATGCACAGCGGCACGTACTACGCGTTGCGTTCAATTGCCGCAGGTCATTTAGAAAGAGCAACGTCTGGCGCACGCACGGCTCCTAGGGTCGCGAATTACAAAACGCCAGTCGCAGAGTGCTCCTGGAGGATTACCTTTTGGCGGCCGCTGAAGTGGAGGACGCGAAGCGTTGTCGCGCGTGAAATGTTCTCATTTGTCGTTGTCGTGCCTCGCTTCCGCCTCCTCCTCCTCCCTGGGATGTCGTTCGGACGTCTTTGTGTGCCGCAGTGATTTGAGAAGCGGGTTGCGTGCGCTCGAGGCAAAGCCGGATTGAAACGGGAGATGTCTTCGAAATGGGAGGAAATGAACTAAGAAGAAAGAAAAAAAAAGAGTGCAACACGGCGCCTTTCTAAAATTTTTTTATGACTGAACTTGCGCAAACACCGACAGTAGCTGTACTCGGAAATGGCGGCAGCAGTCAAGGGATGCTGAGAAACGTTCACCTTTATTGTTTAAATATCCTTTTTTTTCTTTCTCTTCGCCGTTCTTTTTTCTTTATCTTCGCGAAGCCAATGCTCGTCTTTTGTATCGAATCTGCCACTCCTCTTCCGGGAATCAGGGCCGCCTCTGTCAAACTCGGATTTCTTTTCGCCGCTTCGCATCGTCGCGCTCTGCGAGCGCGTTCGTTCTCCCTCTTCCCCTCCATTTGCCTCCCCTCCCACAATATCTTTTGTCACTCTTTGCGCTTCTCCCATTTGCGTGGATATTGCATGTTCGCCCAATCATTGAAAGCCGGCCAAGTGTCGCGGCACGCTGCCGTCTAGAAACTGGGCGGGCATAAATCAGCAGCGTCATCCGCTGGCACGCGGCCAGGCAGCGGGAACGAGCACGACTCGGCACACAGAACGCAGCACGGAAAAGGGGACGGACACGAAGCGTGCCCGTCATGCTGCAGCAAAGCACGAGACAACGGCCCGGGCCAACTTTTTCTTTACTATAAAGTAATCGTGCTTCAGTGACGTCACGGTCCACGCTAAAATGCCAACCGGACCGTAGAGAAGCTGAGAGCGGGAGGACAGCCGGGGAAGAGAAGCAGGCAAAATATGGATCCTTTTTGGTGCTTCCCCCCCCCCCCCCTCCCCTTACCACCCTGCCCTTTGTCGGCGAGGAAGGCTTGCTCATCCGGTGACCCCATTCAACTTTTTTCCACGAGCTCCCTTTTGTGAACAATCCTTTACGTTTCTCTTTCACTGTTTCTGTTTTTATTTTCACTTTCCCGCTATGCCTTTATTCGCTCCCCCACTCCCCTTTCTTTTTTTCTCGAACTCGAATCAAAAGCAAACAGACACTAGCCGTCTTCACAGCAAACCGGAACCTTTGAAGGAGGCAAACGGCACACGAAATGCGCTCGAAATACCAGAAAGATTCGCCCCTTTAAGGTTTTGTTTATTTCTGTTTGTTTGTATTTTTTTCCCGGCTTGGTGTTGTCTTCTACGCTTGTCATACCAGGCACCGCCTTCTTCTGATCTGCTTTGTCTCTCGAAGCAGCGCAGCACTGAGGTGTGAAAAACACTCTTGGTGCTCTACTAGACGAAAAAAAAATTGTAAATAAATAAAATCGTCGCTTTGTTTATGAAAGTGCCATGTCCTATGACACGCGTCATAAAACGCTGAGAAAGCCCCATTACCTTTTATGTACCGTTATTATGCATCAGTTACTTTAAAAAGACAGTTTTGCGTTTCTCAAAATACTCCATAGTTTTTGTGTTTTTTTTTTAAATCCAGGGACATTGGAATATGTTCTTTTTGTGGAAACGCCCTTTTGTGGAAACGCCCTGTACGCAAAACAGCAACTACCTTCGTTTGTGATTGTGTGCCGAAAGAAATAGGACAGGAAAACATCGCCGTGTAACTAGACTACCAAAGCCATTGTACTCGCAACGCAAAGACTTTGGCCATTATTCCACTTCGTGACAGTTGTTTGTCTGTCCTCTGAGGTTTGCCACTAACATGCTTATGTCATTTCGATATCCGCGGTTATGCAGAACCAATAACTTGCGCTCTGATTTGTTTAGTTCTTATGAACTACGGACTAGAGACTTCACATGCAGACTTCTGGAGGGAACACAACGACGACGGTCTAGTATTTTTGCGCCGAATACACGGGAAAACTGCACGCATAAGCAGGAACTGTGGGACGCAGTGCTTCCATGCTATTCCATTCTACGCCATTATTGTGAATGTCGCGCCAACTCGCGGCCATTTCATTTTGTCATTAACGTGACCGGACTGCTGCTACGACCCCTGACGAAGGGCGACGAAGACGTGGCTGTTCAAATGGAACGCCGGTGTCCGAAACATTGGTAACCTATGTCCGAAACCAACCGACACGAAACACGAGCGGGTTAGCGTGGGCATCCTTCCTTCTCGACTTTTTCGCTCGCTTGCGTTGCCGAAGAAGCCGCGAACAGGCGGGATTGCGTCGGGTAATTTGCCAAGCCAGCACCGTACGCCTTCATCCTCTTATCCCTCCTTGTATCTGAAGCAGCCACGCGTCACCATCGCGTTCGCAACGAGCAAGGTGACCCCCCGCGGCTGAAGAAAGCTGCCCAATCTCGCCGCCTCTCCTGCGTAGACACCCGGCCTGCCGAAATCTGTTGCCGACAAACCGCGAGGCGAACCCGAGCCAGTCCGGTCGGGCCAACCGGTAAGGAGGCGGGGGTGTACCGCGCTCTTTAGGGCCAGCCGGCCGATTAGGCTCCTCTAGCTGCTGTCGCTATGGTCGCAGAGGCCGTTATGGGCCTGCAGGCCCTCGGCGCAGCCCAGGGTGAATAATTGAGCGGTCCCTGGGTCTTCGCGCGGCTGATATGACCAATCTGCCGCTGGGACGGGGAGGAGAAAGAACGCCGCACAAAGCCGACGACGGCCGGCCGAGCAAAGGCCTCTCTTGTGTGCTCAGGCGAGATCCGGGCACCGCCACTTGGGCCACAGGGCCAATCAATGAGGCCGCCCAAGCGAGGGGCGTCGCGGGCTTTTCGCCTACTTACGGACATTGTCCGGCCGTTCTCACAGCAAGTCCTCTCGACCTCCTTTCATTACTGCTGCCTTAGACGCTGGCCACGGGGCAGTGGCTCGAGAGGAGAGTCCTTTGTTAGGGCTGCTTGCGGGCTAAGCATCCGTTCTGCAGCTCACCACGCCGCTGTTACCGGACGTAGTCTATAAGAACGCGGACAAAGCAAGCTGCATCAGGCGAAAATAATGTCCTGCTTAAATAATGCCGTGCTTTAAGGTCACCATCGCGGGGCTCTAACGTACATGCTTTTCTCAGTTAAGCTACCGGACCTTTTTTTTTTCTCTCACAAATATTCTGCACTTTATTTCACGTATGTCAAATATGCACTTGCTTCCGATTCAGCCTGCTTTAGCGGCTAAGGTGCGCAGCAAGATTGCGGAGCGGGTTCGATTTTATACCACGGTGGCTGCATTTCGATGTGACTGAAATACAAAAAAAAAAGGGGGGGGGGGGAAACGGAAAGAAAGAAAAAAACGACCGTTTACTGAGACTTAGGTACACCTTGAAGCACCCACGTCGTCAAATTCGATCCGGAGTTTCCTTTATTACATTGTGTTTCATAATCATACCATGGTTTTGGAGCGCAAGCACCATTGATAATTGTTTCTATTTATTCTCCAGTATAACACTGTGGAACTAAAAAAATGGCATCTGTGTTATTAGACTGAGATTTAATGACGACGACGTTGCTGGTTTAACTGCGGGGGGCATTGGCTTCAAGATTAGCCAAATGTTAGCCAAGACTAGCCAAAACGAGCTGTCATTTAGCCAAAATTAGCCGACATCATCTATACTTCTGGTACCACGTAAATAAATAAGGCAGTTTGATTCGATCGGAAACGTGGAATATATAGTTGCCGAACTTAAGTGCCTCGGCATAGATTACCTTCGAAGGCCGCAAAGTCATCACCAGAGGTAACCAGATTGATGTAGCAGCATGAAGTTCCCAAGTGTGGTGGCCTCAAGTGTGTATTGCCAGAGTGGCAACGAGACTAACCACCGCTATGCATGCCTAGGGAGCCACCGCGACTCCGATTCCACCCCGATTCCCAGAACGCGAACACCGCGCGTTTCACGAAGTTGCGCGAGTTAGCCCCGGCAACTTTCTCATTAGGCACTCGCCGCACGCGCGTGCGTTTGTTCGCGTCATTTCTAGCGTGCATCCGAACGCTGCAAACAAGCCCGGCTTCTGGATGCAGGCCGGGCGCCCGAGCAAACGGGCCGCGATCGTAAAGGGAAGTTCGCCGGAGGTTCCTATGCAAACGCGGATTAAACAGGATCTCAGTTCAAATCAGTGACTTCATGTTGCAATCATTAGCAGGCCGGTGAGCTAATTAGACTGGGCGCAGTCGAGTCCCGGTTTCCTCGATTAGGTTCCCGGCGGCGCGTTCGTGCGCGCTCTGTTCGCCCGGGCAGATTGCGAGCTCAGATTTTTCGAGCCGGCGACGTAGACCGGGTGGCGCGAGCAGCGGAGATAAACGACCCCCATCGACAGAGTCACCGCGCGGTGTGGCATGCCAGTGCGCGCGGACAACTATGGAGCATGTCCTTTATCCGCTAGTTGTTAGTATAATACCTATATAGATGTTTGGTTTACAATACCAATTCGTCGAGTATAATACACGCCGTAGTGAGCGTAGAAGACATTGCAGGGCTGTGCAGTACTATCGGCAAAGGTGCTTCATTTGGCGGTCTGTAAAAACAAAACAAAAAAAAAATCGAGGAGGGTTGCCGTTGATGGCTGCTCCGCGTCCAGTTGGCTACTTTCTGACCTTATCTGACGGTGGAAAGTTCTGGTTCGTTCCATGGCTAATTTTGATCTGCATTGCCATTTTTCTCATTATTCGAAAATACACTAGCAAAAAAAAAGACCTCTGATCTACTTATTAATTCCAAGATGTTTTGTCGTCTTGGCCAATGCGCGCGCATGTCCTTCAGTCGCCGGCGAGCTGTTGCAACACAAGGATGCACCCCCCCCCCCCCCCCCCCCCGAACGACTAAGTTGTGTGCATGTAGGCGAACATGTTGCTGGTGCGCTGCTGGCGCTGTCCGTGATCTATTTTCAAATTAAACTTAGAGCGCAAAAAGAAAAACGCAGGACAGAGAAGGTTAATACCCCAGTCACATGGGCATACCAAAGCTCTTTTGAAGTCAAGGAGAATAGCGATTTCGAAGGAGCATTAGCTCAAGGGAGTTGAGTCGGTGTTCCACGGTTCCCGTTGAAGCGTTTAACAAAATCCACAACGTGCGTTTGACGCTCTTGTCGCTCCGAGATGAGAAAAATAATTGGGCTCTGATGCTCCTATAAATTAATTGTACGTGTTTTTCTTTTGTTTTGTTTTTTATCAATGATTTTTTTTTGTACGCCGATACTTTAAACAAAGTGAAAGTCTAAAGTACAAGGAGTTAATTCGCCAAACACAAATGTAATGGTAGCAGTGTGCCGTTGTGTACACCTTATTCTTCCGTTTTTGTTTCTGCTCTCGATTGTTTTTCAATCACGACCTCTCCAAAGATGTGCGACGAGGCACAGAGCGTGTGAGGAACTAATGTTCATCGGAGCGCCCAGTTCAGTGCAACATGCCGAGTCTTCCGAAGAGAAAAATGCTCTTCGATATCGCCTTACGTCTAAAACAACGTTCCGATAGTTAGCTGACCTTTGCCCAGCAGCTGGAAACGCACCAGCAGACGACGCATGTTCGAGAATGTGCGACAGTGCAAAAACGTACCACCCTTGGTGCGAAAAAGACATGACAAAGACAGCTCGGCCTGTAGCGGATAAAATCTTAACGCCCAGGCCCAGCTAGCCACACTAGCCCAGTAGCTGACCACAACGCTGCCGCTACACTGTAGCTGCCTTAAATTTGTGCGATTTTCGGACGATATAAGACAGGTTGTGGCTATCAGCAGAGCTTTTAGGGCTTATAACTTCTAAGATAACGTGAAACGTGCTTTTTAATAAATAAAGACGCGTTGGATTGAAGGTAAAATTTTTTCTTTGCCATCCTTTGGAGCCTCAAAAGACAAACGCGGACTCCCTCAGTTCGAAGCTCCTTTCAACTATAATCCTCCCTCCGCGCGCCCGTGTGACAGCGCGCCCGCTCCTTTCAAGTAAAGAAGCTTTAGTTCAAAGGACCTTGAAAGTGCCCGTGTGACAGGGGTATTACACTCACAACTGAATTTTTACTACAGGTAAGAAAATATGTATACATAAAGCAGACCACGCATGTCGAAATAGCTACGACGAGGCACGTGTTCACAATCGAGTAATAATATTGAACTATTTGTCATGTAGTAATACAGATGGTTCGCTTGCACAAAGTGCGGTGTTACACGTGATGTAAAATGCCTCCGAGATTTCTCGCGCTGTCTGATGCGGATGGCGAAACAAGATGACTTCTTGCGAAAGGGCATTACGTTGGCATGACTGACAATTAATGGGAGGCCAGATGAGATGAAGACCCGCCATTCAATCAGTTTCGTTGTTCTCTGTAGCGAGTATTGACCGGTCTCGCCCGACATATATGTGGTCACAGGATAGAGAAACTTGATAACCAACTTTAAAAAAAACTGAAAAAAAAACAAGAGGCTTCACATGCTTTTTTTCGCACTTCCAGTGCCCGCTGTGGGACCCAGCGCCCTCCTGTGCACAATGGAGTAGATGCCGCCAAGCTTCTAAGGAGCTGAAAACCCCACTATTACCTCTTTCCCTCTTTCACTATTACCACTTACCTCTTTCCCACGTTTTTTAGGGCCTGTGACACCTTGTGTATTACGGCCATATGTCCTGTATTCTTCATTTTTGACATGGGTAGCAAACTGGATATTTTCTTTTCCGGTTAACCTCCCTGCCTTCCGCCCATCATCTCTCTCTCTCTCTCTATTTTTGACAGGGGAAGAGCGCCCAAATTTTTTTCTTTCTCAACAATGCGCATGAGCGTTTCACTAACTCATGCGGTAATATGCATAGGATACCCCGCGCCTTATACCGTTGAGTTGCCTATAAAAACTATTGTTCAACTTGTGTGCGCTTTTGACTATTGCTGCGAGCAGGCATTACTACACAATTGCGTGTTTTACCATCTTCGAATGCGCCGACGCGAAATTAAGGACTAGTTTTTCGAAACGTACTCTATACGGCCAGCATTCGTGCTGACCAGTAAAACTTAGCCACAAATCTAAGAACTGCGACTTCTCTGAACACGGCGTCTTATAAGTTGAAGCCGCGTTTCCTCTTGTTTAAACATATTTGAAATGTCTTCACTTCATTCACGTGTTCACAATCACCCAGTTGTCAACACGCGCCTTGGATTTTTGCCCTGTTGCAAATATTTAGACATGCGCGGTGTGCTTTCTGTATATGCAAGTTTTATTTACATGTGGTAAGAATTCAGCTGTCAGTGAGCTCTTGTGGTGCCAGCCTGTGACCTTCTGTCGTTGTGACATAATCCTAAGTGTCCTCGACATTTCTATCTTTCTGCCGAATCACTCATCGCTGCTAGGGAAGTTGAAGCACACAGTTCTGAACGTGAGGTATTTTGCCTGGTCGCTTAGAGGAAATAGTGATTATATATATATATATATATATATATATATATATATATATATATATATATATATCGAGCGGCTTTATAAGAGGCCACTCATATAAGACACAGAAAGGGCTCTCTGAGGCATGTCTTTTATAAAGAGGTTCAATTTTCAACTGTGTATACATAAGTGTGTACGTAAACAGTAGTCCGACTCGCAGTGCTAGAAGTTCGAATGAAAGCAGCATTCTAGTCACCGGCCGGCTTCGATGCACTTTGGTAGAAGTAACGCACACTATATATATATATATGACACGTAGCACTTCAGCAAAGTTTCATTTATTTGTCGACGTTTCGGTCAGAGCCTGACCTTTCTCAAGAGAAAGGTCAGGCTCTGACCGAAACGTCGTCAAATAAATGAAACTTTACTGAAGTGCTACGTCTCATATTTATATTCATGCGGCAGCCGAAGTTATCCACTTCGCCAAACTCTCTCTCTCTCTCTCTCTCTCTCTCTCTCTCTATATATATATATATATATATATATATATATATATATATATATATATATATATATATGCACACACAGTCGCACTACTCTAAGTCATACAGCAAGTGCCCGCAGTTGCTCAGTTGGCTTTATCGTCTGTATGGAAGTATTCGCCCTGAGCCGATACCTGGCAGCGAAGGGAGGTGGCGGGCAAGTGGCTTGCTGTGTGCACTCATTAATTACAATGCAATGACTAATGAATGGATAATCTTTAGCAATCGCCATTTTTGTCACTGCATGATAAACCAACACAAGCCTCAGATGCCTGGCACTGAGAGCTTTCTTTTTCTTTTTTATTGTCCGGATATTACATATACAGGTATTACAAATTTACAGCTCATCAGAATACAAACCATGAGGGGCGAACCACGCGATCACATGCTAAATAAAGAGGTGGTTTAGCGTTGCTCTGTGTTTGGAGGCAACTTGTCTCTCTCTGAGCTCCCGGAGATTTTTTTTTCTTTTGTATCTTAGTGTTATATCAACCAGCAACCGAACTCCAACTTGTCAAGAATGAACTTCTCGGTTGCTTGCATGATTGAACATAACCTCCCCAAAGTAACACTCTCGCTATAAGAAACGCGACAGTGGCTTAATTGTGTCTACTCGGTGTTCTTTAACATTCCATGTAATCTAACTGCACGAGAGTTTCTGCGCATCCCCATGCGCCAATGCAGCCTCCGCGGATGGTATATAGCCGAACCCGCAATTCCGCGCTCAGATGCAGAGCACTTTAGCCATCCTAGCTAGGTGAGTACGAAGCAGAATGTGCTCACACTGTAGCAAAGAAGAGCATAAGATGGCAGAACGACCTTAATGGCGCCTTACGATGTTGCCTCTGTCGGGAGACTACGAAAGAAAAAAAGAGCTGCGAGAGCTGCCTCGGCGCACGTTCTCCATTATATGTCACACTTCCCCTTCAAGGCGAGCCGTTCTGTGCGCTGACTTAATTACAAGACAGGCGCCCTGTTGATTTGTTTCCTTAGTTTCGTGACGTTGCTAGCGCTGATTCTTACGGCATAATTAAACAAAAAATAAGATAGGAAAGAAGAGTGAGAGACCCACTGCAAGAAGGGGCCCAATCACTACGCGGAATGCAATAACTAAATAAACGGGAAACGCGTGTTAATGCAGTGTGAGAACAAACGAACGGCGGACACGTTCATTCTGTAATTAAGCTAATCAACTTCCGTGCAGGCAGTGAGGGCCACCTTCCGGCCTTCTTCCACCCCCTCCCCTTTCCGCCTCTCGCATTCTCTAACGAATGTGCTGTGCCGAAAATAGCATTCATGAAAGGCGAAAGAAAAAAAAAAGAGGAAAAAGGAAAGAAAAGTGGCTGCTATCAAACAGTTTTTGTGTATTGTCTTCTTTTCATTCAACGACCAAATTAAATGGCAAGAAAGTCTTTTTTATATATATATATAACCTGACTAGAAAAGACGATAGAGGAGAAATCTCTCTAACTTCTATGAGATAATGTTTAGGATGTCAGCGTTGTATGCGCTCGACTGTGTGAACAGCTATAGCTGGGGTTCCTCTGATGCTCCGTCGCTACGTAATACAAGTACCGTAAGATTCCTTATGGCGCCTTATGCGGTTACCTGAGGAGAAGTAAAAGCGGAAGAGTTTGATACCGCCTATTAAAGACGGTTTTGCAAATCCCCTTTCCAACCACCGTTCACCTGTGGCCCATACCCGCATGTATCGGTGATCTTGAAGATATTAATTAGTTAGCACAGAAGCAAGTATTAATTAACGTCGGGATCACTAGTCGCCCTAAAGCCTATAGTCATGTTGTGGTGCTCATATGGGCGTCCTATAGTCACGTGACATATTCATGAGCCATCGGCGGCGACGCCAAGTGTTCTACAAGATCGTTGCCGCCTCCTTCAGAGCCACCTCCACACGAGACAAGTAAGGAATAGGGTTTCGGTTATGTATAGCTGTCCCAGCGCGGTGCGGCCCCGCCACGGTGGTCTAGTGGCTATGGTACTCGGCTGCTAATCCGAGGGTTGCGGGATCGAATCCCGGCCGCGGCGTCTGCATTTCGACGGAGGCGAAATGTCGAGGCCCGTGTGCTGTGCGAGGTCAGTGCACGTTAAGAACCCCAGGTGGTCGAAATTTCCGGAGACCTTCACTACGGCGTCTCTCATAATCAAATCGTGGTTTTGGAACGTTAAACTCTAGAAATCAATCAATCGATCAGCACGGTTCGGTAACTCAGAAATAAAGATATAACGCTCAGCGCTTTGCACTCGCGTTTTGCGAGTAACCGATTTCCTGTCTGCAATGGACGCGTGATGCTTTCGCCACTCGTGCCATGCTCCACGGTAAATAAATAAATAAATAAATAAATAAATAAATAAATAAATAAATAAATAAAGGGAAAAAAATGAGACACAGCTGTCCTGTTCTGCTTGTGAAGAGCAATATCGCCATTTTCTCTCATCCAGCCATCTTTGCATTACCCTTCGACTTCAGAAGCAGTGCGCGACATGAGTGTTACGACTGCCCTGTATGTTTAACCCTGAACAAGTACATTCTCGCTACTTTTGCTGTGTTAATTATGTTATATTCGTTCGTTTTCCGCATAGGTGGAGCAAGTCAAACAGTGAAATGCAGCTGTCTTTTTTGTTCTTTCATCACACCAAACGACGTGTATTTGCACCTCTATGTACACATGTGGGTGGACAGACTCCATTTGCTCTCCATTCGGCTCACGCTCCAACCGAATGAATATGACAGAGCTTGCAGTCAAAGCAGCTTCTGTTGGCGGGGCAGCATAGTGTCATCCTGTGCAGCAGGCCTGAATCTTCTTGACCAATGTCGTGTTTGTGTGTGTGTGAGTGAGTATGTTCTGAACGCTTGCCGATGTATACGTGCGTTCACTGCGTTCAGTTATTCCGTATACCAGTGCAACCAAGAGCCTAGAATGAATACAATGGTAAGCGCAAAACTTTGCCAAATATGTCAAGAAGTTGCCGTACTAGCATCGAAGCTTGGACATGCGGTGCGTTGCTGTATTTTTTCTTCTTCTTCCTGTGGGCGTGCCAGATTTGAGGAAAACAACAACAGCATGAGGGAAACATAAAACAGGAACAAAGTGGGGCAAGCTAGTTAGCCATAAGTTACACCTACTTTAGATAAGTCCGTGATGCTGCAAGCGTAACGCTGGTTTTCTTAGAGATACCTCCGCCGCTATCACCGTCGCGACCGCTTGCTCAAAAAAGGAAGCACCCTGTGTGCGCAATAATCGATCGCATAAGATTACGCGCCCGGGGTTTCGCAGCATCGCCCATCCCGCGGGCCCAAAGTGCGCCGCCATTTCGTGCACCCTACGAGCGATATAGTACGCCAGTATAACACACCGCAAAGACACGGTGTAGTCTATATATCGCGAGTCGCAAGTGCGACGCGTTATACGACCATCGCGCGAATCTGCGCCCGCAATCCGCCCGTATAGAAAAGGGAGCAATGAAGCGAACTAGCGGGAATAAAGGAATAAAAGCAACGCGGCCCGCCGGTAGCGGCTAGCCGGTGGCCGGCCGCAGACCTTGCAGTGCACGCGGCTATATCGTGCGTGTGTATTACGATCACCGTCTCAAATTGCCCCCGCTCGCTATCGCATTTTCTCGTGCGTCACTGTTGTGCGCCTGCGCCAGAGATCAAGGCCCACGCGCGGTCTCTATTGCGAACGTCCGCCGCCCTCCTTCTCCTCCGGGAAGCACAGAATGGGCGCTAAATTTTTGAAAGAGAAGATGGCCTCGGAAACGGCCGGAAACCTCGTCTCTGTGGCGCTGGCTGTAAAGAAAGGAGCGCCGGAATGGGTGGCCACCCGCACGGGAACGCGCCCGAGAGAGCGTCAGGGGAAAAAAAGAAAAGCTCGCAGGGAAAGGCGAGGGGAGGTCGTAAAGAGGCATAATAAACATCCGACAACTAAATCCGGGCCTCTAAAACGCGCCGCCAGAGCAGCGCTGGTAGGCCATGCGGCGTCCCCCCTCCCCTTCCCGCGCGCTTGCACGAGCGCATGCTCCGGATGGTCAACAGCAAGTTCGCCACCGGAGCGAACAAGAAAATCGCGTTTCGGTTACAAGCTCTCCGGGGGATCCCGATAAAACTTGGGCGCCGGAGTAACTGCGCGCCCATTGTACGGACCCGTGGGATACGAGCAGCTTGCTTCGCCGCGCAGCTATGCGCCGTGCGACTCTGGCTGCCTCTGGCGACGGTTTCATTCCCAAGGAGACGAGTGGAACGTGGAAGCTGCGTCGCTATCGCATGCCGATGTCTTATATATAAAACGCCAGTGGATCAGAGAGAGAAGCTACGCCCGCGGAGAAGATGATGGAAAAAATCGTAGAAGCGAACGGTATACGTAGTAACTTAAACCTGTTAAGAATTTCCTTTCATACGTGTGCTCGAAGTGCAAAGAGCCGGAGTTATCGCAGAACTCGTGTCTTTTGTACACGGGATACCATCTGACCCGATGCGGACGAAAAAGAAGCAAATAAGTTGGAACGCAGCTGAACGCTCACTCTCCGGGCCGAGTTACCGCCACAGACGGACACGCGTAGTGCGACACCGCGACCAAAGATGCGAACTTTTGACTCGCGCCGAATATTACGCCTACCCTCGGGACATGGCTGCCGCTCCGCTGTATATTCGCCTTGTTGGAATCTGTCGCATCTCTTCCTTTCCTCGATCGCTTGCTTTCCCCTCTACACGTCGGCGTGTGACTACCGGAAGGGCCTCGAGGCGGCAGGAAATTAGGAGACCTTCGGAGCAGCGTTAACGAGGAAGGACGTGCTCGCACACGCTGTTCTTTGCCGTTTCGCGGAGGAGTCGTTTTTCTCTTGGCCGCCCACGTCTCGGCCAGGCGCACGGACCTCCCCCCGCCGTCCACCAACTCGGTGCCGAAGACGGCGTACACAAAAGGGCAGCACAACACGCCGCGTTTTGTGTCTAACCCACCCCTTCCACTACCACCGACCGCTCCTGCATGCTGCATCCAGTCCGTGACGGCCCACCGCCGATATCTTCTATCACGCCCGAAGAGAGCGACCATGGGAGGAGGGTGCCGGAACAGTTTCTCGTAACATGCGGCCGCGACGCGTAGACTTCGCGGGGCAAGGAACTAGGACCGGCGCTAGACGACGAACAAAGGCCCAGCGTTCGCCAGTACACACGAGCCCGTTCTTTCGTCAAAGCACACAAACAAACGTCACGCCGAGCTGACGACGCCGCGCCCGAGTGTGGGCCCTCGACGCTGCCCCTCAGCCTCTCCGCTGTCTGCGCACGCAAAAACGAAAAGAAAGCTCGCTGGCCTGGCGCGAAATCGAGAGCGCGCGGTTCGCCGCATCGTTGAGTTGCGTGTCTTTTTCGCCTTGGCGAGAATCGCGACGAGCGAGGTGCGTGGTTCTTTCCGTGAAAGCTGTGTGTACACTGCATTCTTTGCGGACTGGGTGGGCTGGGACAAGAACTTCGCGCTTGCTGTACACCTAGATAGCGCGCCGGAGAGGCACAGCAGCCTATACCACGCGGTACCTACGGAACACGGTTACATAGTGCGGTTATATAGCACGCCCCTGGGATGTTGTATAGCGCAAACATGCTCCATACGCCAAGCGTCGTCCTTTTTTCATTTTTAGGACGATAGTCTTTCTTGGGATACTTGCCGTTGTCAGACGGGGAGGCGATTCGGCTGGCCGGAGCCGCCTATCCCAAAGCACACAGTGCCTATTTTGGTCTGTCTGTTTGTCTGTCTGTCACACGATTCAGCCACCCGGTCAAAGTTCAAGTATTTGCCTAACGCCCAGCCATGTTGAACTGGTAGCTGCGTTCATACTTGTGAACATTGTCGATCAAAGAGCAAATATTACGCAAAACTGAGGCGCAACATCAATACGTTTATATTAGGTGGTGTGTTGCTTTACTAGAAAATACATAGATGCGTAATCATAAAGACCCTAGCGTTTGTTAGGCTGCGCTAAGATGCGCCGCTATGCACCAAAAAGGCTTCTGCCGACGATTTGATGCTGCCACCTGGCAGTTGCCCAGGGATTCTGCAGAAGCTCACGTTTTCCGACGGCGCTGTCAGAGGGCTCCATATCTCACGCAGCGTAGTACGGCCGGCAGAAGACTATCGTCTTCCGACGACATTTGCAGCGAAGCACGCAGATACGCGGCCAATTTTTTAGGGGCGAAGCTCCTTAGGGCATAGGCTAGTCCGGCGTCGTCGTCGTCGTCGTAGCCACCTCTAGGTCGCAGAATGATCACGAGACGGCGCTGCGGTGCTCCTTAGCTAGTAGGTGAATTGATCAATAGATGGCGCGGAGGCGCTCGCTGCGTGCTCTAGTGTGATAGGAGTGCGCTAGATGGCGGCTGCGGATTCACAGCATATCCACGGAGTGAATGATGATGAGTGGGGCGAAGCTTCCGTCCGTCCGTCCGTCCGGACAGATGAAGGGGCAACGGAAGCCACGGCTAGTGCAAACGGTAAGCACCACGGTCACGACCAACGAAGAAAACACGGCTCCAGTACGAAAACGGAAAATCACGGCTCACGAATAAAAATTTCTTGTGTATATACACACACTGTTTGTCACGTCTTTGATGATGTACTGGGCAAGATTCACGGAAGATTCACTGTTTTTACCGATGAACCTCCGGACCTTCGCCCACTCATCATCATTCACTCCGTGGATATGCGTGGATTTTTTTCCTCTCTTCTTCTCTTTCTGACGTCTCGGTGCTTCGTTAATTCCATGCATGGACATTTTCAAGCTTCTGGCTGTCTCATTTGCTGGGTATATGACGTACAAACGGCAAGCAGAAATGCCTTTGATAGCGATATACGTGACACACTGAATGCCATGTCGAAAGAGATATATCAGTTCGCTTAGACGAATTTACGCTTAGCTTATAACTCTGGACGAGCGGTATGATAGCTGCAACTTCGTGGAAAGGCAGTGTTTTAAATGCTCCTCCAATCATGTCGTGCGGGAGGATTATTTCCGTGGGCGGCGAGGCCATTTCTTGCGGAATTTTGGTCCCAATAAAAGTTAAAATGTAACGCAACGTGTAGTCTTAGTTCTGCGTACTTCCTTGCCATGTGTAGCACGCCACCGACAACGTGGTCAACGCGGCCGCACAAGTACACCACTCTTTCCTTCGATTACGTATAGCTTTGTTACTCCCTCTGTGTGTGTGTGTTCTTATCTCCCTAGTATCAGCAATGACAACAAGCATTTCTCATTAGATTAGCTACTCCGAAACCGGCTGTACGAGATCCATTAGATGTTCCGCCACATTTTTTTTTCTCTCCTTTGCTATTGCTGCGGTACATACGGCATGCGCTTGGAATCGATTGACTGGCTGGTTTCCTTTATTAATCTGTGCTTGCCGTTCCGGCATCGTCGCATGAGCAAGCAAATGAGCACGAGGAAGGATGTTTTGCCCTCTTTGAGATCCAACATGGCCGACTTCTTCATCCATACAGAGCCTTCGACTTTTTCTGCACGAACGTCTTCCTAGCCCTCTCAGTTCGGACCTCTCCGTTCGCGTTTTTAGAGCGCGCGACGAACAGAAGCCTCGTTAAAGCGCAATTTAGATATTGCCTCAAGCGCGCACTTAATTTAGAAGGCCTTTATTCTCTCTTCAAGAATTTCTATACACTCTCCAGATTGTTCTGTTTCCTTTCACTTTCCTTAAACCCCGATAAAAAACTTTGGTGAAATGCCTTTTCCGAGATGGCTAGGACGAGACCATTTAGGCATTTTCCTCATGATTTGTTTCTTCTTTTTTTCTTTTTGCCTTTGCCTTCGGAAACAGTCGCGCCGTTGCTTGCGTTGTAAAGCTTACTGCAAAGAGGCTTTCTGGCTGCTGGCTTTAAAACTGCTATCATTCTTGCATTACACCTTTTGACTTCTAGTGGCCCTTCTAAAAACCAACGTTCCGTAAAGCGCAAACAGCCGTGCGCGTCCCTCTTTTACCGAGAAGGCTGCTCTGACGCATATATCCCTTAGGGTTTTATAATGTGCCTGAGGAATATAACAAATGAAGTGCACTTTGAACACTGACTGAATGATTTTACACGAAAAATGAAATATGACTGCCGATATATTCGCTATCGCACAGGTTTTGATCACAACCTGCAAATTAAACCAAATCAATTGCGCAAAACAAGCACTCAAATAAATAAATCAACGATGTCGAACTGTCTTCGAGACTGTCGGACAAAATTGGCGCACACTCCTACGTTTAGTACGACTCGCACACAATTCATTTTCCACCTCTTTTTTTGTGTGTGTGTGAAAGTGGCTACTTTTTATTTCCTTTCTTCCATATATATTGCCACCCTTTTATATGCACCTTTGCAGAGTGTTGAGAAACCAGCGCACGTTGGTGTCGTGTCAGGGAATTCCCCTGGAAAGAGACGTCTCCTGCTTCGCGATTTCTTCGCACCATAATGACCGAGTGTTCTTGAGGAGGAGAAACGCTGGATAACAGAGTCTGCCAGGCACTTCTAGTATCGCAGTTATTAAACATGTTAGGTTGGGGCGGGGGAAGGGGGGGGGGGAGAAGAGTTTCACACCACCACCCTCCTTCCCGTGGCCATTAAACCGCTCGTATACGCTGTCATGCTTGTAACAACGCCATGCGTGTCGTCTCAGTCCAGAACCACCGTGATTACCGTGCGCCAAGTGCTTTTATTTCCTTTCGCTTTGCGAGAAACGGGCCGCACCAGGACATCGGAGGAAGAAAGGGAATTATTTATGGCGCCTAATTTCGGGACACTAAAGCAAGCGCCGCCGAGGCGAGAGGCAGCGCGGAGAAAGTACACATCTCGTGTGTGCAGGGTAATTCGCCGCGAGTAAGAACACAGCCGAGACAGGAGGGTAAGTGCAGAATGAATAAAAAGGAGGAGTTTCCGAAGTACCCCCCCCCCCCCTTCACTGGAAAGCGAGAAAAAGAAAACAGTACAGATTCCCCACGCAACCCTAGAGTACAGACTCGGGCGCATAACTAAGGACTCGGAAGTGGTTGTACACGGGAGTGAAATAGCGAGGGGAAAACGAAAAAAGAAACGTTGAAGTAAGCGAATTTGGAAGGGGGATTTATTTATCGCGCCAAAGTGGGGGGCTGTGCATGCCATGAAGGGGGTAGCTGGCATGATGAGGCCTGCCGCGGGGGTGGTGGTGGTGGCAGTGGAGGAGTTGTTTCCTGGGCACCGTGTCCGCCATTAGGAAGAAAAAGCGTGCTGCCGGTCTACTGCAGCACCCGTCGATAAAGGTTCTGTTTTTCTTCTTCTTCTTCGGGAGTTGCGCGGAATCTCTCTTCCCCTTCTCCGTATCCCGCTTTCCTTTTCCCATCCTCAGCAGGCGAAGGGCGCGCCATTCGATTGGAAGGAAGAGTGTTAAAAAATAAAGGATGAAGTATAGAAAGCAACGCGGGGGTTATCGGGATAAAGAAAGGAAGGACATAAAACTACAACGGCGCTGAGGGATCGAAGGAGAGGTTGATGCGGAGGAAGGGGGACCAGTCGGACTCGTTGCACAAAATGTGTTCTCTTTCTTATTGCCAACCTTTGACCTTCTCCGAGGCGTCGACGTACACTGGAGAAAGGGGGGGAGCGAAGCTGTAGTCGAGAGGAGGATGGCGTGGGTGAGGGTGTTACTTTTGGTTTCGACCACCGCCACCGACGTTAGGAAGGGCGGCCTGCTCCGTTCGTCTGTGCGCCGCGCAGAGATGTCCGCGGAATGTGGCAACTGGCGCACACAACGGCAGCAGGCGTTGCTGCTCTGCTGGCCCCCTAGCAGCAGCAGAAATGTTCGAGCACTTTTCGGCCGTGTCGCAAGCGTCGCTGTTGCGGACCACGCATTTTCTCGCTCTCGCTTTCGTTCTTTCCAACCTAGCGTAGTATGGTTTCGGCTGATATACATTAAGGTCACACGATCCTCCAAAAGCTTGCGCGATACCCGCGCGGAGGGGGTGTGGGTGCAAGTCGAAAGCACGCTTGTGTGACGCGTATTTTGCTTTTCATTTTTTTTCTCTTTTGCTGTTTAGTGCTAAGGGACAATTTGGCTCGTGTCCTGACATTGTAGAGAAAGGTCGATAGAGTATAAACCAGCCAGAGTCCCGGATGAATGCTCGCTTGTTAGCCGGATGTTACACTTGATAAAGGAAGTTGCTTCTAACCTACCACTTTAGCGAGCAGGTCTGCAGAGCTCACCAAAGGGCGCGTTTCTTTATCAACGAAAGAAAAAGAAAAACGGCATTTCTTTTTTCAAAGTACCTTAGATGTAGAATTGACCTTCTCGGGCCAAATGGGCCAAGGTACCCAAGTATCTCGACTCATTTAGGAAGAACTGATAGTTAATTAAACAGTGACACTCGACAAGGTCGAACCGAAGGCCGCTGACCGGAAGGGGGGGGGGGGCAGCTGTTTTGTCGCCTCTATTAAGTTCTTGTAGGGACATAATCCTGTGTCTCCTCGACTTTCTTTATTTGTTGCCCTGACGAGGCACTTATAGCAAACTAGGGAAGTTAAAGCACGCACAGTTCTGATACCGATATATTTTGTTTAGTGGCTTGGGAAGAATTATATATATATATATATATATATATATATATATATATATATATATACATCCTGTTGGCGCACTTTACATCCATATATATAATTATTGTCGTATATTGAGTTCAATATTGAACTGCCTAGACGCGTTCTGTGCTTTTTCGCATTGATGCGATAGTTGCGAGTTGCGAAGGAAAACCCTTAGCGAGGTTATTAATACCAGAACTCGTTCTTTTTTTTTTTTTTTTCCTTTCCTTCGCCAGGGCTGACTCAGGTATTTCGCTTGGATAGAAATAGCTTACGCTGCAGGAAATGAAAGACCAACCGAAGGCCACATGGCGGTTTCAAGTTCCAATTTTATGAGGGCCGCATGCTCACTGACGCACGCAGGGATGGAAACTGCCGAAGTTTCGACACCACGGCGGTATATGAAGAACGAAATTGTGACGCCGCTGACATTGTCGTCGGGGATTGCGCGTCTTGCTTTGTATTCTTTTTTTTTTTCACTTTCATTGTTGTTAATCCTGTTGCATCTGTTATCGGTTATTTTAATGTTGCCGCTTGACTCTCTCCACGGGTGCTCTAGTGGCAATGGCGCTCGGCTGCTGATCCGAAGATCGCGGTGACTGCGTTTCGGTAGAGGCGAAATGTTGAGGCCTGTGTATAATGTGCGATGTCAGTGCACGTCAAAAAATCCCATGTGGTCGAAATTTTCGGACCCCTCCACTATACAGCGTCTCTCATAATCACATCGGGTTTGCGGGACGTAAAACCCCACAAACCGTTAATATTGTGCGGCATTTCATTAGTTTGCGTTGCAACTTGCTTCCGTACGTACAGGATATTAAACGCGGATATTTAATCGCTAATAATTTGATTTTACACTTCGCTGCCCATTTTTTTAAGCGTTTCATTTGCGGACATACCTGAAATTTATACTAGTCTCGCTTCCCGCATGCTCCTTACCATTGAATTTTTTCCCATTTAAGGTTATTTCTGAATCTTTGCTGCCTCGTGATTTTGACGATAATTTACGCTACTAGATTGATTGATTGATTGATTGATTGATTGATTGATTGATTGATTGATTGACGTTCATTTACTCCTCGACCACGAGATATGGTCACAGTGCGTAGATTGTATACGCATATAGGATTCGAGTGCTTAGAGTGTGTTGAGTGTGCGCCGTTGAGTGTGTGCCGACATCTTGGAAAACTGTTCTCCGTTCACTTCCCTCGGACAACTCTTGTCACCTCCGGAAATCGAATACGTGATTTTACGCCTAGCGGCACCGTTGGGATTGATGAAATACCGATGTGTAAGCCCTTGCGACTTATGGCGCCGAGGGCTGAGTGCAAGACATGGTATAGCGTCTGATGTTCTCTTAAAGTAACGAGATTTGCTGTACGATGCGCAATCAAGCGCACAAAAGCACACTGAACTGCGAGCGCCGTCTCCCTACGTTGCTTATACTTTGTTCGCTTCAACATATATTTGGGTAATGTTCAATTAACAGCGCCTTGCAGCAGAGCACGTCGGCGAAATGTCCAAAAGTAGCGAATGCGCGCTATACATAAGCCTAGCTCAGTGCATGTGTCCTCGTTCGTGCAAGTCGAATTCGCGTGTAAAGAGCGCAGCAAACGGCACTCCCAGTTGAGTGCGTGCGCTTTGTGAACTTGTGCGATGTACACAGCACATCTCGTTACCTTTCGAGAATATTAGACGCCACCGTGTCCAGCTCTGGCGCGATACTGTTAAACAATTGCAAGGATGGACAACAACAACAACAACAACAACAAACAAAACACAACAACAATAATAATAATAATAATAATAATAATAATAATAATAATAATAATAATAATAATAATAATAATAATAATGTAGACGGTATCGCATTTCCACACTCATTTGTGTGTACGACGGCAGGGGACCTCAGTGTAGCTCATGCGGAAGACTTCCTTCACAACCTGTGCTTACCACGCAGGTCCCTCACCGGCAAGCAGAACTTCCCCTTGATGCGCAGTGTCACAGGAAAGGAAAAAAAAAAACGATAACTGAATGAAAGGGGGAAGACGCGTTGCGGCATCGGCAAGAGCAATACACCGAGAGAAGGGCAGCACTTGAGAGGCTGCATCGGCCGCCGCCACCGATGGCTGTTATAGGCGCCGTTATCGCGGAGGCCGAAGGAACGATTTGCCCTGAAGCTTATTAGTCGCTTGAGCGAGCGAGCCTTTTTGGCCTTCCGCGCGATGGGGAAGCCGCGCGCCGCCGGGTTGGCCGATTCTTGCTGCCGCTGCGATGCACACCGGCAGGCCAGAACAAAAGGGCGCTGCGAAGAAAAAAGACGGGCAGGCCTGTTCGCGACACCGCGTGGTATGTGCGTGTGCGGGTTGCGCTGCGGCACACCGTCATTGCCTTTACACGGGCGGCGAGTTCTGCCAAACTGAAATCAAATCATGTGGGGGGGTGGGGTTGACAATGGGCAATCGAGGACGTGTTGCGAAGACGTAATTCAATATCTGCGACTGCGCTTTATTGGTTTCTTTGTGCGCGAACAGAAAGAGAGTACTCGGCGAGTACGTATACATGTGGCGGTATGAAATTTTGTTCCTCCGCCTGCTGTGCGTTTATATACGCAGCTGCGGGCACCCGCAGCTATGTTTGGCCGCACGTGTCGAGTACATAGGGGCCGAAATGAATTCGTGCGAGGGGAAAGTTGGGAAGCTTTATTGGAAGAATAAACGGCGCGAAGAGGGGTTTGTTTTGTTCTCGAACGACAAACTCTTCTTCTCGACGACAGATTATTTCCGGAGAGTCTGAAAGCAAATATGGGGGGTCTTTCTTTAAAACTCATTTTCCTGACGTGTTCAACTCAACGAACGGGTCTACTGCGGCTCATTGTGGCTTTCTATATAGCGCGCCTAACCGGCCACACTGCACCTTATATAGCTCCTCCACTTCTTTTGGTCTTTATAGGTATCTCCTATATGCTCCACTCACGGAGTACTTTACATAAAATGCGATTGATTAACATGAAGAAAAAATGAACTAAACTCAGATTATCAGGTTGCTTAACAAAAAAAAAAACAGCTTGCGTCGTTTTATGCTTCGCACTAGCGCATTGGAACTCATTATATCGGTGCTCGCGGGAGTGGGTGCGCTGTCGGACGAAACCGCGGTTATACGAAATGAATAGTCGGCTCCACAAAGTCGGTGTTTCGTAACAACCACTGTATGTATCACGTATTTCAGTAACGCCATTTTTTTTTTCTTTCTCCCTTCTGAGGATCTGTTCTTGACTGCAAAAAAAAAAAAAAGGCGCCGTCAGTCGCCCACTTTCCGAAGTAAGCTCGGTTGCATGATGAGTCGGTGTCCCGTTTCTTAAAAGGCCCGCATGAGCAGGCTGGTGGAATCTGCGTAATGGGAAGTCGGGTGTACATGTATAAAAGGTGATCGATAAGTGGCAAACAGGAAAGAGGTATAGAGTTACATCAGGCATAATGAAGCAGTTTTTTTTTTTTTTGGCTGACCTCCGTGCGCGACACGCTCTTGATGTCAGAATGCGGCGACACTCGAAACGACCGTGTCGTCTCTCGAGCTAAAAAAATGAATGAAGCGACTCCCCTCGTTTTTCACGTATGAAAGCTTAATTTTTAAAAATAGAAAAATTAAAGGTCTTGCATTTAAGAACAAATGATCTGATAACAAAGTACGTCGTGGCGAGGAATTCCAGAGGGATTTTGGCCACGATGTGTGTTTTAACGGGCCCTGTAGTTATTTCGTCCCTGGAAACTAAAAAAAAGCATTATATTTGCTATTTTTTGCGGCCAGAGATGCTTACGCTTATGTAAAAAAATGTGGCAGATATCCCTCTGTCAGAGGAATCGGTATAACACGAAAATGGAGTGTGTCTTCATATAAGCAGTTGAATGCTTATTGTTACATCGAGGTGAACATGCCCCTTTCTATCGCTGTTTCACTGGTGCGGCTCCGTTTAACGTGGATGAACCCACGTTCACGCATCGCCTTCATAACATCTATGACGAACCCTTTGATGGTAACTGAAGTAGTTTGCGTAATAACTGGACACAGTCGATAGTGCAAGTATAAATACCGCACGACAAAGGCACCAATCATGTTTATTTGCGCCACACTGACCGGTCATCTTCATTGCCGATGCGCTCGTGCGGCTCTGCGCGCTCATCGAGGCGCACTTTGGAACGTGCCGGAAACGGTGCTGCCATCCAGGAGAGGCGAAGTGAAGCGCGCGTACTTTGGCACGGCCGGAACGGAGACGTGCAAAAAAGCGCGCGCACCTCTCCAGTAGAGCGTGCGCGTATACGTCGAGTCCTGCCGAGAGTTTGGAACGTGCCTGGAACTGGTGCCGCCATCCAGGAGAGGCGAAGTGAAGCGCGCGTACTTTGGCACGGCCGGAACGGAGACGTGCAAGAAAGCGCGCGCACCTCTCCAGTAGAGCGTGCGCGTACGTCCAGTCCTGCCGAGAGTTTGGCCTGGAACGGTGCTGCCATCCAGGAGAGGCGAAGTGAAGCTGCAGTGCTTCAGTGCTTCACTTCGCCTCTCCTGGAGCGAACGGGAAAGAAGCGAGATAAGAAAGATTATAAGCCGCGCTGGTATAGCTGCGAGCGTTTGCACCAGTTGTGAAGGCAGAGAACCGGCCACCTTTCGTCGTGGAGCGGGGGGCTGTGAGTTCGATTCCCAGCGCGTTTAAGCGGAATTATTCTTTGTTGTTCTTACATGTGCGTTTTTCTGCGTCACTTCCGTTACTGATAGGACGTTGTGGGATCAACCACAACGTCACATCACTGAATGCACCTGAGATCAATACTTTACCTGACGTATATCTGATATGACCACTCTGAGGTATAGGAAATTTTGCTTGTGATAGACGTAAAAAATCCATTATTGGGAACGTCTTCACACTTTCAACATCTCCATCTACGCTGGAATTAAAAAACACAGTGCTCCTTCCGGCAACTGCAAACGTCATACATCAGTTCGCGGTGTCGTATTGCATAATGGAGTTTTTAGCTGCGTACATCTGTGGCCTGATGTTGCACCCTGCATGTTACACTTGAAGTGAAAGTTAATTGACGTACTAGGTCTTTTTTTTTCTAACGACTTTATTCCGAAAGCAGTGCTAAGTGAACGGGGGCAGGGGGGCTTCGTTCTGCAAGACTGGGTTAGGAATGAATATTCCATGAACACGAATGAACGCAATACTGCGAGGCAGAATTTGCGTTAATGAGATACTGCGCATTAACGCGGGATTTTTCTTGGCCCGTCCACCCTGAGAGTATTGGCCAATGTGAAGCAGGTGAAATCGTAGCACACTGACGAACCAGATGTGAGCTTCTGTGAATACAGTTAGAATGGCTTCAGCACTGACTTCAGCGAACGTGTTAATTCAGTATCGGTAATGCTGAGCCGTCGTAAGCATCACTTCAACTTGACCCTCGACATCGCAATGCTCGCAGCTTCAAATGAGCGTACAAGTCAGAGC
Organism: Hyalomma asiaticum; assembly: GCA_013339685.2. NCBI lineage: Eukaryota > Metazoa > Arthropoda > Arachnida > Ixodida > Ixodidae > Hyalomma > Hyalomma asiaticum. The sequence goes on along the minus strand of CM023481.1, from coordinate 17,615,015 downwards.
AACAGGCGATGGAGAGAGAAAAGAATAAATAAGGGCAACTTGGGAGCTAAACGAGTTAGGTTAGTCTAGTGGAGTTACCTAAGCGGTGCAGTTAAGTCTATGTGCGTCTCGAGTTCATCCTGCCGAATGGCTCTCGGCTGCAGTGGAGGCTCGGCTTTTCTCCGGCAAAACAGTACGCCCTTTCCAACGTTCTCGCGGCAAGAAAATGATGGGAATGTGCGTCTTAAAAGGAACCTTTGCCGCCCGGTCGCCTTTGTTGGCACCGTCGTCCGCTCAACTCCTGCTGTGATGGTTACAAAAATAAATAAATAAATAAAAATATTGAAGGCATGGCAAATCGCGGCTGGACCCTGGAGAAAACCTCAGGAGCTCACAGACGTGTGTGTTTTTAAGAGTCCCTTCAGTGAATTTCCCTTTTCTTTCCTTTTTTCATTGGTACGGAGCGCGGAAGAAAAGAGCCCACGTCGTTTAGCCTGCCGAAATGGCATCATCATCTCTCGAATCCCGTTTACAGTTATGGCGCCTGGTACAGCGAAGAGGCGGAAAATACCAAGAACAAAGATACGACGGGAGGTGCGCTAAATCCTCGCCGTCCTTTCTCCCTCATTTCTCGCTGCGTCGAGGACGAGGAGGACAGCCCCCTTCGCTCTATCTCTCTCTCAGGTTCTGCTTTAAACCTTATCGGCACTCAATTCAGCGGAGGTGGCGCGATCGTTCCATTAACGACGGCCTTTTACTCGCTCCAGGTCTATCTTCCGTCAGGGACTTTGATTCCCGGGGGGAGCTGGTAGGGTTCGTAGGGAGGGTGCGCCGGCCGCCGATACAAGGCCGAGCCGTTGCAGCCGGGGCCGCGCGCGTAGCGGCCGCCATTTCGCTCGCTGTCCTGATTCGAACGGGGCACGCGAACATCGCTGCTGTTTTTTGTTTTTTTTTCCTAGCCCGGGCGCACCACCATGCTTATCGACGGGGTGGCTGCGGAGAGTTCGCTGCGTTTGGTTTGCGCGGAGGACACGTAGCCTAATTGAGATGGGCAAGGCGATTCATTAGCGAAACGACGGGACCACATCTAAAGGGGAGGGCAGGTCCTCGCCGCACTAAAGTAAACATTCGGTGCATTCCGGTCCTCCCTTCCCGACTCGCCATGTGAGAGCAAAAGTTCGGCTATCGGTAGCCGAGGGCGGGTGCGGGGAAGTGGAGGTGGGAGGAGGTGTGGGAGGCCAGTATTTGACAACGTCACGTGGCTTCTTATTGCCTCGGGGCAGGCCGCGTACAGTCGGCCTCTTCAAGCTCGTCGCCTAAAACCGACGCCTACAGGTGAGTTTGGACACGAAATCAAGCTGCACGCTGACACCGGTCGCTGTTTGCCTTCCTTTCTTCCAATATATGGCTCTCTTCCACTTCTTACAGTGTTCGCGCTTACGTTTGCTCATTTTCTTCCCTTCTCACGCCCTCCGTTAAACAAACTCCACAGAAGCCGCGACGTGTGCAGGCTGTGGGAAAAACAATTCGACTCCGATGAATTTATTATACGACTCCGATGCATTTGATTCAACACGCAACAGCTGAGTCAAATAGCAATAAAACGAAGTATAAACGAGCAAAAAAAGAAAGAGCCGGTGACAAGGATCACTTATGATACTTTTGGAAGTGGACAGTGGGACAGGCACCGCGGATAAAGGACAACAACACCGAGTGCACAGAACCAGAATGGCGATAGTTTCATGTAATCCACAGGTTCTGGGAATTGTCGCTGCGGCGAGTAATGCGACGTCAACTGATGACCACTGCGGTGGCGTGTAAAAGTTTGCTCAGATACATGCTTCGAATTCCGGTTGAGGAGAGCTTGAAAGTCAGATTGAATCTCATTTTATCTCAAGAATATATCAAATGGCCGTAAATTTGACGTAATAAGCCGTTGTTCGTCTAACCACATCAACCCGTCAAGTACATACTTCAACAGGTAATTGACATCGACAGCAAACGACAACGATAAAGACAGCGAACTCTGGTACCACGTTTTCCTTTGCCGTCTTTATTGGACCACTAATTAATTAGCTCAAAGCAGCGCGTTTCCTCAAGTATAAACTTCGCGTGTGGATGCTCTCTTAATTTGATCCCACACAGTTCACCAGTTTTGCGCTCAAGTAGGCCAATTCTGTGTCCGTTCTGAAAAGCACGCAAGGACATACTTGACTTTTTTTTCTACTTTGTGATCTGCACTAAAAAAAATCGTCCCGAAACGTACACTTGAAGAAGCGTAACGGTGCCTACGCATCGCCCTCCTCAAGAAAAGGTCCGCTTACAAGTGGCCCTCCTTTCGTAATCAGGGCCACTTAACCATGGCGCGAGTCGAGACCGCCTACTCGCTCGCCAGAGACATTCAAATCGCGCTGTTTATTACACAACACCATACTTGCCTCGTGCGGCAGCTCAACACGACGCGTTTCTCGAGCACACCGAGCACTTCCAGCTTCACAAAGAACACGAGAGACATACGAAGAAAGAAGAGAAAAAAAAAGGAAAGGCTGGCCAATCCACGGCATATATAGCAGTAGGAAACAGCCATAAATGACAGGCCCATTAATGCGCGCTGCAGATGAGTGGTGTACGCCGAAAAGGCGAGTTAGGCCAGGACGGAGAGTGGGGAGGTGGAGGCAAGAACATTGGGTGGTTGGGACAAGCGGACAGGCTGCCGGCAACAGTCTCCGCAAACACAGCGTGCATGCTCGCGCACGCATCGGCGGCCGTGGTTGCGGCGCTGGTGCGCACTCTAGCCTCCGCCGGAGATAAGGCTATCTGGCCGTAATGAGCCGTGCAACGTGATGAATCACTCCTACGCACTAGCGGCAGCAGCAGCGTGTGCCTTCTTTTGCAAAAACTATAAGCGGCCTCCACCCGTCACATGCCCGCCTACCCAAGCTGCCCCAAACTTTCGCCGCCAAGCATCGCAGGTTATTAATGCATCGGCGTCCGGAAAGCCCTCAGAAATACATTCCGCCTAGTGAATTTGGGACGCACCCCCCTCGCGACTTCTTTTTCGACGCATACTCGGCTATTGCTCCTCCCCCCAAATGTATATAAGAGCCGCCGCCCATTTCTCCCCCTTCTTTCTTTTCCTTGGTTGCGCAAATTTTTTTGCCTCGTGGATTCCCTTCAGTCACTGCGCGATGAGCAGCGAAACCCAGTGCGGAGAGATGCAAAGGCAGCGTCTCTCAGGAAGCCGAGCAGCATCAATGGAGAAATGGGAGGACGAAGGGAGCGAGAAAGAAAGGGGGGGTGGGGGGGTGGAGTTTGTGTAAGGCGCTTAGAGTGAAAGCCGCTTTGAGCTGAAAGAATAACAGAAGTCCTCTCAGAAACTCTCATGTCTGAAAGAAGGCTAGACCCGCATGCTGAGCAGGACAAGCATCACCGAACTGCGTGGCTCTGTTTTACGTGTCTCCACGTACGTGCTCTTGCTTACGTAGAATTCGAGCGTGCCATCGCGTTGTGGGTGCATATATATATATATATATATATATATATATATATATATATATATATATATATATATATATATATATATATATATGAATTCATCGTTCACGACGTTCGTGATCACGCCGTCGCGTGTGTAAACATGACAACTCTAATTTTTTTTTTCCTAAGGCGTACGTACTTGTATACGACACCGGAATCGTGTCGAAGCTATCCTGCAATGGGTGCCACCTAAAGAAGGATGTATCTCTGTTTTGTGTCAGTAAGATTGTCAGTTACCTACATCATCCGCGCCTACTTTTTTTTGGTTGGCTGTTTCACCTTGATGATGTATTTGACGATAAGATTTCCATGAAAGAATGACGGTAGCAGCGGGATCTGAACGTAGGTGAAGAATCAGGAATAACGCCACTCAACGTGGGAGGGGGGGGGGGGAGCATGAGTAAATAGGTTAAGCCGCGAAGTCGTTTCGATAAAAATATTGCGCAGATATGAAGCGATATTAGGAGAGAAGGAGCGCGTTCGCTGGCAGGCGACATATTGTGTCACGAATTTTTGAGTCAGTTGCCCCGCTTGTCATTGAGCAGTCGGCCAAGACAACGAAAGTAATTTTTGTTGATTTCTACATAGCTTATGTTGGAGATAAATCACACTATTCTCGCCGCATCTCAACATGCCGCATCTCAACATGGGGCAGACGAATGTTTCTTCTTTTTTTTTTTGCTTCGCATTTGGATCTTTTTAACCTTCTCTATTTTTCTGTCTTATTTTTTTTTTGCTTTACCTCTACAACGCCATCGTTCATACCAATTACGGATGTCTGAAGGCAAGCTTACCGTCTAATATAAAGGCTGCATCTGATGAAAAAGTGTATACGTATAGCCGGTTATATACGTGTGTGCGATATCACGCTATAAGTGAGTTACGCTCACTGCCGACGAAAGGTGTGAACAGTAATTTTTCTTACTTTTTTCCTTATGTAGCACGTTAGCTGATGAAATTTCATCGAACCTTGAAATCAGAGCTACAAATATTCCATCAGTGCTTCTCCTGACTGCAATAGAAATAATCGAATTAAAACATAGCTCTGCCACCTTGCTAGCGCTCAACTCAAAGCCACAGAAACAAAGAGGGGAAACAAAGTGTGGATCGCTAAGGACCTCAGTTTTCCAACGATTTACGAAATGAAACTGTCGTCGCTTGGAGTGAAAAGCACAATTTGTCGCCGATGTTATACAGCTGGACATGACAACCGCATCTTCGCTTTAAAGGCTTTGCAATGTGGCAGGCCAGGTACACTTTTGCCAGAACAGTAGAATCGAGAACCCTTGCGCAGATCTTTTTGAAGGGTCCGTATTGACATTATACTGCGCTTTCAAAAAATGTTTCGGACAAGCCATCTATATCGGCGGAAACGAAAAACGAAGGAAGTCACATTGTACTTTCTGAGAAAAGCAGCGCTCTTGAAGACAAGCCTTTCTTTTCATAAAAAAAAAACGAAAGCAACAAAAGAAGGATGAAAACGAAGTACTGTTCTCAAAACTGCGAAGAGCTTTCTGTTAGAAGTGTCAAAGCTGGTTCATCATTCATTGCAAGAAGAATGAAATTTTTTTTGGCATTGTCTTTTCTAAATAAAGGAAGACGGGAGGGAGATAGCATATCGTAATCCGCTTCAGTGAAGTAAGAATAAGGGAAGTTTTACTTCACTTATTCTTACTGTAAATCTCTGCGTGTAGGGAATGCTCGAATCTTCTCACCTCTCTCTCTCTCTCTCTCTCTCATTGATACGCTGCTGCAAGTGTTCCTGGCGTGTTCGGGACACGTTGGAAAAAAGCCGCGGCTACGTAAGACTTGGAACTTTCCCACACAAGAAAGAAAAAAAAAACAAAAGAGCAACAAGCGTCTCAGTCAATGCGCTAAGCCTTTTTCGCGCACAGAGGGCGCCTCCTTTAGGAGTCTCCGACATTGCGCAAGAGAATGCGCGTTTACACACCGGCCGCCTCCTGCCGATGACGTCTCGCCCTCCTCACGGCGAATGCTTGAAAAGGGGCTCCATAAGTTTCGCCGGGACAAGTGCGCAGACACGTTTTCCGGCCGCTTTGCCGTTTAATTATTGAAATTACTCGGCCGATCTCACTGCCCCCCCCCTTTTGCTTAGAAATGTGACGTGCCGCACAGCACGTTATAGCTGAGGCGAGCGTGGACAAAACGGCCGACCGCCCCTCGGGAAGACGCTTCCCCGTGCCATCCCAGACGGAAATGAAAGGTCATTTATTACGAAGACCAGCCTTTGTTCTCTACTATGGCGGCGCTAATGCCCTCTTTTCATAAACGAACCGCGCTGCGCTACCTACCGTTGTGTATTCGTCGCGATTTCGACGCCGCGCTTCTTTTTCTTGGTCCTCGTCGGTTTCTGGGCGGCGGTGGAGCTCGCAGCGGGTGCGCCCGGACTCGTCGTCTCTGTCCCGCCGGGCTGCTTCGTCGGGCACATCACCGGAGGAGTCGGGCGGCCTCTCCCAAGCCTTCGGTGACGCCGCTTGGGCGCCGGGGACCCGGCCGGCTCGGGGCCCGGGCCTTAATTAGCAAGCACCTCGTCGCGTGGCTGCCATTATTCTCAAAACGACCGCTCCCGCGCATCACTCCCCCCTTCTCCCCCACACGCGCCCTCCCCCCCGCACCCCGTAGCTACAGTGGCCGCCTTTCCCAAGCCTGCCGCCGCGAACTCTCCGTGGGGGATGAGGCTATTGTCACACGGTCCGGCTGTGCGCTACTGTAAGCGTGCTTCGTTTAGTTTTGTCTCCCTTTATTAACGGTGCGTGTATATATTTCTCCCTGTTTCGCAGCCGAGTGCAAGACAGAAAAAGAAATGAAGAAGGAGAAAGACCCTTTTTCCTTGTTTACTTTTTTTTTTCAATGCGACTGCACATTGCGCAGGTTATTTGGCCTTGTAATGATTGTGTCGGTTGAGGTTCTTTTGTGTATTTTCTTGGATTATTGATATCGAAAGCTTCCTCAGCAATTGCCGTTCTCTTTCTTTTATCTCACCGCTGCCCCGAGTTGCTGAGGGCCTTTGTATTGATTGTCGCCGGCACGGCGAGTCAATGACGCTAAGCTTATTTGCTTTTTTTTTTCCCCTGGTCTCCAGCGCACCGCTAGCTGTTGGCTCGAAGACTTCCCTTAAATTCTTTAGCACCATCTTATTGTCTCTGCCTCCTCTTTCTCCTTCTTCAAGGTGGCATCTGTTAAAGTCATCATTGCTCTTTCTTAATTGTCTTCGCCTCGTCTTTTCTTTCTTTCTTTTTTTTTCATTTAGTAATCTCTCGCTATTATGGTTCTCCTCGAAGCGGATACGGCAGAGATAATGCGTTTTCTTGGAAAATAAATTACCCTTTGTTCCGCGCGAAGTAATCCCTGATTTCCAACTAGTCCGGCGAAAAGTTGCGTGCTATATATACCATTGCTATACTTCGCGGATAACGCTACTGCGCCGAATATTTTCGACAGAAAGGTGCTTCAGGCTATTTAAATAACGCTGTCGTCATTCTCAAGTCAAGAAAAGGTATTTCTTTTTTTTTTTTAAAGCTGCGTGGAGGACCCCGCCACGGTGGTCTAGTGGTTATGGCACTGGGCTGCTGATCCGAGGGTCGCGGGATCGAATCCCGGCCGCGGCGGCTGCATTTCGATGGAGGCGAAATGTTGAGGCCCGTGTGCTGTGCGATGTCAGTGCACGTTAAAGAACCCCAGGTGGTCAAAATATCCGGAGCCCTCCACTACGGCGTCTCTCACTAATCAGAGCTAGTTTTGGGACGTTAAACCCCACAAATCAATCAAAGCTACGTGGAGACGTTTTATGTTGTGCTAGACAGCGGAGCACAGACTGCATCGCAATCGTCCAGAATGGTCAAGTGGCTGGCTACGGACTAGCACTGCAGCGTCACATTCTGGTAATCACTGGGCTAGAAATAAGATAGGCACCAGCGCCAAAAGTATGCGTACGGGATGCCTATTTCTGACCGTATACAGTGATATAGGACTGTGCTTTCGTCACGTGCGATGGTGAACGACTGTGGCTGCACGTGTGGTGCTGGGCAAATAAAAACGGAGATGCCGTTGTCCACCCTTCGTGATGAAATGACAGGCTGCCATCACTGTAAGGCCATGATTAGGTAGGCATGCCCCGTGCATGCTTCTGGCGCTCGTACTGCTCATATTTCGAACGCAGATGGCTACCGTTACGCGACGCGGATGTAGTCCGCAGCTCTACCGCTAGAGAAGTGTCCATACGGGAAAGGCTTTTTGTACCTATAAGTGATGTTTCTGTTCAATATGAAGCGATATGTCCGCCAACAATCCACGACCATCTTAATTTGAGGAAACGAAAGGAACCGATATCAGATCGATAGAAAGTGCTGCAGTTCTTGCACGTGAATTCAGAACCGAAGAGATCTTGAAATTCTGCGGCTTTTGTAAGTTTCTGTGCCAGTATTTTTCTACCTGTTTGAGGTCTTGTGGGGGCATCAGTGCTTTCTTTTTTTTCTTCCTTCGAAAAATTTACTATCGCCGAGAAATTGCATTAAGGACACTGCCGCACATCTTATAAAGCCCACGACCCTATGTAGGATTATACGTTGCTGTTGAGCGATTGGCAAGCCAGTGTAATTACTTCTCTGTTCGGCCGTTTACATCGGATCGTCGAGGGGGATGACTAACGAAACGTGCTGTTTCCTAAAGTAAAACACGCGAACGAGACGCGCCCTGGGAGGAGCCTTCTTTGGCGGCATTAAAGGCAAGGCTTTTGTTCACAATACAAATGTAAACAAAAGAGGGAGGGAGAGATAAGGAGGAGGAGGAGGAAGAGGAAAAGACAGGGAGGTTAGCCAGAGTTGTGCGTAAAGCAGGGAGGTTAACTAGAATGGCACTTCGCGTTTGCTACCCTACATGGGGGGAGAAGTAAGGGAAGATAGAAATTTAGAAAAAAAAGGATGAGAGGGAGAGAGAGAGAGAGGTAAACACACACACATAAACACCACAGAGTTACAGTTTTTCACCGAGGCCTGTTTTTCGTAACAACTTCAGCAGTGCCTTCGTGGCTTTCCCACTTGAAGGTCCATTGTTCCGCCATTCCAACACTGATTGTTCGCACAGCGGTCGGTCGTCGAGGCGCGATAGTTCCATGGTGAGGAACTGTCGCTGCGAACTGTACCGACGACAGACGCAGAGGACGTGTGCAATAGATTCCTCTCTGCCGCAGTGGTCGCAGGCAACACTGCCTGCCATTCCGATGCGGCAAGCAAAGCGTTTTGTGAAAGATGCTCCGAGCCACTGGCGGCAAAGAAAGGTTGTCACACGAAGTTTTCGCATTGAGTGTACAACTTGGCTCAGCAAAAACTTGCACCTTCCTTTCTCTTTTTTTGAACTTTCTCTCTCTCTCTATTTCGTGAAATTGCGTTGAATGCCCTTTGGTCCCATTGCGTATATAGCCTCGATGGTCGGCCTGCCTTCCATACGGGTGCCTGGCTGATTTGGCCAAGTTATACATCGTAGGTGGTGCTTCCTTTGTGCTTGTTTCTATCCTCCATTTTCCTTCGACTAACTTGGTCAAGCAGTCATCCAGTTCACAAACTTGAAGCTACCGCAGCCAGTGCTGGGGCTGAGAAATTTCAAATTATCGGCGCTGCTTTGCAAAACTGCGTTTCCTGCATTTAACGTTCTTTCTCTCGCCCCCCCCCCCCCCCCGTTTTTTTTTTCTGGCGGTTGCTGCGCAACCGCGTGGCTTAGCGATCAATAGACGATTTCCGGAAGTTGCTTTTCACTAAAACAAAGAAAATTCAAGCCTAAAGGGCGAAGACACCACGAGAAGGCAACCAAGGAAGCCGCACAAGCTGCCGGTGTTCTTCGCCTCCCCTGAGGACGCTAAAGTTCGCGTGGCTTACACGGCGATGCGCGCATTTCTCCCTGAGAAGGGAGTTCGCTCGCACGAGCTTCGGATGCAGGCTCAATTTTTGCCAGTTCGTTGTTGACGCTACTCGCAAACGAATATGCGGGTCGTCGTGGTGCACATTGTACGTATTGCGTACGCTAGCGTCGCGGCGCAGCGAACACGGCTTATATACGCTATCGCCGCCACGCACGCACATCCATACGCAGAACGCGTTGCGGCTTAAACTGAATATATATATATATATATATATATATATATATATATATATATATATATATATATATATATATATATATATATATATATATATATATATATATATCAAACGAGAACTGAGGGAGCGAAAGCCTAGCGTGTTCTCTTACCCGGATCCGGCTCGAAATAATTTCTCCGAGTGAGTTGAAATAAACGGCACACTACGCGGCGGAAGCACTGCTCGGCGTCTTCCACGCATCTGGCAACCACGGAGACAACAAAACGTGGGGCGCCAACACTGTCGGCTGCAGCGTGAAAGTGAAACGCGTGAAGGAAAACAGTGGGTAATGAAAGTGCTGAACGGGGGGCGTTCGCGAATCGCGTGAATCACACACACACACGCACGCAAAGAAAAAAAGGAAAAAAAGAGAGTGAAGCATTGGAGTGTAGAGTGCGCGCCGCAGTCGAAAAGCAAACACCAAGTCAATGGTGCGGGTTTTCGTATAGTATACTCTGGAAACAAATAATGCACCTTCCCTCACCCGCTCCTCTCTTTCCACTCAACAGACATACCACCGGCTTTTGCTTGCTGTTTCTTTATCTCAATACTGGTTACGGCGCACCCGTGGGTTTAACACACACACACTCACACACGCACGCACGCACACAAGCACACACACACAAAGGCGCTTCTCTCATAAGCGGTCGCGTTCATTGCGACGCACGCGTACCGTACTTACTGCGGGTGACGGCGGAAGTGGCCGAATGTCGTTCAACGTCGAAGGCTCTCGCTCGTGTCACGGAGCGTTCGGCGAGGTCGACGAGGCGCACGCGAGCGTGTGCGTCGTTTTGACTTGCAAATTTTTCCGACACCTGCCCCCCCCCCCCCCCCGTTTTCTTTTGCTCGCATAGATGTTGCTCATTTCACGCGCGCCTTCGTCCTTTGAACGCCATCGCGATACCGTGCCCGAGCGCCCGGGGACTGTCTGACGGAGAATGGCCCTCGTTTACACTCGCGCGCACCAAAAAAGGAGTGGGCAGGGCGCGACGCCCCTCTATATCGAGCCGGATGAAAGAAGCCTGCAAAACACACGGCTTCATATAGTAGTATACGCGTGTGCATTCAATAGTGAGCTTTTTTTTTTTCATTCTTTCTCGCGTTTCTCCTCCCCCTTAGCGTAACTGGTTTCGAGTTGCATTTGCGAGTGCTTTGGAACCTTTTTCGCGAGTTCGCTCTCCCGCTGTTGGCCTCGCTGTGTTCACATTTTCGCAATTCACGCGCGGCAGTTGTGTACTCAAGGTGCTGGCGGTGGGACTGATGCCGCGCCGGGAGATACGAAATAAGCACAATGCTGACGAGAGTCCTCAAACTTGCTTACTTTTAAAGGGGCCTTGAAATGCATTTAACGCACATTGATTTTTTTTTTGTAGCTTTGCTTTGTGTGGGACTTGATGATGACCGAAGCACCAGTGAAAGGGACGAAATCGAACCGTATTATGTTTTAATTTGTACCCGAAATCGGTTTCCGCGCTTACTGCAGAGCCATACATCAACAGTTTCTCCGAGCGGATGTGACATCACTATGCTGGCTTTGCTGCAGGTTCTCATTGGCCGGGAACAGTAGGAATAAAAATATGCATTAACATGCTTACAATGCATTGAATATAAGAAATTTGAAATTGTGAACGTGTTTTATGCTTGCTAAAGCTACTAAAAGGTACAAATTTGGGCATTACAATTTCATTTTGCTTGTAACTGACACAAGGAGCGCTGCGTGTCCCATGTGGTTGTTGTGGTAGGAAGGCCACAGAGGGCCGCACGGTTCCGGTTCTGCAAGATGTAAGCCGCGTTTTGACTGGAAGCAGCGTGTTCGTCTCGGGATGCCGATATCTGTCGTCTGCTTTTATTTTGAATTTTTAAGTTGAATAACTTGCGTATGCCTGCAGCGATATCGAAAATTCTTTTTGCATTTACCTTAGAACAATACAAAGAACCCGTTTCGATGCGAAACTCGGCGAGTAAAATATTGTTTCAGGGCCCCTTTAAGGTTACGCCTGTATGGGCTGTTCGCTGAAGGCGAGTGAAAACGTTCGCGGACGGACGCTCACAATATATATATATATATATATATATATATATATATATATATAACTCGTTAAAGAACTTTTCCCGAGCCCACCACTATGGCATCTCTCATAATAACCGCTGATTTTGGGACGTGGAACCCCAGAAATCAATCAGTCACGCAAACTCCTTAATCCTTATAGGTATTGTCTTTCTTTCATAAAAGTGTGTGTGCTACTCCTTTATTTCGGGTGCTCACTAGAGCGGACGGATAACCTATTGCGTGCTATAAATGCCTGTGCCATTGCACCAATTTTGCTTACTAAACATATATAGTTAACTGCACTAAACACCTTTACGTTAACCGGACGAGATGTAACTTGTAAAGATTTGTGGTGAAGATATAAGGCCCATCTATTCCCTACATGCCCAATTCTGCGGTGATGTATCGGTGGAGTTTCGAGCTCCTTCCATCTGATCTCGTATGAACGTGAGTTCGAGCCACAGAGGATGATTCTTTTTCATTGTAAATCTGAGTTGATTTTTTTTTCACACATACTATTCCGTCACGGAAGTACGTCACTGATTTCTTGGTGGACCCCATCATAAAACAATTCGTGTTAAAAATGAATAAAAGAAGCATTTCCAACTACAGTGACATCTTCGCTTAGGAATAGATACCCGTCACACTTGTATCGTGGAGGACGTCACTTGCTGAATAAGCAAAGATAGCTCGTGTACTGAAGAGAAGAAGAAGAAAAAGGCGTGGTTGGGCCTCGGGCGCACACATCTGTTCTTGAAGGCGCCAGTCGGCGTCGATGCAAGCTTATGTGCGTGAGTTCGCGGATAGATAGATAGATAGATAGATAGATAGATAGATAGATAGATAGATAGATAGATAGATAGATAGATAGATAGATAGATAGATAGATATAGATGCTCTTTGAGAATTCCTCCCCCCCCGAAAGCGAATTCGACCGTTCGAGCGAAGTCATATTCGGGAACACGCTTTAAAATTCGTTCTCGCGCCGCGAGAAGCTGGGATCGTTACCGTATTTCTTTTTCTTTTTTTTTTCGCCCGTGCTGTTGTCGCAGGCGCACCGAACACTCAACATCTCGGCATTTTGCATCGTTCGTCTATAGGGCGCACTTCTTCCTCGCGGTTCTGGACCAATAGCTGCGTGCCGGAATAAAATACCAACACGCAGCATCAGGGCTAACGGAGGGTCGGAAGGAAAAAGCGTATAGTTTCTGAAAGGCTTGAATCTTCGTAAAAAGAAAAGTACTTAGGAAAAAGAAATAAATAAACCAACAATCGCCTAAGTGACGGCCGATACACTCGCTTTGTATGCGGATGAGCAAAACAAGATTAGAGTAGGGGGAAAATAAAAGAACTTATCGATTCGTCGCTATGCGAGCCCCACGTTTACAAAGATTTTTTTTTCTCCCCAGAACTCCTCGAAAATTTAGTTTTGGCCTCGGCCGTAATTGAATTTAAGTCGGGATGAGACGAACTTGGAAGGCCGAGAGAAAGTAGGAGGGCACGCCGTCGTGCTCAGGGCTGCTCCAGGAAACGTTTCCTGCATGGTCGAAACCAGCCAGAAGCAATCGTGAAATATTCGCCGATGCACCAAGACGTCCGTGTCGAGAGAAGACGATTGAGAGGCTTACGTCCTAATGAAACCGACCGACTATACGACATCGACTATCCCGGCGTAAATCGTGAGACCCGCTGAAAAGATACGACATTTGATTTGCTAAAAAAAAGTAAGATGTGCGTTTTACAAGAGTGCCACCCCTCCGCCTCCCCCCCCCCTTTTTTTTTTGCCCGTCCCGAATTGCCCATTCTATCTCATGGCGTATGATAACACTGAGTAAACGCCCCAATAGACTTCGTTTTTCTTTTAAAAAAGATATTCTTGTTACAAATTGCACCATAAGCACATTAGTCTAAATCTGGCTACGGCAGTTCTGAGGTATATCTCGTTCACTTGGCTATCTCCAGCTAGGGGGTAGAGCGTAGTTTGCCGAAATGAGATTATGGTCTTGGTTTCAACAGACCTCGAACTCTGGCATAACAATTCAGGTGCAGGAGATCTCTATATTTCTTTTAGGTGGATAGCTAATTATGTGCAGCTCTTAAGTTGAGTCTGCTTACTGACAAAGGATTAGTAAGCGGGGAAAAAAAAAGAAATGTCAGCCATTTTGCATTCCTACACCAGAAAAGGAATTGGCCTCCCTGGAGCAGTACTTGACCATCACCTCCAACACGATGTCCACAATGGAAATCGTTGGTAGACGCCATCGTCCTGCAGTGTACTCAGAATAGGGTGCTCCTGCTGCTGCTGGTGCTGCTGATAATGATGATGATGATGATTCTCACACTGTGAATGTAACTCACCAGTGAAAGTGAGCACACGACACGTATGTGAACATGGAGGAGGCCCGTTTGGTATCAAAGGCTGGGTTGCGAATGTACGCATCAACGTTCAAACCACTGTATTATATGCACAATAGCACTGTTAAACCAACACACGTACGGCTTTCAAGTGCGAGCGTCGTTTCCGAGAAACAGCGTTAAATACATAGCCCCTGGACGCACTAGTGCAAGACACACTAAGGACAGACTCCCTAGCCCCTCTTTTCCCTCTTTTATTCCCTAAACGTTTACTTATTTCCTCCCTATAAAAGCACCTTCACGATTGTTTGATATTGCCCCGGGGTGCGCACGTCTCCTTGCAGAGAGCGGATAAATACCGCCCTCTCGGGGAGCCTGACAAAACTATATTAAGTTGCCGCTTAATTGGCCTTTTGATGTGATTAGTCTGCATTTCTTTTTACCCTCTCTGTAAGAACCCTCAATGAGGCTTGACAGCATGCATAAAGTAAATAAATAAATAAAATTAATGTTTTTGTGACCGCACGTCCCAAAATTTAAGGGGGGAGGGGTGACGGTGGGGGGGGGGGGGGAGGGAGGTCTAGCTGTGTACAGTTTCGCTGTAAAAACACACACGTGACCACAGGTGTGATACTTTTTCTGGGAAATATTTGTCTTTTGTAAAGAAGATGTGGCTTTAATTCGAGGATTTCTTCCCCTCCGTCAACCATCTGCAGTACTGCCTAGTTCAACAACCATACTCAGTGCTTTTGTTGTCAACTTTCTCGTCACAATGGACCTATACTTTAAAAGAGCCATCGGCCTCGTTCGCGTGCTTCAGTTGATCTGTTGCGCTTGCATCTCTCACTGGCGCATTACCTTCCTATATATATATATATATATATATATATATATATATATATATATATTCTCTCTGTGTTTTCCTCCGTGCTCTTCGTTTCCGCCGTCCACTTGAAAAGCGCTGAAGCGTTGGAGAGCAAAACTAGCGCCTCATATCTAAATACTTCCCACAGAAGCTGTAGTAAAAACCCGCTGGTTTAAAATGTTTTCTCTGTGATGACGGAAATGTAATGGACCCTTTCTAGGAATACTTTTGGATGAAGATTCCATATGGAGAGGCGGATAACGCGACAGTTGACGGGAAGCGTCTTCCGATTTCTTCTAGCTCATTTTTATTTCCTTATCTTGCAATGTCGTGAAGTTTACCTCACGGAGACCACGACGTCAGCATGGCCATCACAACAGTGGATGCTGTCGTTTGGACACCGCATCTGCAGCAGCGTTTTGCGTCTAAGTTTTCCTGCATTGAATTCTCAGACATCTGTTTTTTTTTTTTTTGCGCTCTTATACTGTCTTTGGAAGGCGATGTCATCTATATTCGCAGTTTAAATAATCATAAAGATAAAAATTATCTAAAAGGTGGCTTTCCCGCAGAAAGAGTCGGTATGCGGGAGAGCATGTTTTTCTTGATTCTTCTCCTTTGTATTCTTTTGCTATTATTATTATTATTATTATTATTATTATTATTATTATTATTATTATTATTATTATTATTATTATTATTATTATTATTATGAAAGTGGGGGGCCAGTAGCAGTCGTATATAGTGCCTAATGGGACGCGCCGATCACATGACAAATCATACAGGTATAAGTGCAATCTTCTTTACGGTGGTGGGGCGGGAATCGATGTCTCGAAGGCTCCGTGAAGTGTGCAAGTGAATCATGCCATGCTTACGTGAAATCCAGATGAGGAAATCGGACGAAAGTTAAGATTCAGCTCGGAGCGCTACGAAGCACGCGCGCCCGATTCCCCAAAACCTGTCGGCGGACGCTTGGCCCTCTTCCGTCACGAAATGTTTCTTTCTCTCCCTCTTTCGACTCTTCTTTCTCCCTTGCGGCCGTCACGAAAAAGTTGCGTTCCGACCGCCACATCGTATCCAGAGCAGGCGCGCATTACCCTCGCCAAACGCACGTTCATAAGCTAATTAGTCCGAGCTTTCCTTGCAAGCCGCGTGAGGCTGCGAATGCGTTCAGTAATTAAGATAGCCGCTGGCCGCCGTACTCTGGGTCCGCTCGAAAGGCTCGTCTCCATTCCGGCGAGCAGAGCGTCGTGTACGTCCCACCGCGATCGTATAACACCTCGCCCGTTCACTCAATCGCTAGACAAACGACACATCTGCTAGCGGGGGTACACAGTCGCAATCCATAAACACTCCTGCGCGGCAGATTCCGCCACTCTCCCCCCTCTCTCTCTCTCCGCGCCGACCTCCTCCCTACCTCCTCATCACTACAATACCTAGACGCGCTCGTGTACTCGTAAAAATAAATACATAAAAGTGTGTGTGTGTGCGGGGGGGGGGGGGGGTGCGACTCGCCAAGTGTGTCGAATACGTACGCGGCGGACGCATTTTGGGGCCCCGAGAAGAGAGTTGCGAACGAGGGGTCCGCCTCGCGGTGTACGCGCCACAGCTCGGAGCACCCAATAATGACAGGCCGGCCCGTGCACGCCACCGCTCCATAAAGGCGTAATCGCCAGTGTACTCACAAACCCATCGGCCGTTCGCGAGTGTCCGACCCTCTTTCTTGGCATCAACGCGAGCCGCGCACACCCGTTCGCGCGCAGTCGTACACGAGAGGGGTGTACGTGCGCTCTGGCGTAATTATGAATCTTTAATAAACGTCACACTGAGGGCGTTCGCGCACCGCGTGTTCTGTGGCCCGTCGCAGGAATTAGCGGGTCGTTTGCGCACCTGCAAGTGTGCGGCTCGCCATAGAAGCTTGCTCGTGTTTTGTGGAGTTCGTCGGAAAAAATGAGAATGACAAACAAAGAGTGATGACCGTACCTTTAATTTCGTCCCAACCAGACAGATCTCTGTCAAATGTTCACCTTTAAAGGATCTGTAACTGCTCATCGCCGAACTGGTGCGGAATACTTCGCGGATGCCCGTTTTGCACATATTTCTCCCTATTCTACTTCGTCGAGGTTTTATTAATATGCCATCATGCCTCAAGCGCGTATTTTTAAAATGGTTTCCTAATGCCTTGAGGACGCCAAAATGAACTTACGGGAAAATACAGCTTAGGTAGTCGCTGTGCGCGTCAACCTGAGTCCAATTATTGAAGAACATGTCATAAAGGGTCAGGCACATCCTGCAAACAACGTCGACTGACTATATAGCGATGAACTGAGCAATGTCAGTGCGCGTTGAAGAAGCCTAGGTGATCGAAGTTTCTGGAGCCCTCCACTATGGCGTCTCTCATAATAATGATCATGGTTTTGGGACGTAAAATCCCACAAAATAATCAACTATATATTGACCGGTAATGTTTGAACTGATCGCACAAAGTACATTAGGGGGAACTTACAATGTACTGAAACATAGTTGAAAACTCACCAAATAGAAAAAAAGATTACATTTGAAGTGTTCGCTGTGCGAATGTATGTTGTAATAATGCTGCTCATACCCGAACACCCCCCACCCAAACACACACACTCTCTCTTCTTTTTTTTTTCCTCCTCGTACATACTGGCAGGTACAATAACCTTGCGCCCACCATAATGCGTAACACACACAAAAAAAAAAGGAGGGGGGGCACGCGCGTGAAAAACCCCTTGTTTCATCAGGGACGGAATTTACAAAACTCTTCGTTCGTGAATGTTTTTTTTTTTTTCTGTAATTGCCAGGCGAGCTTTGGTGATTACACGTCCAGCACCAAGACTGACTGAAATATTGCAGCGTAAGATGTGCTTGTGAATGCGGACTCAGTTCTTAAAAGTGTCCCTGTAAACCTTTAATGCATTCAGTAGCACTGGAGTGTCCGTAGTATTCACTACTGATTGTACAAATAATTATAAACACTGGTGCAGGGGAACTGGAGTTATTAATTCTCCAAATTCAAAACTGAAACACAAGAGAGGACGCTTTATTTCGCGTTGAGCCCTCCTTAGTGTGTAGTAGAAGTCGTGAAAGTAGCATGCATATATATATATATATATATATATATATATATATATATATATATATATATATATATATATATATATATATGTGTGTGTGTGTGTGTGTGTTGCCTCTGCCCTGCCACACGTAATTTTCTATCTCCTCCGGAAATGTTAAAAGCACTTTTTTGCTTTTTCTTTTGCCGGAGATTATTATTAACATGTGCGATGAAAGAACAAGCACCGAACAAGAAAATACTCATATAACGCACTACAATTATCCCTGCAAAAGGTTCTGGATCGACCCAGCGTGCAAATTCTTGTTCCTTAGCTTTTGCTATATAGAGCTATGAAAATCGTCACGTTATTCTTGCGCGCGGCCGAGAATGTCAAGATTGTGGAGAGGTTATCTCTGCGAAGAACCTTCTGCGCAAACTTCCGGACAGAAGGAGGAAAAAGAAAGCACACAGCAACGCATCAGACGGAACTTTCAAGATTGCAACTTGTAGATAAGATATGACGTCGCCACTTTGCGACAGCTAGTGGTTGACAAAGCGGCACGTAAGGGGGGCACGAGCACCTTTCTCCGTGTCATAAAGTTTTACTCTGCTCGGTTGAGACCTAGCGGGTCGTGAAGGCCCGTCGGCAACAATTTCTTAGCCGGCGTCGTACGTCGCATTACGCATATCATGCATTCAACGCTCCCAGCGCTGAGACGCGTCAACTTTCGTTCCGGTAATTTCATCACGTTGAGGCGAAAGATAACTGCTCGAGCTTCAAACTTGGTTTCTCTCTCTCTCTCTCTCTCCCTCTCTATTTTGACTCGGAGTGCAGCCGTCACTTTGGCTTTGTGGCTCAGCAAAGATCGGCCCTTATTGTCAAGTAGTTTTAACGAAACTCTCTAAGAACATTCTCTTCCTATTATAACTGCCGGTTTCATTGCTGCTTCTGAGTTAGACAGTTCTGAAAATTCCGAGTGAATGCGAGTAATAAGTGAGGTTACAATAACGTGTCTTGCATAGTTCTCGCAAAATAAAAATCGGTGACTACTTTCTTTTTTCCTCTCGTGCAACGCTGGGTAGCAACTGAGTACTAAGGTTAAAAGAAGGCTTAGCAGTTAAGTGGGCGCTTGTGCGTCCCCTCATTATAAATGGGGGGCCACCCGTCACGCTCAGCAGTATCGCTGAACGGCGGAGGCTACTCAAGCAGCTTGCGGGACGTGTAACTACGTACGAAAAAAAAAACCATAAAAGTAGCGTTAAATGTATCTGCTAGCTCTCTCTCGCCCCTATTCGTTTATAGGAGAAAGATGACGACTCGGGCGGGCGACGGCTACAAGCTCGACGCTCTCCGCAAGCGAGGAACCATTGCTCTAAGCAGAAAGAAGAAACATGACACATACGAAGGCGGCCTCTAGCTATGGGCAGCGAAACAGCGGCCAGCCTATACAAAAGTGGCTGCTCGGGCACCCCATAATCACCGAGCATCGTCCGCAGAGGCGCTAAGAGATGTGCGCGCGCGTCAAGAACAAAGTGGTCGTCCTCGTCGCAGCCACGCTCGAGGTCGAAGCGGGGAGGCGCTGCCGGCACTGTCCTCGACGATCAGTGGCCGGCAGAGACATCGGCGATCGCAATCACCGCGCCGCCGTCGTATGGCATACAGCGTGCGCGACGGCAGCACCCTCTGGTCCTCTTCGCGCTGCTTCTTCTTCGACGAGCGCTGATGATGGACGACAGCACCGACGTCCCGCCTCCTGGCGACAAGGCGCGAAAGTGGAACAGTTTATTAAGAAGCTGCGCGCTCGCCTGGGCCGATAAGAGAGCGTGCGGTAGTACGGTCGCCGCGCAATAGCAGTGCGCGCTTCTCTGCCGCCCCGTGCGGTGCGTGGCACCCCATCCCGCCCCAGTCACTTCCCCTGCCCCCGTCCACATTGCCCGAGCCTGAAACAAATGACGCCGAGAGGAGAGCAGCGGCTTGCCGTTGCGGCATCGCTGCACGTTCCTCGACCCCTCGTTCTCGGCTGAGATTATATTATATGCCTCCGCCTATTGCCACAGTTACATATAGTATACAACAGTGTACACAGTGTACGATCTACGGCATCTCCTCTTCTGAACGTTCTCTCTACCCTCTATTTCCTTGCCTGCTCCAGGGAGCGGCCGTACGCTTTCCAGCCACGCCATTGGCGCTTGTGTCACTACGCCGCATCGCGTCGAAGAATGACGCGTTGGTGACGATAAGATTTGATAAAATTACCTCGAAATCTCCGCCATTAATGGTTTCCCTCCGGACCGCGCGCTCCGTAGCTCTTTAGGCGCCAACTCGCCGCAGCTTGGCCGTGTCCAGCGAAGGTGCTTCAGCTTTCCGAGGAGACGTTTTGCGTCGTCGTCTGACTGCCTGTACATTACACGGCAAGAAACACATCTCCTTCGGAAGCGAAGCGCTTTCGTGTCGCCGGAGTCACTGCTTTGACGGCTGTCGCGGGGAGTTCGAAGGGTTATTATTAATGATATCGGGGCGCGCGGCTGGTTTGGATGAAAGCCGTGGGCGCGGGGAGGCTGGAATCAATCGCCGCGAAGCAAGCGCGACCTCGCCGTACAAGAACGCATGAGCTGGAGCGACGTTGCACACTGAGGTGGAACAAGCATTGCATGGTTCGGGAAAGTGGTGTCGCCGTTGGAACAATTTATAATCTATGCCCCGCAGGAAACGTACTTTTCAATAACGCCAATGTCCTCGCTCGATCCACTCTGCCCAAAATATTTCTTTCTTTCTCTATCTTTCATATTTTTCCTTTACTTTAAAAGGAAATTTGCGAGCCCTGGAATGGGCTTCAGTCGCGTTTCGCCAGCCGTGTATATATAATCGAAGGAAGTTCAGGGGAAAAAAAAAGGAGAGGGAGAGAGAAAGAGAGAGAAAATTCAGCGTTGGCACCGAAGAACAGGGTACAAGCCAGATCGCACGAAAATGGCAAAGCACAACAGTGTATACCAAAGACGCAGTACACGAAATACGAAACAGACGGGCGTGAAAACAAAAAAAGTTCAAGGTATCCCAGGAAGCCACGCGTTTCTCCCTGCACAAAGAAAGGAAGTCAACTCTCGGAAAGAGATCCATCATTTGGAAAGAGCGAATGCCACCGGCGGCCTCCATTTCTTTTTTTTTTTCTGGTAGAGCATTGCCCACACCGAGAGAATATGTCAGACACAGGGATTACGATGCCTCGCAGTATCTGCCCTCCCCTCCGCTCCTGCTTCTCGCCTCTTCTCTAGCTCTTCGTGTTTCTGCAATTTATTTTCTCGGTTTTCTATGCTCTTAATTTTCGCTGGTCGAACATTGAGATGGATTTCGTGTTTTTCCATGAAAGAAAAATAAAGGAACTTCACCCCCCCCCCTTTTTTTTTTTTGTCTCCATTGCACCTCTTAGACCAATGTACCCTTTCTGAAGTGTGTATGCGTGCGTGTGTGTTTTATTCCTGTTTTCATCTATTCTTGACCGAGGATTCTGATCGCTGTGTCTCCAACATGGCAAAGAATCTCGACAGAAAATGGCGAAAGAAAGATAATCGATTTCCTCGTCTCATGCGAGCTCACGACCCAGAAGTAAGGACGTGTTATTTATAGACGAGGGTTCAGGATATTGATTAAACGGCGCGAATGGGTAGGCGAGTCGGGGGAAGAGAAGAAATTGAGAGGGAGGAAAGGGGGCGGGGCGGAGGGTGTTTAGCCCAACTCTGAATACTTTTACTGCGGGCCAAGAAATACACAAAGGGATAAAGTTCTCACAGATATCGTCGTCTCTAATTGCCGTGTACTGAAGCTTTCGTCACACGCATTCGGAGCTTTATGCGGGTTGTAAATCCCACGGCATGGGCAAATATGCAACGACGGAATGCCGATATATGTATAGGAGTCGACGTTGAGATCAATTAAGCTTGAAAAAGGCGCGTCGCTACCGCGCGAAGGTGATATTCAAAGTCACTTCTGATGTCTTTATTGAGCTCTCAGGACCGGCTTTGGATTTGTCGATCAACCTTCTTCACCAAATGGCAATACTATTGCTGTTAAACATCGATAATTTCAAAGCGGCGGCAATATTTGTACGCCCATTCTTACTAGTGGCTGATTGAAGTGGTGGCTCACGGGCTTACATTTCCGCATTGACCAGCGTTCTGTTTCAGCCCATTCCAACTTACTTTCTCGAAAGGGGAACCTCGTCAGATTGTAATCGAGGAAAGATAAATGTTAAAAACTTCAGTGACGTAACTAGTTGTTGAAGGTTTGATAGCGAAAAAGGCGCCCATGTTCGTATGCGGTTTTCGCACTACGCCTATGATAGTGTCAGGTACGACATCAAGACATCAGGAATGCGCAACCTCCCCCCCCCCCCCCCCACACACACACACATACACGTCTTATAAGTCTTGGTAATATGAAACGACTAGCCCACTAGCTCGAGCTGCTAAATCACGGAAGAATGAGCTTGTCGCTGAACACACTTGCACTATTTGTTGCACTTAATTCTTACACTTTCTTACGTGAAGAAAATAGAACAACAAACGAAAAATCTGGCATCTTTGGGCACGCCGTGTTAATGTTTCTATGCAGTAAGAACCAAATTCTGTGGAAAATGGAGTGAGTGTACGCAAAATATGCTGCAGTTGAATCGCCGAGCAATAAATGCAATGAACTATTTAATGAGCTGCTCAGTAATCTGCTAAATTTGGTCTGGCGCCTATGCAAAGTATAGCCGTGAGGAGTCCCCGACGTTTTTCCTCCGTTGACCTGTTCATAATTTGTTGAAATTGTGCTTTCCCGCAATAAGAAACTTAATGCGATGAAGCCAATTGCAGTTATCGAGAAACAATATAGGGCATTATTATTACCTTTCGCTCCAATTTTGCTCGTAAGGGACCGTTATCATTGGTCAGTCATTTTCGATAAATTTTTTGTAGCATTATGATTGGTTGAAGTGCACTATCAAGGCATCAGTCATTTGTGAGGACGGAACCTATTCCTGCCTTACCATTGCGCTCTCCCGAAAACTTGAAGTAATCTGTTACGTTACTCATCGCTGTTCAGTTGGAGAAGATTGTACAAACGAAAATGTATGCGTATGCATTTCGCATGTGCGTTCGCGTGTGTATGGGTGTTCTTAAATGCTAAATGGCTAGACATGCAGTGATATATGAGCTTTGATCTCACACAGTTGACTGTTAATTCCCTGCGGTACATGCAAGCGCTGTTTTAGGACAATAATGTGGCGCTCATGCGCAAGAATTATTTTGTTAAAGATATCTACAGCGCAACACAAGACAAGTACTAAAGGCGAAGGAAAACGACAACACGGCGCTTGTGGTGCCGTTTTCTTTCGCCTTCTGTCCTTGTCTTGTGTAGCACTGTAAATGTCTTTAAGATGAATCCATACCAACTGACACAGCTTGCGATTTTGCTGGAATTAATTCGGCCCGCAGGCAGTGCAAAATTAACAACGAAAAGAGAGCACCAAAATACAATAGCTGGCGCGATGAGAACGAAAAGTAGTTCTATTTAAAAATCGAGTCGGTTCATGCTCAACATTTTAATATGTCGCGCAAAGCAATCATTATAGGCTGCAGGGAAGAAAAAGACGCACCGTAAGAAAGAGCGCAAGAAAGGAAACATACATATAACAAAACATGTGAGCCATTTTGTTTCGTGGTGTTTTTGTGTCCCTGTCAGCTTCGCGCTGCAAGCCACTATGACCTTTTCCTATGCGGCTGCTCTTTCTATATAAGCTTCTCCAAGAAACACACACACAAATAAGAAAAAAGAAGGGAGTGGGGAATAAAAGGAGGCGCCAAGACAATCCCAAATGGTGAGCTCTAAGAAGCGTAAAGAAGTTTTGGTCGTCCTTTCTCACTCTACGAGACGGTAGTAATAACTGTCAGGTACAAATTTCACTCGAGGCTGTGGTCTCCGTCCTCTCGTCTCCGGTCCGCGCACTCCTAAGCTTCTGGAACCGGTGTCGCTGCGTTTTTGCGTTCCCATTGTTCCTTCTAGTCGATCTTACACTTCAGCCGTGCTTTCGCATTCCCGCGATTCCTCCGTTTTTGTTCCGCAGTATTTGGACTATTTCTCTCTGTCACGTTTTGGTAAACCCCCTCCGCTTGACGCCCAATCTGCATGGAATAAATTCCGATAACAAAGGCCGAGGCACGTTAATGCGTACGTTTCTTTCACACACACACACACACACACACACACACACGTTTCGTGGCATTTGGTGGCGGACGAAAGCCAGCCTAGCCATCACCCCCCTCCTTTTCTGGTCGCCTCGTGTCTTCCATCACTCCAGAGCAGGGTTTAAGCCGCTTCGAAGAGTGCGGCCATGTTGTTCACCACAACCGACGTCGTTGCGACGCTCCCCCTCGATCTGCCCGGGCTCGTCCCGCCGCATTCTCCCGCCTCCTTTGTTGTGCCCTCTTTGACTTTCGTGCGGCGTCTTGTCGCCGGCCACCCTTCTGGGGAAGCGGCCAGCTTGGCCGAGTAAGTCTCTAATTGTTTCACCCCAAGTGCCAGCAGCTTGGGCGGGGGTGAAGGGGACGAGGATACCGCTTTTCGCGTCCCAAATTAAAATGGCCAGAGACCGCTCAGCTTGGCTCGTTAAAGTTTCATACGGGAGCCGCCGCGAGAGGCGACAGGCTGGGACGAAAATTGCCAGCGACAAAAGGGCCCCGCTTTCACCCTAATTGAGACGTCGGCTAGCCGAAGGCTGCAGCCGACGCCGCTCCCATGAAGACATATACACGCGTAGGCGGCTGGGCTTTTGGCGCCGAGCGCTGGCCCCACTCCCGGGGCTCGCGTCAGATTTCCCAACGGCAAAGCCCTGGGCCGCGTCGCACGTCCATCGGTCCGCATGCAAAGTGCGCGGATCGCGGATGGGCCGAGCGTAAAAGCAAGCGCACCGACGCGCCCCCTATGTACAGAAGCTGCGCTCGCAATGAAGCATTCATTCGTTTTCCTTTGGCATAAGAGACTTCAAACAAATGAAGAAGGCTCGCTGGCGCCGACGATGCATTGTGCTTCGATGCTGGTGCACTAGCAGCAGACTGAGGCCAACCACGCATATTTAAAGACATATGTGACTCACTCTGCGTGTTACACGGTTTATTGACGGCTCATATGTAGAGTGAGCCGTCATATCCATGCTTGAGAGACAGGAAAGGAAACAGAGAGAAAGAGGCGGATGAAAGGAACCGAGACGCTATGTGTTTTGTTGGCCACAACCACACGACGCGAAGAGACCAACGGAGCACGTATAACGCGTCCCCAATGCTGCGCGTGCCTATACGAGACGCACTGCGCGAGCGCACACACACAATAACGGTGGAAGAAGGGTCTAAAAATATATAGCGCTCCTATCAACGTCACCGTCAGGCTCTGAGACGACAAATATTAAAGCGCGATGGTATACAGTCCCGGCTGAGTCAACAGTGGGAAAGAACTCCGGAACGAGCAGGCGAGCGACGGGTGAAAGCGAGGGAGTCGAGCAGTTTACGCGACACAGGGGGCGCTCGACGCGCCCCAGGCCCGTGAACTGCTCCGTATCAAAACAATGCGCGCCGCCACGACCCTGCTGCCTCTATATACTATAGGCCCTCCACCCTTATCCCATCAGCGCATGTTGGGTCGCGTGCATCGCCGCGTTAGCCCTTGGCGTAGCGCCAGATGCTTGACGGTATGTATATACGACGGGCCTGTGTGGACCTTTCCACGGGTCGCCGTCAGAGAGCTGCCATTTCGCCCTCAGGCATGTCGGGCTGCGGCTCAGGGGAATGAAATAATAGAGGAGCTGGAAGGAATTATGAACGTATGTGCCTCTGGCGGTAATGGAGAAATCGATACGCCACTCCCCCCCCCCCCCCCTTTTTTTTTTTCTCGTCTCTATTGTAAAGCGTTATGCTAAGCTGTAAAAACAAATATGTGATGTATCGTCTTGCGACTTTCATCGACGTTGGCTGCAATAACGAAAACCTTTACTGCGTGTCTACAGTGGCCCTCAATAGAGGACTGTTCGTGCTCCGGCCCCATGTTTCGCCAGGAGGCCGGAATTTATGTAGAATGTGGACTAAACAAAGCTTACGAATGCTGTGTCGTATCAATGCAGAATCGGCGGCCGTATCACAAATGCTTTTCACTTCCAGGAAATGCTTCTCGTTGGCCCTTTAGGTATTCGCGTGCTGGTCATGCAAAACACCACACTAGCCACAAATATAAACTTAACTGCATAGGTTCTCAATAGCACTCGACTACGACTCCTGAGGACAGGCTCATGTGCGCAAGTGCTTAAAGCTGACAAAACGGCATGGCAACACACGTCGGTTAAGGTTAATATGACAGATTTTTGCACGGTGATTATACTAAGCGGATTGTCATGGACGGGCAAGTCGAGTAACATATGAAACTGGTTTGCACCAGAATGGGCGTGTCTCAACTGCACGTACGACATGGTGTACGAGTAAATTGACATTTCATCTCCACCAACACGTGACTATACTGTGACTGGCAGTGGAACACACACACTAGATTCCATGTAGAAGATTGTCATTGACACTCAGCAACCACTCTAGGCCCTCGCATTAAAGGGACCCTGCAAGACTTTTTGAACACATTCAGAAAATGGTACCGATCAGTCGTGAAGCCTCCTGTGAACGTGCGAGCCATATATTGTCACACTGCACGCCCCAGAGAATTCACAATGTTTACTTTCAACGAATTCACTTTCAACGAATTCACTTTCAGCGAATTCACTTTCAACGAATTCACTTTCAGCGAATGACGTCACTGGCGGGCCACGTCGCTTAACTTTTTCTCCTTGCATCTTCAAGGGAGATGCGCACTTTTTGTTGTTGTTTTTAATTAGAAACGAGCAAATAAAGCATGTCAGATTCACTTTTCGCGATCAATAAATTCACGTCGAGTCCTCCAGAGAAGCCCCTTGTGTCCGTGTACAGCTAAGTAGAACTTGAATTTGGGCGAGTTGGTTCATGCTTCAAATGAAAAAAAAAAATAATAAATGGAGCGCTGCTTCTTTCTGTGTCGTTTTTTTAGCGCTCCGTCTTTTTTTCCGTTCGTATACAGTGCTGCGCAGAGTGTATGCGCATAAACCGTTAGAGCAATGCTAGTGTTTCCTCTAAATTGGCTTCAGTGCATTCATTCGCCGCTGATATGGCTAGGAAACATAAAAAAAATGTCGCATCTGTGCAGAAATGCTAGTTTTCGGTACCGAGCCCCTCGTGGTCGAGAGACAAGAACGAGAAAAGTGCCGTGGAAAGAGGGCGCAATCGCGCGCATTAAATGTCAACGCGACGGGCAAGTGCGTGGGCTCGCGTTTCTCCCCGCTAGCGCCGTGTGCTCAATAAACTCAGCGCTACATACTTGTTCGCGACGAGAGAAAAGGAAGAAAGAAAAGTCGAGCAACCGTTTGAGGAAGCTGACAGGAACGCGCAACTTGATCCGACCCGGGCAAGGCGCAGCGCCGGCGAAGAACGTGAAAAAAAAAAAGAAAAAAAAAAAGAAAAACAGTGCGAGGAGCGAGTTCAGCGGCGAACGGGAGGCGAACGTTTTCTTCCTCTTGCCGCGAGCGCCGATCCACGCGAAAGAGGTGTCTCTTTTTTTTTTTTATACGACACCGGAGCGGTTCCGGGCGCCATTAACGTTCCTGTTCCTTCTTTGCTCTTTTGACGCCTGTGTAAGTTGTTCAGAAGTTCTGCGTTCGTTACGGCCCTACGGTATGCGTGCGTGTGTTTGCGTTCTCTAGGGACGCTCTAACTCTTCGAACATCTTCCTGTTTTTTCCTCTCTTTCTCTTCTTTTTCTCGAAAAAGAAGTGAAGTGAGAGAAACGCCACCGGAGTACCAGAGCTACACTATTTGGTTGCGATGTGCGTCTCGAAGCATCAACGTGCTCTAGTTTCTTTTTTCTTATCCCATGCTGTCTCGTCACTAGACAGAGTTGGGGCATTTGCAACTTACGATAGTGATCGTGGCGATCAACGAGGCAAGAGAGAAGTGTGTGTGTGTGTGCGTGTGCGTGTGTGTGTGTTCATTTCTACATACGTCATGAAATGCCGAAATGGGGACACGCATTCACCAAAAAGGTCCTTAAGCTAAGACTGTTTGTAACCTCAAAACTTAAACACGAAAAAAAAAAACGCAGTCGCTTTGCTTTCACGGTGTGCACAGGTCACCCTCGGCTACGGTTTAGAGGGCGCCACCGCTTTACTTATTAGGACAGTGCTGACCCGGATTCCTTTTACCTCGCCGAACCAATTCTCCAGGCATTTCGCAAATTTCTGAGTCGCCCACCGTATAGACAACCATTCCGCCAACCCACCGGCTATTCAAGTATATAGAGCGCGAAAAACCTGGCTTTGGGGAGCCAGTGAGCTGCCGGCACCCTACACACATGCGACGTGTGTGTGCGTGTCTCCTTGGACGATGCCCCGTTCCTATAAGTGTTGGCACGTGGCCTTGGCATCAACGCCATCGAGCAAACGCAGTGGCCTTCGTCTAGGGCGTTGCCGCCTATAAAGGACAGCATGATCTCTTGTCCTCGAGATTTTATTTTTCTATTCACTCTGTCCGTAAGAGCACGCTTCGTGTTTGTACATCGAACGGCTTCATTTATTAATCACGTAGAAACAACTGCTAGAACGCCGTCCATATAATATGTACTCTGCGAGCGATAGCGCGTCAAACACCGAGCGAGGGAGGGGGTGGCGAGGTTCCCGTCGCTCGATGTACGTTCACGAACCTCGCGCTTCTTGACCGAGAGCTCCGCCGGACAATGTTTTCCTCGCACGGCCCATCAGGAGGGCCTTAATGAGGTTAAGGACCGATGTTTGCCGTCGCATTAAAAGGAAGCGCGCCGTACAAAAAGCAAGCGCGACTCACTTTTGCCATGGGCGTCTTGTCGGAGCAGCTGCGCGCGATCGCTCGTAGGGGCCTCGTTAGTCTTTCCTCTCACTCTCCCTACCGTTACGATAAATTCGATGGCCCTTCGCCGTCGGTCGTTTATTTTTTTTTTCTTGCGTTTCTTTCATTTCGATTCGTGCATGATTCTGGATTGCGTGGCCGGACGTCCTGAAGCCACGTGGCTTCGGAGTGTCGGTAACGCGCGACAAACGTTCATGCGTTGTTACTTCTATTGTTTTCTTGTACTTATAAAAGTAAATCGAGTATATACAAGTGCACAGGCGAGTGCGTCCACGTGGCCGTGCGGAACGCGCGTTCCGAGTTTCTAGTCAAATCCCGCGTTTTCTCTGCGCTTGTGGGATAACATGTGGAGATGTTTAGAAGCGTGCCGGCGCTGTTTGTTCAGACACAAGAAAAGGCCCGTCTACACAACGCTTTCGTCGCAAGTGTAAGCTCCGTTTGAAGCTCAATGTCGCCCCATAATACGCCTAAGCTGTGGGACTGACTGCTTCTCCTGGCTACCTGTTCATGACTCACCGAGAGACGAACTTTCTTTTTTTTTTCTTCTTCTTCCAATGGCATCGCCTCGGATTCCGTGGCAGCTATCGCTCTACACTCAAGATGCTTGACATTCTCGTAGCGTGGCACAAAGGAATTATCTTGATTAAAAGAGGCTCTCAGAACATTGGTAAAAGAAGTACTATCAGGATGTATCTTCGCATCATTTATCTTCATTGTCCCACATTGTTTTATACTATTACACCGTTCCAGTGAAGGGCCAGCACTGTATGTTCATTCTTCACCAGTTGCATCTTCTTCGCATCTGCTTCGTATTTGCAAACTAAATCGCGCATGTTATCTCCCGGTTGGCGACCATGTACTGCGGCCATGCTACGTCAATATTTGGTGGGCACCGCATTTCCTACGCACTCTTCTTTTTCTCTGTACGAAATGCACGGGAAACGAAAAAAAAGAAAGCTTTTCTTTCTCTCTTCTTTCGCTAACGTTTCTCGCCTGGCCTTATAAGAGAGCATTTGTTGGTCGCCGCATATTGCACAGTTTCTGCAGTCTCGCGCAGAATCCAAGATACCTGTAGTGCGCTTTTATTAAATTGATATTTAAAAATAAAGCTGATCATAAACGCTCCGGGTTGTTTAGGTCCTGTGGCCATCCTCTGAAAGAACTATCACTTTCAACACCTTGTAAAGAACGCGAGCAAATCATGTAGCAGTATCCATTTAGGGGCTTCCACTGTTTCGTCTTCGTGTTCCCAACGCTCGCAATGTCCGACAACACTCTTCTCTATATATAGCATCACCGGGTTTCCTTTCAGCACCCTTTCCAGTTCCACGAACATTTTTTTTTCGTTTCAGTCCGTTTTTTTCTTCGCTTTCCGACCAAAAGTGGCAAAGGTCACGTAACGCGGAGGTGACGTCGACGGGGTTCGAGGAAGGCAGCGAGAGAAACAAAAAGAAAAAGAAAGAAAGAACAATGAACGTACTAAGAAAGAGTCACAAACGCGGCGAATAGCACGGGATCCGTGAGACAATGTATGATCCGAGGGAGGCTCTGGCTTCCCAACCGGCCGCCCCTCCAAATTCGGGAGATTCAGCGGGCGCCGAGGAACACAATAGCGCGGATCGTCTTTCCGTTCGTTCCGACTTGGCTTGGTCCGCGACGACAGAAAACGAAGCGGGCACGACGACTTCTTCATCATTTACCTTTGTCCTTTATTTTTTCCCCCCTTTTGGCTGAAGGGACAGGAAGGATTCGAAGGCCGCGGCCAAACGGCAAACGAAAAAAAAAAAAAAAGAAACGAAGGCAAAGGTATGGCATCGTATAAAGCTCAAGGGATCAGCGAGATCCAGCCGCCGAGAAAAAGGGGGCGAAAAAGAAGGGAAAACATCGGGGCCAGAGGTGCCCAGGCACATATCCACTATACCACGACTGCGCTGGCCTTCCGCAACCGAACAGCTAGCCCTGTCCTCCTCGCTTTTCTGGGAAACTCTCCTCCCCAGTTCCGAAAGGCTCGCGCTAGAGATATCCCCTATATACTCACTCAAGGCAGCGACGGCGCCGGCAAAAAAGGCAGCACCGGTCCAAACGAAGGCAGCGGTCGTGGCAGCACCGCCGAGCTCGCAGCATATAATCAAAGCAGAAAGAAGAAATTCGCGCTCGCAATATCATCGCGAACGATACAGAAAGAAAATGTAATGGAACCGACTGCGAGGTCTCACCGTACACCGAGGAACAACGCCGAATCGGAGATATATGGCAGACACTCTTTACCAGGTGTCGAATTGCTGCCGCTGCCCCTTTCCCCTAGGGAAACCGAATTTATATTTGTCTCTCTCTCTCTCCTCTGCCAAAAGAGGGTGGTGGTGGCTGCGGGGAGGGCAAAGGTGAGAACGAAAAAAAAAAAAAACAAAGAATACGGTCTACAATGCGAACAGTCGAGGGCCACGCGGCTCACGTAAGAAATGAGCATCTGACGCGTCGAATGGGAGGGCGAAAGCGATGAAGCCACCGCCGGTGAGACAAGTCCACCCTCCATGGACTACCGTGTGTGCCAAAGGAGCAGTGGGAAAGCGACGTGCTCTGGGCTGCGAAATATCGAAACGGGCGTCGACCAGAAGTAGCTTGCAGTGCAGCGCGTGGCCGTGCCGTGCCCGGGCTCCTGTTGACAGCACCATCTCTCAGTTGCCTCCGGGGCGGAAGTGGACCGCGGCCCTGTCCTCTCGTCCGGTTTTCTGCGCTCTCAAAAATGGTCTCCCTCTCCCCCCCACCCCCCCCCCCTTTTTTTTTCTGGGCTTCCCTGCAAACAGCCTGCGAAAACAAGAGACTGCGAAAACAAGAATATATATATATATATATATATATATATATATATATATATATATATATATATATATATATATATATATAGAGAGAGAGAGAGAGAGAGAGAGAGAGAGAGAGAGAGAGAGGAAGCGCTGACTGTTGTCGTCAGTGAGCAGCGACTATGTGTCCACGCGGCGTAATATTATAGCCCTCGGCGGGTTTCGGGGCTTTTTATTATATTTTTGTTTTGTTTTTCGCGCTGTGAAAAACCGAGCTGGAGCGGTGGTGCTTCCGGCATGTACCACGTAGATTCATATTCAGCGGGAATCCTGTGTCCTTCGGCGTTCTATGGCTATGCGCGTGACATTTACTTCCAGTGCAGCCAGCAGCGAAACTTACTCTCCTAGGGAGATTGCACGAAAATGTATGAGGAGGGGGCAGAGTAAGGGGGAGAAAAGAAAAAAATGAATTCTTTTAAGGGTGTGAGACCGAAGCTTGCTTGCAGTGTGTGAGTGGATGTATCAGGTTGCCTAAGTGGCCAAACACGTTAGCTTGCGGGAGAGGCAAGCAGCGCTGTTCGGCTTTGTGCACTCGGGAAGAGATAGAAGACCGCCAATGATCTGAAGCGTGTCGGACAATAAAAGGAAACGAAAGAAGAAAGAATCAGAACTTCGTGAACACTGTAGGGCAAAGCAATGCGCGCTGAAAGAAAGGACGATTCTACTTCTAGGGAAACAAAAAAAAAAAGAAATAAGAAGCAGGTAAGCGCCTGCTTTGCCTGCCCACTATAGTGCGCCAGCGTCGACGAAAACGATAAAGGAATAAAAAAAAATATAAATATACATGAACACCCTTCCGAAGAAGTAAATCTGATTGATATTATCCCTGCAAGGTTCCGCTATGCAAGGAATTCCCCGCTCGAGAATGTGGAAGAAATCGACGCTTTGCCAACTGGGCAATATCTTCCGCATCTCCTGCGTTCACACTTTTCGATCCGCATCGGGTTTGGCCATACCGTTGCGAAAAGCGTTTCTCCCCGAATTCGCCCCGTCTCTCTCTCTCTCTCTCTTTCCTGTTTTGGCTTTATATTTTTTTCTCCTTCCGGCCACCTAGCGATTTTTCCTCCGTTCTGTTTGGTCGTCAACAACTGCGCAGAAAAAGGTTTTTGAGCGTATTCGGCGGCTCCTGCCAGGGTTTGCCTTGTCTTCGATCCATCGTGGTCCCACTTGAGAAGGACAAAAACGAAGGCGAAAAATTCGAAATATTTTCGAAAAGAAAAAAAAGAGGGGGGGGGGGGGGAAGAGGACAAAGTCGGTTACGTCCGCTTCACTGGAGATCCTGCGGTTCGATCACGCGACTTTTTCTTTCTCGAGCGAAAGCTGCGTTCTTTTCTTCGTATATTGGAATTCTCAATTACGAAGCCGCTTTGCCTTTCTTTCTTTATTTTTTTGAGGAAGCGCGGCGGCGCACTTCGCGCTATAGCTGTCACAAATAAGCTGGACGTGCTTGCGACCCGGTACATGTGCGCGCTCGGGGGCGATGTTTCGAAATGTCGCGAGGAGATAAGACCGCGGCGGGTTCTTTCAGCGGAGTGACAGCGGCACCATTGTTTGCGTGACAGCGCTTCGTTGCTTAGTTTTATCCATTTTTGACATCTGGGTTTTAAAATTTTTTTTCTTTCGGTTTCGTAATCGAGCGCCGTGTTTTGTGAGCACTGCGCCGCACGAAAACTTTCGCGACCGCACTGAATATCGCTCTCGCTATGCACTTTTCTTCCGGTTTGAACGGATGCGTCTAAAAAAAAAGAGAGAGACGAATTCCTTGATGCGCAAAAGCTGGAGGATGTCCTGTGCCGGGGCACAGTACACCATGGCCCATCGCTCCGTACATGCCCTACACGTATAATCACCTTGCATACTCGAAAAGAAAAAGAAAAAGTGGGCGGCTGTCGATGCAAGGCTACACTAAAAGCGGAGCTTGTCGCCGAGCTAGCTTTTTCCGGCTTCTACAAGCTATACTAAGTCGCGTGATTTATCACGTGGCTAGCTGTTACGTAGTTTTGGCAGGAATATGTCACGTGACTAGCTGCCACGTCATGTTACGTGATTTGAGACACGCGTCTTTTGTGCAAACAGGCTTGGCGGGCAATGCCCAGTTGTGAGGTCCTCCTCACGTCATTCCTCCTTACTTTCAGCAGTGTTCCCACTCCCTGCTGTACTATATTGTGCATACTATGCTTCACCCTCTCCCCTTCTCCTTTCCCTCCTCTTCACCGACACTTTCCTTTCCCATCCCCCTGTTTATTATATACCATAAAAGGCTACGCTATGTTGTACTCTCTCCCCCCTCCCCCCCCCCCCCCCCTCATGTCTATTTCCCAACCCCTTGCTATGATATACCAATCGATGCTACGCTATAAAACGCATCTGCTTTTCTGTAGTAGCCGGCTGAGGGCATGCGCGCAAGGGGAGAAAGTAGTGCGTGCTCAAATGCCGTGCGCTGCATAGAAGGAGTGCATGCTCTCATATTTCATGATGGCGATAGTCTTCTGTTCGCACGTAACAGCTAACGCACGGCTTATAGTGCTTCGCTCTTCAAAAAAATAGCGCGAAATATTTCGCCCATGACACGCATGTATACGTCAGTAACCTGCGTGTATAGCTGTATTCGGCAGTGGTTTATGTACATCGTTGCCTCAGAGCTGTCGCCGCTTCGCAACACCGAATCGATCTCTAGACCATTGCGTGGCCACAGGGGACAAGAATAAATGCGTGGCCGCAGAAGCGAGCTCCTATTGGGATGTGCTGACACGAGAGTCTATATATAGTCTGCAGTCTCGTACGCAACACTGCAGCCCACCGTGCAATTTGTATTGTTTTGGTGCCCGCATCCATGGTACGAGAAGCTTAATAAAATCCACGACAGTAAAGACGAGAGAAAACAGACTGGCTCGTTTTGAGTTGTACCAAATCCACCGGTAGCATTCCTGTACAATCGAGCGGCCTTCAAATCTAGCGGCAAAAAAAATGATGCTTTTATAGTTCCTGCAGCAGGGCCGTAAGCAAGCAGCGTATATTATCTTCGAGTTTATACAACTTGTTGCTTCTCTGTGTACAAAGCATACGGATATCTACTATGCCTATAGCATATGAAAGGTAGCAGTCTCCTATGTAAGTCCACAGCCATACCAGCGTTACTGACTTTGCATTATAGCTCGCATATCGTCGCTGCATCTATCAGCATACATACGCTATAGACGTGACGCACTAGTCTCATTCAAATAAGTATAGCCGCATGTGACAACGTCTGTGGTTCCTATGTGCTTTCGTTTGCTTCTTTTCTGCTCCTCGTTTTCCTTTTATATATACCATTTTAATATTCCCAGTTCATCTTCACGAACTGCTGCGGACGGTTTTAAAGAGATCCCTCAATTCATTCATATTACCTACACCGCCCTGAAAGTGCATGGCAACCACCACCGGCGGAGAGCAAAATGAAAGCTGTCAAGGGAAATGGCGAGCAGCGAAAAGGCGTAAGACATTGGGGCATCGTCAAAAAAAAAAAAAAAACACAAGAAAAATAAAAGATAGTTGACACGGGAACTTGGCACTTTTTTTTTTTTTGCGCTGTACGGGAACTCGACGACGTGGCGCCCGGAATAAATTCGAAAGAAGTGTTAGCGAAAAATCTCGAAAGAGAAACAAGCTAAGCGATCCACACAAATAGATTTAGAGTAATGCACGGTGGCACTTGAGGAAACGAAGGACGAGCTCTACAGGGCGGCCTATACAGAAGGCCACTTTAGTTGTCTTTTTCTCGCGGCTTTTCTCGTTTCGACAGGAGCACCAGAAATCTCCGCGGACGAGCTAGCACGTGACATTTAAAAAGAAAAAGAAAGAAAAAAATACGAAGAAGGGCAGAAGAGCAAGAAGGGAGAGGGGCCAGTCCGATGCGAAGCTGGTGTGTCAGGGTTGGAAAGCACGCGTGCTCCGCATGCTCAAAGCGGGGGCCGCGCTCAGAGCCGTGGCTTTAACCGAGACAAATGAGCCGCGGTTTGGCCCCGGCCAGCGGCAATGCCCCCCCTCCACCCTACATCCCCTTTGCGCGAAAAGACGAAACATGGCGGCATAATCAAAACGTATTATCCCTGGCACCGCCTACGCGTGAAGCTGTAACGTGGTAAGCGGTGAATCGGTCCCCCGCATTAAGATCGGGCCGCGGTGAAGGCAAAGAAAGAAAAGAGAAATGAAAGAGAAAGAAATGAAAGCCTAAGTGAGGTCGGTGGACAAAAGGGTATAATGGGGAGGAAGCAAACTGGGAGAGGGGAAATAAAAAACAGCAAGAGAGGTTCCCTCGGTCGCGGAAATATGCGCAATTCGGGAGGGTTACCTGCAATTTCGCCCTCCCCGGAAACTCATCACTTGTCTTTCGGGATGAGCTTTATGCCGTTCTAGCTTGCACCACGAGCAGAACAGGTTCGTTCTTCCATTACGTCACTTATTTCGTTATTTTCTTTTCTTGTCTTTTTGATTTTTGTTTTGTTTTTTTACGATGGTGCTCCCGTCTACCTCGGAGATTTTCCTTCGGATCCTAATTGCGTGGCGCTTTACCGGTGAAACGAGGGGAAAAAATTCATTTACAACGCAGAAACTGGTAAGGGGAGTACTAAATAAACAAGGAGTAGCTCGGTGCCAGGATACTCAAGTGAAGCCTATAGGTGTTTTACAACACGTCAGGATTTTTTTCCCGAATTTTTACCTCGTATTCGTGAAGGCGACTCTAGTAATCCCGAGCACATGAAATTAGTGATCTACTCCTGTGTCGAAACTCTTTAAACATTAAGTCCCCTTTACGAGCAAGAAAACAACGAAAAACGTGACATAAGACCGTAATGAAAAGCTATCTCCTTCAAGTAAAGAGTGGCTGAACATTTGTTATAGTAACCAAGCGGGTTGTATTTCAGTTTTGTTTCAACGAATCGGTGTAATGAATATATTTGCCCCGGTCCCAGCGCAGCTCGCATAATTAGTCGAACTCCTATTCTGCTGTCACAGTATATCGCACCAGCACTAGCTCGAAGCTTAGAGGGTTCCCATTCGCTCCCTCCTAACGTAACAAATGAATTTGTTCACAATTTGTTGATGGGCTTATCTTATTGGATAGCAATGATAATTTCAACGACAGTGCTCTTGTCAAGACGTGTACGAAATGGCACGAACCGCAAACACGAGCGCCCTTGTTCCTCAGTTCGCGGTATTGCAGATTCGTCTATGCCGCGACAACAGCGCTGTCGTTGAAGTAGTCGTACGGCCAATGCGCGCGTATTCTACAGTTACGCACTTCAATGCAGAGTTCTTAGTTAAGCGTGAAGCACGCGCACTTTCACGTGACTCACCGACCACACTCAAATACCTCGTGCACTCAGTCGGCAGCCACGCTGGCGTTTTCCAGCAACTGCGGAACACTTCCGATGGCGAGAGCAGAAGGATCGACGGCTACACCACTGAAGGTTTGTGAGCGACGTTTTTTTTCTTGAACGCTGCCCGTCTGTGTTGATGCTCGCCCAGGCGGCACGGAGGCCCCGACGGAAACGCACCAGCCGCCGCCGCCGCACCCTCAGCCTGCGCCAATGGTTCCCCAAGGACCGTCGGCGGTGCAGTACCAGGGCAAACCGGCCGACCCGCCCGTACTGCCAGAAATTCTGCGTGCGTAACGTTTGCCACGAGTCGCTTTTCCTGTTCTTTTTTTTGTTTTTTTATGGCCGTCCACGTTTGCGAATGCTGCCGCAAAACTGTACGAGTACCTTAAATAACAGCTTTCAATCTCAGTTCCTGAGGATTCGACCCCAAACGCACTCGAAGAATAAATTAGTCATAAGCCGCTCCTTATGTGAATGCAGTAAGTGGCGCATCGCATGTATAGAGCACCACATGGACTTGTACGATGGTAATGCGCCGTAAGGACGAATCGGCCATTAATGGGCCAGATGAGAGTAGATCGAGACGGTTAAATCGATTCGTGCGGAGCTTGTAAATATATCTCGTCGGCAGTAAGGGTAAAAAAAAGGCACGTGCTAGGATGGTGCGCAGTTTGTGTCTGTGTGTGGGGTCGCTATTAACCAGGTTGTGCGAGCGGCAAGCGAACTGAAAGAAACAGTTCTTCCTGCTGGTGGAGCTATTTCTTTCACCGGGCTTGCCATTGCGCGCCGGAGAAATGCCTCGGGAAGAGAATCGCCTGCTCGACGAGGCGGTGGCGCCCTCTCTGACGCGTCGCGGCTATCGGCCGGAAGCAGGAGCACGCGACGGAAGTAGGGAGACGGTCGTCGACAAGGACAGACTCTGAAGCGCTACGCGCTTAAAATACGAAACGGCTGCAGGTGTGTGTGCTTTTTCTCCGCTTACCGAACAAACGTACTCGCAGGAAACTGTTTGAGGCACATGTCAACGTTGTCGCATGGTATTACCGCGACACAAAATGCAATCGTATCGAGTTCATGTATGCGTGGCTATATAAAAAAAGTGTTCGGAAAAAGAGAGGAGAAGGAAAGAGAAACGTAGCCAATGTGTGCTGGCCAGTCTGTTCTGTGGAAACGGGAAAGGAAGATAAACATTGCTAGAATCAGAAAATTCGTACAGCGGGAGCTTCTAAGATGTATTCGAGTGTTCAGAGTAAGGGTGTGCTATAAACTGGCTGAAAGCGAGCCGCGTAGTTAGTATCAGATTAGAAAACACCAGCAGCAGGGCAGGTTTGTCTACAGAATGCAGTACAATTTATAGTGTGTACGTACGCCGCCATATCGTACACCACCTTTGGTTCTGCTGCACCGCTTCCTTGTCTGAGTCTTCAATGTATCGTAGCTCGTACACGAACTTGTAGGCGGGAGCAGATGTGTTTACCTCAGAGAACTTGCGTTTCTCCTAACGTCTATGGCACGCAGAATCGCATCGTGAGGTGTTCGCTGTTAGACCCGTGTAGCCGAAAAGGTGGCATCGATTATCACAGATGGCCATCTCTTCCCATTTGTTCAAGGTGGAGTGTTTTAGCAAGACTGATAGATATTTCATATTTAATGGACCAGAAATGGCGGAACAGCGCCGAAAAGATAAGTCTATGACGAGCTTCTGTGAGCGGGGGACTTCGAAAGCATGCTCATTTTAAGAAACGTCTGTAATATGGGCATGTTCTGCTGTGCCTACGAGCTTAAGGTAGGTCGTGAAAGAACTAGCGGGGGGAAATTCCGCGGAACCAACAAGATTGCCCATTCAATGCTGTAAAGTGCGCCGGATAGCTGGATACTTTATAATACCACCAGAACTGCCCGTTGAATGTTTAAATGTGCGACGGATAGCTGGAGATTCCCTAAAATCATCAATACTGCCCATTAAATGCTGAAAAGTGCGACGCATAGCTGTAGATTCTGTAAGACCATCAAAACTGCCCATTCAATATTGGAAAGTGCGACGTATAACTGGAGACTCTCTAATACCATCAAAACTGCCCGTTGAATGCTTAAATGTGCGACGGATAGTTAAGTTATGCACTGACTCCTAAGCCGCATTGGCTTCGGAGGTGACCTTAAGAGAACACTGGTGCTGCAAAGCTGGCAAATGGCTAAAAGATATACGTTCACGTCAGTACCCATTTTAACGATTTCTGATGATAATTACAGTTATTGGGCAATTGCGTATGTGCTTTATACTCAGTGTACTCCACGTTCACGCTATAATTCAGCGCACGCATGCTTACGTTACGCTAGTAGTTCATCACGCCGCATCTGTTTGATTAAGTTAATTGCACTTAACGCTTATTTGGCCTTATAGCATGCAAATGTATTTATTTATTTATTTATTTTAACATACTGCAGCCTTAATAGGCTATAGCAGGAATGGGTACAGAATACAAGAAAAAATTGCAATACAACAATACAGCGCAAAAATGTACAGAGCATGAAGATCAGTGGTTATTAATGCACAAAATGAATTCATCACGTGATAAAGATTTAACATGGCCGGGCAACGCATTCCATATTTCAATAGTGCGGACAAAAAAACTGTATTTATACGAGTTTGTTCGGTGATTCAAAGGAGTCATGTTTAACTCATGATGTCTGGTGGAAGTTGGTTTGGCGGGTGTGACGTAGTCGCTGAGTAAAGGAAATCGTGGACAATGAACGAGAATATAAAAAAACTTTAAAGATTCGACGTGACGGCGAGAAGAGAGAGTAGAGTCTAAGTCTTAAATGAATGCCACTCCATCGCAGCGCGGAAATGATACGAAAAATAGGCTGGCGCCTTGGTTCCGGGGCTATTCGCAGGTGGCTATTCTGTAATGTGTTGTCTAGAGCCACTTGCCTGGCTAGCATAGGCCAGAACGTCGGTACGTAACAACAACAACAACAACAACAACAAAAATACAGACACGTTCAGCCAAACAGTCTCAGTTGAAATGGCATAATGGATAACCTAAATGAATGGCAGTCATCACGGCTAGTGCGCGTCGAAATAGTATTGACACAAGAAGATGTCAATACTACTCCCGCACGTGAAAGGTGTACAGTTTATTTTAACGTTTTATCCGCCTCTATCTCCTTAATCTCACTCTTTCCTACAGAAGCCGCCGAAGGAATCGGCATGCAGTATGGCGCATCACTCATGTCGCTTCTAATCAAAAGCAGGACCACTGTCAGGCGAATCACGGAAGCACACTACCCACTATAGCCGAATTTTGTGCGCAAGCGCAGTAGTGGCGTATACGCTCCGCCTCAGCGTCTACGAAATGGCATGGCCCACGAACGACAAAACAATTTTAGCGTAGTTTAAAGGCTGGACTCCTTTGAAAGTGCTTAGTATGGCAGTGAGCTAGAAATTGTAGAGCTTGCCGTGACCCGCCTGCCACTACCTGCTGCCAGAACACGGAGAAACTCGGCGTATATATGGACAAAAGAAAATTAAAAAAAGAAGAGTTTGTAAGCTCAGGCGGCAGCGCAATCGAGACGTCGGTTGTATCATATGCGAATGTCGCCGGCTAATGTTACCTAAGATTTAAGAACCCACTCACTCTTTAGTCATTTCATTACTTTTTATTCAGAAATATACTGTAGCCTAACAAGCATATAAACGAGAAAATAATATTTCAACTCGTCGTCCACATCTCCAACTTATGAACCCAGCAAGGATGTCCAGACTATCCTACTTAAAAATCATCACGCCAGCTTCTTCCCACCTCCCACAAAGAAAGGAGGGGCGAGAAAGAAACAAACGTTTCCGCTGCTTTATTTCTCGGCGCTCGCAAAATCCGCCAAGTCCGTTTTGGCAAACGAGCGAGCGTCTTTCTCTCTTTCTTTTTTTCATTCTTCTCTCGGCCTCGAAGCAAGAAACAATCGGCCGCCGTGCCGTATACATAAATCACATCGCTCGCGCGCGTCCAAACGAGCGCCGTTTCGAGTCCGCTAAAGCGAAATCAATCAGCGCGCGCGCCGCGGGCCACTTGTGCCTGCATACACGGGTGACGCCCGCGGCCCGCTTAATCCATCCTCGGCCGGCCGGAAGAAGGGAGCACGACAACGGCAGCGGGGGGAGGGATGCGAACCTCGGAGCTCGAGCGCCGCCGTGCGCGCTCCCTTGAACGCGCGAATGCCGAGAGGTTGTGCCGGCCCATCCATCACGGCGCCGCCGAGCAAACAGCCGCCCGCGACTAGGATCTCGCGCTCCTCTTTCCCTGTCCGCGGCACAAATGCGACGTGCCGCTGAACGGAAGTTTTTTTGCCGCACTCCCATCGCCACGTCTTCGCTATACCCTGCGGAAAGCGACGGAGCCGCGCGCGGCTGTCTCGCGCGTAGGCGCGCATGCGCAGCTTGAGCAGGGAGCAAGCAGCGCGAGTAGGGCGGAATTCGCAACTCCAGAAAAAGTGGTTCATCTGGCAACATTGCTGAGAAAAACAAAGATGGCTTCTATACCCAGGCTCACGGCTGCGCTTCCGCTTAGCGATGTGCTAAATTTTCTTGATTGCGGGTTCGAATCACGATGCTTCGTCGAATGCGAAAGGGTTCTTGCTGCCGAACACGCGATATTAATCGGTCTAAAAGATTTGAGCGGCGAAACAGCGAAAATAATTGCGCTATGCGTTCAAACGTCGCACTTGTTCGGAGACCTGCATCAGATTTTCTTAAGGATAAAGAGCCTGTCCAGCGAGCCTGAAGTTGAAGAAGGCAGGTACGTGTTCATGCATAGCAGGCCTCTCCGAAAGATGCAAGCACTTGTGCGCGGCGTTGCTCCATTGAGTACAAATGCGTCATTTATAAACGTGTTAAAAGAGTGCAGTTCTATGAGCGGTGCCGGAAGACAAACTTAGAGTCGTGGTGAACAGGTCGAGGGCTGAAAAGTTGCAACGAGCGCAATAAATCCTGAATTGTCACCAGATGAACTCGAAATGCAAACGCCCTATGCTAAACGATCACACATTACCTCCATAACCACCAAACAAAATGCGAGGCGCAGCGCGCGCATGGGACGAAGGCGGCGAACGAAGGCAAGCGCTTGCTTTATATCTACTTACTACAATGCATGCGGGCAAAAGTACGTCAGCAATAATGTTACCGCGGTTCAAGTTGAGCATAGGCACGCTCAGAAAACGTTACCAGATATACAAGTATAAACGATGTCGTTGTTTTGCTCACGCGCTTGCCTAAACTAAACTACACTCGATCCGGCTCTTCGAAAAGCGCGCATGATAATAAACGCGCTCGCGCACAATCTGTGTACTCACCGGGGAGGAAGAAATCGTTGCGAGTGAAGTGCCTGGACCAAACTAACATAGTTCTCGTCACCTTCTTGCCGATGCGCAAGTTCCTAATCCATGTTGCCCTGCGCGAAGCGTCGTCTGCTGCTTTGATGAACCGATGAAACGACGTGTTGCTGTCTTTGCATCGCGATGACACGCACTGAGGCACGCAACAAAAGTCTTTTAATGAGGATTCTTTCTTTTTCCGGCTGCCTCGAGGCGGCATGGCGTCGATTAAGGAACTACAGAGCTGTTTTACAGCGCGCGGTAATGCGATACTATGCCGCGTTTCGAGGTCGACCTTGGATCGGCTGGTTCCAGGAGCGTCCGCTAGGTGGCGAGCATTTAGATGGAATCGCGAATTGCAGGAAAGCCACACATTCGAATCATAGTTTGCGCAGGTGGCGCTACAGGCGTGCATTCTTTTTAAAGACGATAGTCTTTCTTGGGATACTTGAACGCAGAAATTTAGGTCTGTCTGTCTGTCTGTCTGTGTGTGTGTCACACGATTCAGCCACCCGGCCAAAGTTTAAGCACTTGCCTGGCGCCCAGCCATCTTGAACTGGCAACTGCGTTCATACTTGTAAACACTGTCGATCAAATAGCAGATGTTACGCATATCTGAGGCGCAACATCAATGCGTAAGTATTAGGTGGTGTGTTCCTTTACTAGAATATACATAGATACATAATTCTAAAGACTCCAGTGTTTGTTAGGCTGCGCTAAAAATGCGGCGCTATGCACGAAAAGGGCCTCTGCCGACGATTTGGTGCTGCCACCTGGCAGTTGCCAAGGGATTCTGCACAAGCTTATGTTTCCCGACGGCGCTACCAGATGGCGTCCATATCTCACGCAGCGTAGTACGGCCGGCAGAAGACTATCGTCTTTCGACGACATTTGCAAGCGAAGCACGCAGATACGCGGCCAATTTTTTTAGGGTGCCTCGATACATGCGCTGCTCTGTACAGGGTGTTGACAACCGCCCACCATATTGAATCACACGAGCACTAGGACAGATGCACTGGCGTCTGTGAACAGGTTGCGGCGTGCGTTTGGGTCTCGAACAAAGCACGCGCACCAAACAGGAGCGATACCGCTTGCTGTGGTTAAAAATGGCGTTACAGCGGCCATTGGTTGTCACCACCCTGTACAGAGTAGCGCGTATCGAGGCACCCTAGCATATTTTTGATAGTGTTTCTGAAAGTTAAGGCATAGGCTCCCTTTAGGGAGTCATATTTGCGCCACTGCTTTCAGCGCGTCGCTCGCCCCGCGTACAATGATTCCAACACCGCTGTTGATTTCAGCACCGCAATGCTGGTGTCCTTTCATGTGCTCCCTATGGGAGATACACAGGGATACTAGTATTTTTTGTCTAATATATTTTTTTACATTATATTTTATTCCTGGAGAGGAGAATATGCCCATTGGCGCATCGAAAGCTAATGAGAGAGGAGGCGGTATAGCGTTCGGACGTCTGCAAACAAAGGGGCGCGTAAACATCACTACATTCCATCGAATCTGCCATACATAACATGCATAAGTCTAATGCGCACGTAGGACCTGTGAGAAACCGAACAGCCTTCGCCGTACATTAAGGGTTCCTCGCAGAACGAAATATCTCAGCGAACAGGGAGAAGAGTACGAATAGAATCGGGAAGAGTTGT
The DNA here is from genome assembly GCA_013339685.2 of Hyalomma asiaticum. Lineage (NCBI taxonomy): Eukaryota > Metazoa > Arthropoda > Arachnida > Ixodida > Ixodidae > Hyalomma > Hyalomma asiaticum. The sequence continues at coordinate 17,570,779 of CM023481.1, read as the reverse complement.
GAGGAGCCCTGCTCCCAGGCTCCGAAGTTTGCATAAGAAATGGGCTGGCCACCTCTCAGGTGTGAACGCAACGCACTGGCTCTTCAAATAATAAACGTTTGTGTTTACCTCTCGCTTACGCTATCGACAGGCGGTACAGCCACTGTAAATAACAACTAAGCGAACGTCCTGTCCCCAGTGTATCGCTAACGAGGCACAAAATATTCGAAATGAGGAATTGGTTCCGAAACAAGGCGCCCTTTCTTATACCCATTCTTTATTTATTTTATTTTATTTATTTATTGTCATCTGAAAGTACGTATTTTGTCCGAGCATCGGAAAGCGAAGCTTCTTTACGTGGATGACTCTTCAAGCAGCATATGCAAAATCGTCGTCATGGTGAATCAGCCTCCAAGCTGCACCAGCGTCGTCATGCTGAATCAGCTTGACGATGCTGGTGCAGCTTGGAGGGATGGTGTACCGCTAGAAATGTGTTTTCTTTATTGCGGTAAAAATGACAGGATTGTTCCTCATATTGACGTAAACGAGCACCGCTTGTGGAATAATATTTTCAACTTGGTCCTGATGAAAGTCGGGACAAAACTACCGCTGGCACCATCCTTGGTGAAGCATGCGTCAGACTCTTGAGTGCAACGGAAAGCCGAGTGCCCACGCGGGATCACTTACCTTGCTTCTCAAAGCAGAAATCTATTGCAATTATATTTTACACACACCCGGTATCGTCCCATCAAGAGAAAGAGTAATCTTCATTTTGAAGTTACTATTCCAATATCCCACTATAAGCAGCGTTTCCGATGTCCATGCATCACAGAAGCCGAATGGGTGACCAGGAAGATCAAAAGATTCTCTTTAAGAATATCTGCCGTACTGATATATATATATATATATATATATATATATATATTCGATGGCGAAAAAATGCATACATTTGCAAGAATATACTGCTGACTCATCGACACTGCAGGAATATGAGCAACATTGCGGAAACTGTTCTATCGGAGTGATTTGGGCGTTAAAAGTTTGAAGACGGCTTCAGTGGCATTAAGTGGCCATTATCTCTCTCACTCTCTGTCGCTCCTGCAAAACGATGCTATCAAAGTGCAGTAATAACCGACTTTATTAGTCACGTTGTGTTAATCTTGAAATAGGATGAGAAGATGGAACGGTCCACACCGTGACTGTGTATAGTTTCAGTGGCCGACACCAGGACTGTGACCAACAGGACGAGGTGTAGTATGGAAGTGCGACAAAGGGAAGTATCATATCATATAACTGGAATAATAGGAATGAGGATCGTTAGTGATCTGTTTACATCTCTTAGTATGGTATGGGTAAAATAGAACCGTGGGTCTGAAAATTGACACGCAGAAAACTGAAGTAATGTTCAATCGCCTTGGGCGAGCACAACGCTTTGAGATAGGTGGCGAGGCACTGCAAGTGATAAACAAATATGTCTGCTTAAGCCAGGTAGTGACACCACCAAACCACGAGGCTGAGATAATTGGTAGGATGAGAATGCATGTGGTGGAGGGCATTCGGCAGGCATTCGCAGATAATGGATTGCAGCTTAGCATTTTCCCTCCAAGAGGAAAGTGTATAACAGCTGCGTCTTACCGATACTTACCTACGGGGCAGAAACTTCAAGGCTCACTAAAGGGGTTGACGTAGAGTGAGCATAGGAACGGAAAATAATAGGTGTAATGGTAAGGGACAAGAACAGAGCGGAGTGGATCAGGGAGCAGGCGCGTGTTAACGACTTATTAGTAGTAATTAAGAAGAAATGGTCGTGGGCGGGGCACGTAGTGCGAAGGCAAGACAGCCGTTGTTCATGAAGGGTAACAGAGTGTATCACCAGAGAAGGCAAGCGTGGCAGGGGGCGGCATAAAGTTACGTGGGGAGATGAAATCGAGAAGTTTGCGGGGATAGCGTGGTCGCAGTTATCAGAGGACCGGTATAATCGCAGACATGTCTATGGGAGAGGAATCCGTTACGAAAAAAAAAGATATCCGTTACATCCGTTACAAAAAAATATACGTATGCGGGGCCATGCGGGGAGACGTGGTATAGGTTAGAGCACTGCACGGGCCGACTTTTTCCGGCCCGGGCCCGGCCCGGCCCGAAAGCACCGTGCCACGGCCCGCCCGAGCCCGGCCCGGAGTTTTTAAATACGGCCCGTACCCGGCCCGGGCCCGAAAAGTTTGGGCCCGGCCCGACCCGACGCGGCCCGGCCCAATTCAACCAATTATTCCTTGAGCATAAACGAGGCACTGTCCAATCTTCGCTTGTAGTGAAGATATCAGCCGCACTCAAGATAGTTTCTGGAGAGTGTTGTTAGAACTTATGACAGTGTCACGATTTGCACTGGTACTGTGTTTACCTTCGGTTCATTACGCCCGTAACACTTTTGCGAAAGAATTGCAGGGGGATATATGAGGAGGCATAGCTGGCTGTCTCATGCGCGCAGTGCTAACCGTGCAATGTTATTTCATTTCAAAGAACGACTACAACATACAACGCCCACATGAAGTGGAAAAACGGCGGACATTTATAGTTGAGTTTACATTAATTGCTGCACATTAATTGCTGCGACTCTTGAGTAAATGGCGCAGAACTTATCCTGAAAACTTCGTTTCTTGCACAGTGCAACGAGAGAGAGAGAGAAAAAAAAAACGCGCTCTAACTACTCCTGGGAGGATTCGCCAGGCTGAGCAGCGTTATTAAACCTGTCGTTTCAACTCCTCGCTAGGCAACTGTCTCCAACGTACGCTACATTTTCGTGATAAAAAGAAGGGAGTCCTCTCCCGAACGTTTTTCGCCGAGTCACCGCCACCGCAGTGCCATAGATATGTCAAAGCAAGCCACACGTTAGGGAGTGAAATACCGTCCTCGCTGTTCACTTTGGATGCCTATCTCGTCGCCTTTGTGTGACTGTCCTCGGTCTTTGAAAGTGTTATACTTTAAATCAAGACCGCACTAAGGGCTTCCGAAATAACTGCTTATTAGAGCGCCGAACTGAACTAGCCGGTGGCTTCTTGCGCTTCCCGTCGAACGCGGCGGGAAGCGTTCCCACGTAATGACTGGAATCGGGAGAGTGGGTTGCCGCCGAGGGCAGGAGGCCTCGGTGCGAACAGGGGAGCGAAGTCTGGCTTTCTATGGCTCACAGTCGTGGTTGCAGTCTTCCAGCTAGCGGCTGTGACGGTGGAGACAATGTGTGCTTGAAAGGAAAAAGCGGTGACTACGGTGGGCAAGAAAAGACGGAAGGTAGAGAAAAAGCAAACTTCTGAGAGGGGTAGCGCCCACGTGGAAGGACATTTCACGCGGATCAGGTATATTCTATTGCTTCAGTATAGGCTTCATTTCAGAAGGTGTCAACTGTTCAGTCAATAAAATAAGTTACGTGTTCCATCATATGTATGAACTTGGGCCCTTCTGCTTTTGTTTCAACATGTAGAATACTCAGTCTATGCCTCTGTAAATAGCTTCCGCAAAATATGTATTACCCATTATAGTCATCTTATGTTAGCGCACGCACCGAGCTACCCGCGCCACGATTTTGGATCGTGGTACATTTAACACGCAACGGAGATACCGCAGCTGATAAAACTCGACAAAAAAGTAGCGCACATGTCGCACACCGACTTAGCGAATCTGCCTTACAAATTCTAGTCGTGCCGGGGAAACCTTACTTGCTTACCACAAACATTGAGGTCATTGACGCTTTGGTAAACGGAGCAGTGGGAACTCTACAAATGGGAACCGCTGGGTGCCTGTGCTACGCACGTCCTGAGGTTTCACAGCAGCGGAGCTGCCATACGTTTTTTTTTTGACTAGAGGAGGGGCTCATGTCTCCCGTTTTGATGTGTGTTACTTAACCGCTAAAATATGAAAGCGGCAGAAGTTCGAAGCAAGGTGGAAGCGCTTGAAGGGATGAAAAATTCGCCCACACGGGGTGTCTTTGGACCCCTTAGATATTTATGCGGTAAAGAACGCCAATACACCCGCCTGTTACAAAGGGTACTGCAGTAAATCATCATGATTATCACCTTCCTTAGGTGCTTGCTCACTTTTGTCTCGGGAGCGCCTCCACGTTTTTGAGCGCCATGGGAACACTTGTGCTCCGACGAATGAGGAAACTTATGAATTACTGACGAAGTGTGACGAAGACGAAGGTGGCCGTGAGAATCAGCAAAAATATAGTCGATATGATGAGCATCCAAGTTAAATGCTAGTTCTGATTTGCTGATTGCCAAATCATAAATATTTGCAATGAGTACATCTTACATGCACTAATCTGGGCAGTGTACCGTTGCTTCGCACTTGCCGCAGTGCTGCCTGACTACCATTTCTTTTGATACACGGTACGGAATAACGTGTTTCACTCAATATAATGGCGGGAACTTATAAGAGGCAGTTTCCCGATATTACATGCACCATACTGATGGAGGCAAAATGCTAGACTTCTTGTATTGTGCGATTTCAGTGCACGCTAATGCACTTCAGGTGGTCTAAATTAACCTGAGCCTTTCACTACGGCGTCTCACATAGCCTGACTAGGTTAGGGTCGTTAAATCCAGAAAAAAACAACAACAAAACCAAAAAGCATACACGTGCCATTACCGACACGTATGAGAACCGGGCCTGATTCGGGCCTGACCCAGGCCCGAGCCCGGCCCGGGCCCGATCCAACAATTACTTACCCGGCCCGACCCGGCCCGCGGGCCGGGCCGGGCCCGGGCTTTCGGGCCGGCCCGAGCCCGTGCAGTGCTCTAGTATAGGTCTATCACAAATTCAGCAAATGTGGCCATGTGGGGACACATGGTAGGTCTCTATCACAAACTCAGCAAGTATGGCCATCTGGAGACACGCGGTATGGCTCTATCACGAATTCAGCAGATATGGCCATGTGGGAACACATGATGTGGCTCTACCACAAATTCAGCAAATATTGCTATGTGGGGACGCATGATATCACTCTGTGACAAATTCGGCAAATATGGCCATCTGTGGACACGCGGTACGGCTCTATCACGAATTCAGCAGATATGGCCATCTGGAGACACGCGGTATGGCTCTATCACGAATTCAGCAGATATGGCCATGCGGAAACACATGATGTGGCTCTACCACAAATTCAGCAAATATTGCTATGTGGGGACGCATGATATGACTCTATGACAAATTGAGCAAATATGGCCATCTGTAGACACGCGGTACGGTTCTATCACGAATTCAGCAGATATGGCCGTGTGGGGACACGTGCTTTAATAGCCCGATATGCCCAATTCCTGATACGGCATTATACGGCATTTTTGTTGGGGATTTATATATACAGCGTTCATCGCTGCGTTAAGCTGTGTATCGTGCATCAAGTATCTGAAAAAGCACGTACAGCTTTCGCGAACCCGCAGGCCGTCAGTGATGCCGCAAGACCCACGCGGCGAGGTCAAGCAAAAACAGGGGATATGGTCGGTGAAGGAAAGCGCAGGCTACCGTGAAAGACCGAGTATCTCAAGCCATAAATACAGAGGCCCTCATCTATATTTCGGATGTGGTGCCATGATCAAATAAACGATAAAAAAAAAGGTTCATTGTACTCAAACTTCTTCTTGCTGCTGTTTTAGTTGCCGTTATGGCTGTCGCTCGGACGTCGTGATACAAGCGTTGGTCAGGGGCCCTCCCCAATCACACGGAGATACGATTTCCTGCGCCAACTGCCAGCCACGGGGTTCCGATATTTATAACAAGCATCGTGTCCCCGAGATGTCGTCGATTCCAGCGGCGGCTGTCCGCAGCGGCTCAGTTTGAGGGATGGGCGCGGCCGTGGCGAGGCCTCGCTGAGCAGCGGCGAAACGCGCACTTTGAGCGCTGTGCTGCATCGTCCGAGAAACTGGCGGCGTTGCCGGGCGTAAACTGAGAGGCAGCGGCAGGCCATTCTGATAGGGCCCCCATTAGTCATCTGGCTCGTTCGTGTTCTGACGGTCAGGATGTAATTAGGAGTTCCGACGAGTTTAGTTGTCCGAGTTTAGGATGAATGAAGATGTCCGCCGCTTGGCGAAAGGAAACGGAAAGAAGGGACAAATGGAATTAATTGACACCGACGCCAAGAACGGCGCGCGACCACGACTTCCCACTGCGCTACGCAGACCACGGCCAGTGTGCGTAGATAAAGAAAAGATGCGCTGTTTCCTTTCCCGCGTTTGCTTTTGAAACTGATCGCCAACGCGTCCGCGTTACACGACGCGAAAGAAGGCAAACGGAAGATGAGTAAGAGATGATCGATTGCAAGGCGACGGATGCTATACTTTCGTGTATTGTCACAAAGCACATTGGTCACCTCAACTGACTTCATTCTTCCTGTATCTGAATATCTTCTATACTTCCTTTTTCTATACGTTTGACCGGTGTTTTGTAGTTTATGAGCGCGCTTGCTTCTTACCGCTATTCTGCACTAAAGGTTGTGAAGCGCACATTACACCGCTGTGAGAAGTGTCTCAGCAGCTGTAGCGCGAGTGTAATGCTCAGTGGCACGCCGTGAAGTAACCAACCAATCTACTTCGTGCGGATTCTGAATAGCCAAACGTGCGTCCCCGGAGCTCACTGCCAGGGTTCGCTGTATTTTGTACGCCCTGTCTCTATTATGCCAGATTTTATCGCACATATGTGAGGTTGGGAAGAGAGTAGAGTGCATAGAATTCCAGCTATTGACATGCACTCCAGAAGAGATTACACGTGCTACAAATTCCTCAGCTCCTCGCGTACTTATCTGCGGATTACACTGATACTTCTCCGTTTTTCTATAGGACTTTGCCACTACGTTTTCGTTATATGGCATTGTTATTGCTCGGTTTTCCTAATTCAGATGATGCCTTACGTAGGCTTCATCTGCATATTGTATAGGTGTCATCGCCTTTCAAATGACCAAAAAAAAAAGAGAGAAATAATTACCGCAGCGCTGCGCACTGTTGCTACAACCTCAACTAAGAACGAGTAACTGTGCATAGTCACTCGTACTTTTGTTTGGACTGTATGCTGTCCACTAACGTTCTGTGGCGTGCTCAATCGGGAGCAATAGGTGCGTAACCACTACTATGCTTCAGTTTGCCTTTTCCTAATTGGGAAGGGTTACTTTTGACACTGCGTGCTGAGTACTACGCCTTTAAAAGACTTTAAGCGCGAAACCATTAGGTGCGAACCATTTCAAACTTTTAGGCTGAGAGACAAGGAAAAAAAGACGTGTTCTTTCGCTATCTGGTTGCCCGGTTATCTACTTGAACTCAATCACCGTCTCTTGAAGGACTGCGTTCTTTCTTTCTTTCTTTCTTTCTTTCTTCTTTCTTTCTTTCTTCTTTCTTTCTTTCTTTCTTTCTTTCTTTCTCTTTAACAACCATGCCTCTCCGTCCACATTTCAATCTTTTTTCATCTTCGCTCTTTTCCCGCGCCTCCTCTTTCGGCGACCAAACTCTGCGGCCTCTCTTGGCGGACGTACGATATGCAAAATCTGGGAAAAGGAGCGCATACATCTGGGCGGCGATATATTCAATGGGCTGTGTGCGCTCGGGACAGCGTGGCCAGAAGTGCAGGGAGGGCCTGTATAAGGCGTTCGGAGGGAAGGGAGGCTTTTGCGCGGGCTGGGAAGGATGGCGCAGCGCGCCTTATCGCTGGGCGCGCTTGCGTTCGCGGCCGTGAAGAAGAATCCTTCAGCCCTCCCCTTCCTTCCCACGGCAGAGCCGATCAATCGATCAGGCCAACTGATTTATAGCGGCAGCCAGGCGTCCGCGTCACCGCGACAAGGACACGATAGGAAAGGCGACGGGCCGCCGCCTCACGACGCCGCTCCTTCCTGGACGTCCGGGTCGTCGTGCCGCTTGCGTCGGCGATCCGACGCCCTTCTCGTCACTGCCGCAACGCCTCTTTCCCTCCGTGCTGCAACTCACGCTATAGCTCACCAGACCAGAGCCTGAATCTTGGCAGGGCCGTCACGTCGATGGAAACCATGACGGGTGTCCATGAGCCTGCGGCGCGCTTTTAAGTTGAACTCAAACCACGCACACCGTCGCTGCTGCTTCGCGAAACCCCGATCTCTCCCTGGCTGTCGTTTTCCATCACGGTCAAGTTCTGTTTCTTCTTGGCTCTTGGAGCCCATTAAAACTGAAAGGAATGAGAAGAAAAAGAGAGGGGCAGGTGGATTCCTTGTGTCTCTCGCGTTTTTTTGCTGGATTGTACTTGGGTTGCAACCTTTGGGGCCAATTCTGACTAGGTTATGTAACGTGGGCTTCATCATTAATGCCTGCTGCACATCTTGCACGAAATCCCAGCAGTTCAGCAGTTTTTTTTTCTATTGCCTGTGCTGCTGTTGACACACAATGACTCTGGTCACATCGGGCCCCTCATTCATCATTCCTCCGGGAACGCACGCTATCCCTTCCTTTTGTTGTCTAAGAATATATATATATATATATATATATATATATATAGAGCGCGCGCAGGAGGTTGCCTGAAGTACTCCTTGAGGCAGCAGCGAGAAAAGGTCCAGCCGGGGACTTCCCGCCCTCGGTCCTCGAAACAGCGGGATCGTCGCAGCGGTCTCCTTAATAGCGAGCGGCGGTGGGCCACACTCGCATGCAAATCCAATTACCGAGAGACACGAACGCGCGGAATGTACACGGACGTGCCCGCCGAAACGGGAGATGGAAGGAAGCGGCCCCCAAATGGAGAGCACTTTCGGAAACCAACTTTGACGGACTCGGGCCCTCATTTAACGTGGAGCCGTACCTTGCCCTCCCTTTTTTTATTTTTTACCAGGACACAATAGGGATGCGCCGGCAGGGAGCAAAGCGAATGAAGCGAGGTACAGGAGAAATGCCCTCGCTGGAGGGAACATCGCGCTCGTCGGCACGGAGCAAGAGTTAATTTTCGAGCCTCTCAGAGGCTGCAGGGAGACAGGCGCGCGGTGCGTGGGAGTTATGCGCGCTTTGCGGCCGCACCAACACGTGGCACGGTTTCTTCCGCCCGCCGGCAGACGGTGCCCTTTAGCTGCGCCTGTCTGCGTGACCGGCTGTGCATGGACGTTCTTTTGCGGGGAAAAAAAACTTTGCCGGCAAGCGAGACGTGTGGCGAGACACGGGGCTCGTGGCCAACACGGAACGAGCTCGGCTGCTGCAGCTGCTTGCCCCTCGTAATGGGCACCAATCAGTCGATCTCAGGCCCGCTGGAACGGTCGACGAGAGAAACGGCTATCCCTACATGGCCACGACACTCGATGCGGGATTGGGGAACGGCTGGATCTCCCCCTTCCCTGCCTGCCTTACTTTCCTGCAATGCCGCCACGTTTTTTTCCTTCTTCCTTTTTTTCCCCCTCGTGTTACTTCCTCTCCCGGCATTTACTTATTCCTCAGCTTCCTTTAGCTTTTTTTTTGTCTTCTCTCCCAGCCTCGAGTTCTCATGGCTGCGGTTCTTTCCTTGGAGGACAGGGCCAGGATACAGGCGCAAGCCCGCCCTTAGGCAGCGGAAGGGATACACGTTGGCGGGAGAGGTACGGGGAAAACGTTGAGGCCAGGCGAGCAAGACGGAATGGGCGGGAACCTGAGGCTTCTCGCAGCTCATTTCGAAGGCAGTACTGGTCGGTTCATTAGGTGGCAGCACGAGGGGGGGCCCCCTCCAGCCCACTGCCCACCGGCCCGGAACGCAAAGGTTGCCCTTGTCGACGTGCACCCCCCTTACTGTCGGCTCCCTTTTGTTGTTTCGTGCTACCTTGTTCTTTGTCGCCACTTTCGTTTCTCCCCCTGCGTGTAACGAACGGCGAAACGAAGCCACGTCAAAGAACACTGACAGATAAAGCAATGGAAACGATTATGGTAACAATAACAGTAGAAACGCAGTCCAGAGTGAAGTGGGGAAAGAACGTGCGGGGTGGGATGAAAGACGGGGTCAAGAGAGAACGAAAGCTTCTTGCCTCCTTTGGCGTATCTGGCGATGCGCAAACTCCTCGCTCTGTGCACGGTCTCAGTGAAGCCTGGCGCTTCCTGCGTGCGCAGGGCACGAAAGTGTTGGCCCCGTTTCCCGGAGCGCGACGCATGTTTACCGACCTGCTCCCGCTCGTCCCCCCAGCTGCTCTGCGCTTGCAAATCTCGAGACTGGAAACTAGCCCCGAGAGCCGAAGTATCGTCTACTACACTCGACTCGGTGGAGAATTAGTTTCGCCAAACGGGTCAATGCGTGCAGCGTGCAAGCGCCGGATCGCTCACGTCGTGGCATAGAAAGCTAACGAAAAGAAAACAAAAGTAAAATAGTGTGTTAGTGGGAGCACCGGAGAGCGCCCTTTAGATTTGCACGTATCACTGCTGTACCTCGGGCGGTGTGGCACTTTCACCGTTAGTTCTTTTTGCCGTACTGCTGCTTCGAAACCATTCTGTGTCAGTTGACGTACGACGAGTTAAGCAAACGGTTGCTTGTTTTGTTTTGCTTTTCAGTGTTCACCCGAGCCTTGCATGTATGTCAGTCACAAGGAGAAGACGGAAAAGAGTTTGATGTAGGCGGATATCAATGATCTTTTTTGTTAATCGACGAAGGAATGGTGAATATATCAAAGTTTTACAGACAGGACATCCACAAAGCACTGTGTTCTACAGACGGCAAGACACCTCATGCATGATTTGTCTTTCGGCATGATATTTGTATAATGTTTTACTAACGGGAATTAAAGATCTAAGGTTTGTTTGAGCAACACAAATTTAATGGCAGTTGTTGCCGTGTGAAAGACCTGCAGGCGAGAGCCCGCCGCACATATGGCAATGCATTAAGTCATGTTTTTGCAACATGCATTCTGGGGCAAGATATCAGCAATACTTAGCGTGCCTTAATGTAACAAGTACAGGTGTCAGCCGGCATTTAGGCCGAAATTTTAAACGACATATGCGAGAACACGCGCTTTTTTTTTAATGCGTTACCAAATGAGCAACAGCTTTTCGCCGCAGGTGAAGTCGCATGTGGCGCATCCCCCCGCGTAATTCGGGTGCGTATGCGCATAGGCATGTTCCGTATATATATATATATATATATATATATATATATATATATATATATATATATATATATATATATATGCGGAAATTGAAGTTCGTATGGATCCGGTGAATTATAAAGGCAGGACGATCGACTCACGGTGAAAAAGTAACTTTATTACTATTATTACTAAAGTTACTTTTTCACCGTGAGTCGATCGTCCTGCCTTTATATATATATATATATATATATATATATATATATATATATATATATATATATATATATATATATATATATATATATATATATATATATATATATATATATATGGCCGCGGCGGCTGCATTTCGATGGAGGCGAAATGTTGAGGCCCGTGCGCTGTGCGATGTCAGTGCACGTTAAAGAACCCCAGGTGGTCGAAATTTCCGGAGCCCTCCACTACGGCGTCTCTCATAATCAGAACTGGTTTTGGCCCCGCCACGGTGGTCTAGTGGCTAAGGTACTCGGCTACAGATCCGAGGGTCGCGGGATCGAATCCCGGCCGCGGCGGCTGCATTTCGATGGAGGCGAAATGTTGAGGCCCGTGTGCTGTGCGATGTCAGTGCACGTTAAAAAACCCCAGGTGGTCGAAATTTCCGGAGCCCTCCACTACGGCGTCTCTCATAATCAGAACTGGTTTTGGGACGTTAAACCCCACAAAACAACAACAACAAAGAACTGGTTTTGGGACGTAAAAACCCACAAAACAACAACATATATATATATATATATATATATATATATATATATATATATATATATATATTCCAGAGGAGTGATATTTAGATGCACTGCTCTTGCTCTTATAACTCCTTTTCGTGTTCTCTCGTATGAAAAGAAGACTTGCACTTTTTCTTCAATGCTCTAAAGTGTCTCGGAACTGCATGACCAAGTGCACCACTTCTTGTGGGCGTGACGGCCCGTGTTTTCTTTTTAAAATTGAATCAATTAAACGCTGTATTCGATGTAGTACACGTAGCAAATATTTTTCAGCACATCACGAGACGTGCACCGTAACCGTATTGTATTTTCCTGTCTCTTGCAGCCACCGTGTCTGAAGGGCTGGACATCTGTGCCTACATACTCACAACAATCTCGATACTCATCATCATCGCCACGTTTCCTGTATCACTCATTTTTTGTATCAAGGTAAGAGGCCACTTTCTTTTCGTCCGAGTTTTCTCTTCACTCACGCCGAGGCCACGGTAGAGCGCCTAGAAGCAGGGAGCAGAAAAAAAAAATGTTAATCGAGAAACGTGTGCCGGGTGAACATGAAACGCGGTTCAGAAGTCTCGCCATTTATATTAAATTTAACACGGTTTTCTAACGTACTCGCCATAAGAAAGCACTTTTCGCCGGAGTATAGTGAAACGCTGTCAAAATGAGCGCCGCCCAACGACGGTCCCTCAAATACTTCTGAGTATCGCAAGTGTGCGCGGCCACTTCTCTCATCGCAGCTTGCTGTGATCATTTGGCTGATTCTGATTGGGATGCTCTGTTTTGTTCCTGTTTAGGCCCTAAAAGAACGTTAAAGGACAGCGAACGAACAATGTCGCAGTGCTTTGCGACGACACTAACCGTATATGTGTCCTTCCCTTTGTAAGACTAGAAAAGTTCCCTTTATATAGTCCACGGCGGGAATCTGGAGGCGACATTACTGTTTTGTTTTGGTCTCGAGATGCGCACGGCGCTCGCCGATTCGTCAAGAGTGGATATGGGACATTTCTGTTCGGACAGGTACGACATTTGACTCACACTCGATTTGACACCAATTTATTTTGTTCACCTTTCGTTCTCCAAATGATCAAGTTTGAGTAGAAGTGGTTTTAAGATTAAATAAGCCTACATTCTGTTCACGGTACCGTCAAATTCAGACCTGTTTCAGTTCAAAAGATTCGGGTCTTTTAGAAAAAGCTCCTCAACTTTATTTTTGTATGACCAGTAACATACTTGCACCAATCAAAATTATTGAGAGCAAGGTTCACTGCATGCCACTACTGACGCCCTGCTCTTTTTTCTATTTCGTCACTCAGGAAGGCCCTGCACAAAAAAAAAATACAGCGTTAAATTTCATCTCTACTTATGGCGAATCAATTTTACAGCAGCCTGCAAGATGGGCGACAGTTCATGAAATCGAAAAAAAAAAATTCTTGGAGTTTTCTTCGTAGTTTTGTGCTGCGGATCGGTGAATGATATGCTGTATCTCTTTCATCAGTTATGCTAAGGTGGGCTGGTTAAGAATTAAGATTGAAGTAATTTGCATAACGAAGTCTATAGATTGTGAAAAAAAATGTCGGTTTGGGTTGCACGGTTTGGTTTGGGTAACTGAAGCAGCTTTCGCCTATTCTTCAGTTACTTATTGAACTGTACGCTTTGCGCATATTTGCTATACCGATATCTTTTTGCGAAATGGAGTTGTTGTCCGCGGAAGAGGAACTTCCGAGTGCGCTCAAAATTTGAGCATCCGAGTGCCTACAGCACGCCTATAGCTTTGCCGTTACGCAACACTTCATTTGGGCTCCTGCGTATCTACCTTTAAATTATGCACACATGAAGATTCTGTTGCTGTCTTCTTGCGTTTACAATTGCGTTTTTTTAAAGCAGTCCCAGTGTGCCGTGCCAATTTTCTGGAGGCCTCAACGGGAAGTTGGCATCAGCTCACTTTCAAAATCCTATCCAGCAAACACACACACACACACACACACACAAACGCGCGCGCGCATGTGAGAAAGAGAGAGAGAATGTAGAAGGGCGCAGGCATGAAGCCAGAGTAAATCGTTAGACTTATGGAGGCCTACGCCCTGTTTTACTAGGAAGTTTCCTTGCAGCGTCTGGTGACGCATTCCTGTGGTACGTTTTACGTTCCAAACCACGATATGATTAAGAGAGACGCCGTAGTAGAGGGCTGCGAAAATTTCGACCACCTGGCGTTGTGTCTTAAGATCGCACATACACGCGGCTCAACATTTCGCCTCCATCGAAATCCACCGCGGCCAGGATTTAATCCCGCAACCTTCACATCTGCAGCCGAGTGCCATAATCACTAGACCACCATGGCGGGGTGCTTACAGCTATAGAAAAAAAAATTAACGCGTTGATTAAACCTCGAATAGTAGCCTACATGTATATCCACTTGAGACGTAGTAGAGTGCCAGCTGTCTCATTTTGATAGGATACGGCAGGGAGCAGCACAGGCAAGGATTGCACAGAACGTAATGGACACACGTCATCGTTGATGTTTGTCTATTGCGTTTTGTGTCGTCCTTTCACCTCATTCATACAGGACAGAGAAATAAGCTGTGCTGCTATAACAGCAGTAACATGCTACTATGGATTAGTCAGCCGAAGTTGCATTCTTTTCTGTGACTTGACGGAGAAGGGCGGACGTGACCATAGAGAGTCATGCCAAGCATTTTCAACGTATGACTGAAAAACCTGTTAACCACAAGCCATTTTTTTCCACCACAAAACTTTTCCCACGGTTTGCAGATATGCAGAGCTTTGTTTTGCCACATTGAAGGCGCACTTACTCTTCGCTGAAGAAATTTTCTATACTCTGTAGAGATTATGGCAAATGGGCCCCGCAGGTAACCGCAAGGTTTAGTAACGATTATGAAAGAAAAATTAGCATCCACTCATTTCAAGCACGAAGCTACAAGGCAATCTATACGTATTCCTCAGAAATCAAGGCTTCTAAGTTGACGCAAAATTCGTCCTAGTCCGGGGTTGGAACCCCAGACCACCGACTGTCTGGCGCAAACCACTCTACCAAGCGCAGCTAACCAGGAGGCAAGCATTTGAGAACGCGAAAGTGAACTGATCGACAACTCGAAGCACAAATGAGTTTTGCAGAATTCATTTGCCATATATTCATGCCCATGTACTTCGAGTTGTCGATCACTTCACCCTCGCGCTGCCTCCTGGTTAGCCTCACTTGTTTAGGGTGGTTGCGCCGGACGGTAGGTGGTCTTGGGTTTCTACCCGGACTAGGACGAATTTTGCGTCAACTGAAAAATAAGGCGCGGCTCTGCTATCGCAAACACCAGTGATTAGCGGAGCTGTGAGGGCTTAGCAAAGCAGCTCCTTCTTCGGGGGTCCTGGTGATAGTCTCTTTCGCTTTCTCTCTTTCTCTCTCATAGCTTTGCTTTCTGTCGCCGATAGCAAGTTTTGTTATCTTTTTCTTTTTTTCTCTTTCAGTTTGTATGGCCCATATAGTAAGTTTTGTTGCGATAGTCCTAGCTCCCTCCCTCTCTCTCTCTCTCTCTCTCTCTCTCTCTCTCTCTCTCTCTCTCTCTCTCTCTCTCTCTCTCTCTCCCATCTCTCTCTGTCTTTCTCTCTCTCTCTCTCTCTCGGTTTCCTTTCTGTCGCCCAATGCAAGTTGTGTTACAATTGACGGTACAACGCAATCATATATGGTTCCCATAAATGTGTGTTCAGCAAGCGGGGGTGCATAGCCTAAATAAAGATTTATGACACTCGCCTTCATACCGTGGGTACCCGGGTTCGAATCCCGTCTTGCCAGGAAAACTTGTTTTCTTTCTTTCTTTGTTTCTTTCTTTCTTTGTTTCTTTCTTTCTCTACTTCTTTCTTTCTTTCTTTCTTTCTCCGCGCATTTTCGACTCATTTCACTCTCTCCGCCGAGTTCTGAGCAGTCGTCGGCCACGGAACTCAAGATTAACCATCTCCATGTTGAAAGCTTTCATTTCTGAAAAATCCGCATAGACTTCCTTGTAGCGTTGAGCTTCTACCTGATAACGCAACAGAAATCATGTTCTAGCTTATAGAATTTTTCTCTTGAACGCGAAGAATGAAAGTGATGCTGTTGAAGCCAACGCAGTTAATCTTATCGAGGAGCACACGCTTAGAAAGAGAAGATCGGCATGTTCACTATGTAGTGACCGTTCACTTTTCAGAAAACCACTACAACCTTTAAGTAAATGCAGGTGGCGAAATGATATGTAGTCAAATGCACTACGTCCTGAAGCTACCGGTGGCGAGTTCTGAATCAATCTAGCGCTCTCAGCGGAAAGCTTTTTTGAAAGTGCAGCAATAGTTCGTAGCAATATTCCGAACATTGTTATTACGGTTGCTAGTGTGAATGGACCACAATTACCAAATAATAGATTGGCACCCAATTGGTTTATATGTGCCGACTGAAATTGCCGTGTCATGTCGTTTCTATCGGAAAAGCTAAGAACGTCAAATAAGACAGTACCACATTGTCCCATTACACTAACCCTAATCGCTACTTACTTGTGCAATTACTACGGTAAATGCACAGCAAAACAATAATTTCAAGTAACAATGTACGACTACGTTAAGGAATAAATAAACGATAGACAAGAACAGGACATGTCGCTATGGACATGTCCGTTGTAGTTAAGGTGCAGCAATTAAGAGACAGTCTGTAATCATTATGCGTTATGTGGTCATGTTGAACTCGACTGTGTGAACGGTGCTAATGTGTGAACATTTTTAATCTATGAATTTTTCGTTTCATGGAGAGTTGTACTGGACAAGTGACTCTAAATGTGTGTTCGTGCCCGAGTGCTTGTATTCACTGACTTTGATGAACAGTTCAAAGCTCTGTGATGTACGCCACCCTGTAAGAGAAGAGGAGTAGCAGGCGCCGCACATGGGCACCAACCTCTCCTGCAATTACATTTATTGAAAAAAAAAAGCAGGCACACACGCCCGCTCACTCGGAACTTTAATGCTTCTACGCGACATCTACTTTAACAGCAACCTCAGAGTCGTTCGTGGCTACACTTTGGCGTATCTCACGCTGTACCGTTGAACAGCCATTAATTTAGAAATGCAATCTATCTTTCAGACCCAGACGATCTACAGTTTGCATGTATACAGTGCTCAGCGAATTAAACGCGATCCTCAGAGCGGGCAGCGGCCGATGCTTTCAGCGTCATCTCTTCGCGCTAAGGGCACCGAACTGATTGAAGAGACTTTTCGAAGCATTGTGATTAACTTTTATTCCTCTGTCATCACACACTGAACCAAGGAAGCACGAACTGCGCCAGCCATCACGCACCTTGGGTATATGGCGTTTCAGTCGCTGAACAGAGTACGTTTGTCGTGACATAGCAGAAGGCTCTTGTTTAAACATAGCCAACACACTATCATATATACAAGCTTCTGCGGCTCTTCTGGCGCGCCCACCTACAAAGCATCTTGCAACACACAAGTGCCTTACCGGTAAACCAGTTAGAAACACCTAAGAAGTTCTTCCTGGTTTGTAGTCGCGGAATTTACCAACTTTACTAGCTGGTGGCTAGTTTGGAGTTACCACGAAGGTAGTACAATACACCCGAGGTTGCTAAATACATGCATTATAATTGCCTTTTTTTTCTTCTGGGAATCCCCGAAGAAATTATAATGGATCAGACGAACTTGGGCGCGAATTCCAAAGTGGCGAGAAGTTACTGAAAGGTAAAGGAGCGCCTAAGTAGTGCACGAATATTCGCTCGATTGTTGCGTAGCTCTAATGTATCAGCCGTTGGTAACCTGTCGCAACAGCATGGTTGATTGATTTGTGGGGTTTAACGTCCCAAAACCAGCTGTGATTATGAGAGACGCCGTAGTGGTGGTCTCCAGACATTTCGACCACCTCGGGTTCTTTAACGTAGACTGACATCGCACAGCACACGGGCCTCAACATTTCGCCTCCACCGAAATGCAGCCGCCGCGGCCGGGATTCGATGCCGCGGCCTTCGGATCAGCAGCCGAGTGCCATGACCACTAGATCACCGCGGCGGGTGTAACAGCATGGTTCATGAATTTATAATAATAATAATAATAATAATAATAATAATAATAATAATAATAATAATAATAATAATAATAATAATAATAATGGTTCGAAAAAAGTCTTCAGTAGGTAGAACATCTATCTATCTATCTACAAAAAAATTATGATAAATTTATGTGAGGTAGTCCAGCATATATTGGGCTATCTATGTAAGCGGCCGCCGTGAATCCTTTCTAGGTTTATTCTTTCCATTTAGAAGCCTGTTCGCTCTAAAGCGCTTTCGCAGAACCAGCCCAGTCTTTCTTTGTGATGACAGCGGAAATGTTCGCAGAAAAAACCCACAGAATGAACAAAGAGGGGGACAACGGCACAATCGCACAATGAAACAAAGGCACACTCGATAGCGCGCGCAGAAGACATCGCCGATCTATGTATACATAGTAAACTGCGCAAAGCCGTGTAATTGCTAAAGACCCCCGCACTGTTTGCCGCTGCTCCTTGGGGTTGGCGCGCTTTAGGTGGACTGTAATTATTGATGCTCGACGAACAATGGCGAGCAAATACGGCGCTCGAGGCACGCTCGACCTAAGCGATGCACATACAGAACGAGCAAGCACGCACTGCAAACGCACACACACACACACATGATCGTTGAGCGGAAACGACGCTTGTCACACGTCGATGGCGTGCGGCTCGCCACCACTCTGTATATTGATAGGCGCGGCAGTATATGTGAATTGCACGGCAACACCCCCCACTGCACAATCCGTCAACGCCCTCGAACGGAGGGAAGTTTGTTACTGTCGCCGAGACAACGCGCGCCGGCCCACGCGGACAAGCAAATACGTTTACGCCGGCGGCTGCTTCGTGCTGCCTGGTGGACGACGCCTCCAATGGTGTCCACGTCGCGACGCACGCCACAGCGACGCGCCGGTCGCACGCTATGTAGGATAGCGCGGTGGACACTCACGCCAGGACCGTCGCTACGATCACGCGATGGCAACGCAAACGCTCCTCTCTTCGTGCACCAACTCCTCCTCTGCCGAAGCAAACAGAGGCGAGAGCAGAGGAAAAACAAGCAAGTCCGCGCTTCGCCTCACAATGACGAGAACCTGTCGCCGTCGCGTCCGCAGTTCTTTTTGTGAGCTACCATAAAGGGCGTGTCGTCGGCTGGGTTCAGCCGCATTCACGCTGATGTCGTGTCCCCTTGTATAAGTGCCGCATAGTCCCAGGTGTATTTGCGATGCGCGAGAGACACCTTTGAGAAAGAAGAAGCGACGGATGGTTTGGTGCAGCGAAGCAGGGGAAAAAGAAGCGCACGCTGCGTCACATGGTGGAGCGTATAAAGCGTGATGGATGACGCGTGGACCGTGATAGATGTCATTTGCCCGTTTATCCTGTCTAAGGTGGTGTGGGTAAGGGAGAGCGCTGTCGTGTAAGAAACGTGGGGCAGAATTTCTAGCCGGATGGCTCTGTAGTCTCGCATTCTTCTTCCTTGAATAAGAAAATTCGCATATTAGCGGCTTCGCAGTGTGATGTCCCTTTTCGCCATGGCAGCTCCTCTGTTATTACGGTGCGTGTACTAATGATATCGATGGAAGGGGAAATAAAAACGAGAAACAATCTATACCGCCAACATGGTCTCATTAGCTTCATTTAGAATCCTATACTTCACACGGCTGAGCTATCAAGATATAAGGATGTTTTGCGTACATGCGAAATAAGGTATACTCGGGAGGTGCCACTTTAGGCGCACGCTTTCGTCGCATGGTATATTCGTTTAGCACCGTGTGGTTACCGGTGTGCAAGCACTCGGCTGCTGATCCGAAGGTCGCGGGATCGAATCCTACGGGGAGGGGGTCATTCCGATATTTCTATGGAGGCGAAACATTGAGGCCCGTGTATTGTGCGATGTCAGTACGCGTCTATTGGCCGAAATTTCCGCAACCCTCCACTACGGTGTCTCTCATAATCATGTCGTAGTTTTGGAACGTAAAACCACAGAAATTATTACTACAACCACTCAAGCACGTAACAGTGTGACGTTGAAGGGCAACTCCGGCGGCTTTTTGCACCATGTTCCGATGTCGACGTTAAAATAGTTAAAAGTTGGGCTAGTTGGTGTTCAGACTTCACGTTCATCGTAGTTTAGCGCAAAGGTAACACACACAGTACAGAAGGACCACAAACAACAAAGGCTGTTTGTGGTCCTTCTGTAGTGTGTGTGTTACCTTTGCGCTAAACTACGATGAACGTGAAGTCCGATGTCGACGTTTTCCAATGGTACTGACAGTCCTGTAGCACCCTGGGTGGTTCAGTTTGCTCAGAAACGCACCAATAATTTTAAATAAGCAACGGAGAGTCGGTCTTCAACCCGAAACCGAAACCGGCAGACGCTTCGGGCAGCGTGTGCGATGACGTTACAGCCTCCCCGCCATCAGAAATACGTAGAGGGTGCCAGAAAAATGTCAGTTACGAGGTCTTCCGACGACATATTGAGTTACGCCAGCCTTTCTGAACTTGAGAGCTACGATTTGAGCGCGGAAGCGTCGCCGTTTTGCTCTTGGAGGCAGGCAGGATCGGGTAGGCACTGTTGGAGGTGATGACGTCAAAAACACAGGGTGGCTCACAGGGGAATCCGCTAAAAAATGTTAAAATTCATTTCCAGGAAAACTAAATGACTTGCAACCGCCTGGTTTGGAATATATTATTATCGTACCGAGGATAATACATATTGAAAATTTCATGAAGATCAGTGGACATTGAAAAATCGCCGGAGTTGCCCTTTAAAGGGGTCGTGAAAAGAATTTGGAGATGCCGGTTTGTAATCTTCAATGCTTCAATACGCATTCGACAAGCCGATTCCGAAATATTTCGACGAAATATTCAGTGCACATTTAACAACGCCCGTTTTAAATTTCAACTTTCTTGCGCTCCCGAAACGACTATGCGACACTACCGGCCGGCGTGGTACTATTTGGTGACGTTGAGTTAAGATATTTTTATGTTCAAAGGCACAGTGAACTCGCGTTTGCTCTAAAGGAATCGATTTACTTGAAAGCTAGAAAGGAAGAAAATACTTAGAAACCGTGCGGTGCCACCATTCGGAAGAAAAGCGGCAGCACGGTTTGTTTTCCCATGGCCTCCGAGGGCGCGCCAATCTCGGAGGTAGGACGGCTACTAAGGTGACGTCATCTGCAGAGTTGAGGGGAACGCGCGCAGTGAAACCGAAACCGAGTTTTTTATCGCTCTAAATCAACGCACACGGTGCAACGAAACAATACATATTGTTGATTGGAGGGTCAGGATCCCGAATACGCACTTAGTACAAAATGTTCAGAAAACGTTTCACGACCCCTTTAAAGATACACAGACCTTTTCATGTATAGGGAATCCTGCCTACCCTTGTGTGTTTCGTTGGGCTTGTACTGGCACTTCTCCAGCCCACTTGTCTAAGTAAAGCGTTGCGTCATCGCAGTCATCTTGAGTTGTAACTTGGGTTGTAACTGCACGGACCGTGCAGTGCCTTCGTGTTTTGTGGAGGGGCAAATGAATCAATGCTCCGAATTGAGTTTGACGCATTAGTAAACAAAGAAAAGTTTGCAAGCAAGAAAAAATAGCAAATTAAAACCTTATTGAAAAAATTTACTTACGCATAAGAAGAAAAATAGAGAGCTTGAAGGTTAGAAAAATGGACGTATTAGCGCCACAATAAATAAATAAATAAATAAATAAATAAATAAATAAATAAATACCGCGTATCACTCACGCATCGGTTATCTCGCTCGGGCGACATTTTCGAAGTTTTAGTTCTCGAAGCACTAGTTCGCAACCACACGCTAGATGCGAAACTGGGCCCGTATTCACAAAAGCAAGTTACGATAAAAACGTTCGTAGGAGAAAATTTCAGCCAATCCTGATGCTGAACATATCATTATAGAAGCCGACCAGCCAATGGCAAACAGCACTTACGAAAGAGAAGTTTTGTGAATTCGGCCCCTGGTTCACATATATCAGTAGCTTTGTCTGGGGAGCCAGTTATAATATACAGCTAAATCAGATGCTCTTCCTTACTGTTTTTTAACCAGCGAAAACCTTCCGCTGTTTGCAATTTCGTATGAGAGTCTATGTTTCTCTATAACGTCTCTTCTTTTTCTTTTTTCATGAAGCATTCGCTACAAAACCCTGCAATTCTTGCTTCTGTTTTTGTTTACTTTTCACAGCGAACACATTCACAACGCTCACTTGTGTTCTTATTGTCCCCATACCATGTGCGCGAAGAAATAAAACAAGACGAACGCAAACCCGTTTTCCTCAGAAGCATTCAGAAGAAGCCACGTCACTGCGAAAATTCGTCGAACGCACTCGCGAGAGCCCATTCAGGGGTAAAAGACGCATTTCTTTCCTTTTTTAAAGCAAGTTTTTCATTAAAAATGAAAGGCAACTGCGAGAGAGACGGGCGTCAAAAAGGACGCACCGTGTGCAACGCGGTTAGCGATAATGGAAAATTATCTTACACGCATGCACACACGTACACACTGCAACATCGAACAAGGCGGTGAAGTGTTCCTTCATATATATATATATATATGTGTGTGTGTGTGTGTGTGTGTATGTATATGGTTGGACATACAAAACAGGCGGTTCTGAGCGAGAGTTGGGTTAATGAAAGGAAAAGAGAAATGCAGCAATATGGATTGGTATATACAGAGCGAAGAAAAGAAACGACAGACAGATGAAAGAGCAACACGGAGAACGCAATATTCGAGAATTCGAGAATGGAAGGGGGCTTATGGGAAGCCGTGAGGTGAGTTAAGGAGGAGGTACTAGCGAGAAAAACGTTAAAGTTACATTGAAAAAAAAAAAGAAAAAGGAAACACCGACGGAGGAAGAGGCACGGAACGGGCGGGGCCACGGTGCGAGCAGAACGTTTTTGACGGGCGCTCGAGAGAGTAAAAAGAGGAACAGTGTTGTGTGTGTGTGTGTGTGTGTGTGTGTGTGTGTGTGTGTGTGTGTGTGTGTGTGTGTGTGTGTGTGTGTGTGTGTGTGTGTGTGTGTGTCGGGGACGGGTATAGCACAGTAGCGGAGTTTTATAAAATGGGGAGCGCAGGCATATTGCAATAGCGAAGAGCCCGAGCTACACGCGCGCGCGCGCGGCTTGTGCGACGCGTTGGGGGCCTGACTGCACGCGGCGCCCAGACGTAGGTCGATAACTGTCACGAGGAAGCCAGGTTCTTTCAGCTGCTGCTGCTGCTGCTGCTGACGGAGACGACGACAGAGGCGGGGGCCGTTGCGACAGCACGACCCTCTCCGTACTTATATCAGAAGCAGGGCGGCTACGCCGCGCCAAGTTTTGTTTAGGAAGGTGAAGGGACCAGCGCGCGGTACACTCGCAGAGCGGGGAGACCCGTGAGAGGAGGAGGTGGCGAGTGCGAAATCAATTATCGCCTGGCTAGCTTCGTGAAAATCAATTATTGACGCGTCAAGGAGTTCAGAGGGGGGCAGTAAGAGAGGAGGGACGCTGGCCGATGCGAACGACTGATCAGGAAAGAGGGAGAAGCTTCGAACGGGGGGCTCGCAAGCCTGTCGTAATTAGAAGAAATCGACGGACCCGAGTGCGGAAGCCCATGAAAGTGTACACCGAAAAAAGCGGCACCCGAAACGGTAGCCGGGTGCGTTGTATAGCCACCGAGCGCACGCCAGATCCACACAGTACAGTGTTACTGCTGCTGCATTCTGTACCGCGACCCCCCCCCCCCCTCTTACACACGCACACACACAAACTTGTTTTGCCATTAATTTATCCTTGTTTTCTATTTATCTATACTCCAAGTTCTTTTCTCTCTTTTTCAAAAATAGAGTTTGGCGATGTCAACAGCAAATGTATAAACAGGGACTACTCCATCCAGTTGTGGCATTTGCATTCTTTAAAATAGTTTTTATTCGCCCCTCACTTATCGTTCAAATGTTTTGTGTTTCGTTATCTTTTTTTCTTTCTCTTTTTTTTAAGGGAGTCGTATTTTACGTTAACTCGACGTTCTTGGATTTATTGTTACCGTTGTACATTAGGCAAGCGCTTCAAAGTGTCGCTTCACGGTATCCTTTTTGAAATAGACGATATTTCTAGCAAGTCCGTTGCTTTATTATTTTTATTTGTTGCTAATTTTTACGTTCAGCGCGCAGTGAAGTAGCCTAGTTTCCACATCGATCTTCTATATTGCTTAGTAGATGGAATGCTTGGGCGCTTTTAAATTAATGCAGTGAATTTCATGTGGTGCAAGCAAAAAAATAAATAAAATAAACCGTGTAGTCTACCCGCATCTTTTCTGCGCTAGACTTACAGATGGAGGTCGGATGCCACCACACTGAGTGGCACGCGCTCAATACGAGCAAGTACCATCCGACGTTGCATTGCTCCTGTCCACTTTGTGTGTGTGCGTGCGTGCGTGTGTGTGCGTGCGTGTTTTACGGAGATAAGAAAAAGGAGATGGACATGCAATAAATTGCGGACCATTTTCACTGGAAGAGACAACGAAGTGCTGGATGTCCATGAGAGAAATGTTAACAGCATAACTTACGAGAGCTTCATCAGCAAATCCGAGTGCACTGTCACAGTTCTCACGCCAGGTAGACGTGGTGACAGCGGTGCCACCTTAGGGCGGAGGAGGAGACTTGAGAGATCGCGACGCGGTAGATTTTGGGAAGCACGAGGATTCCATGACGAAGACCACGGGACCACGGGTTTGCGTATACCATATTTTGCCTCCTGGAAGAGAGCAAAGTAACGGACTGACCACACCTCTGTACGTTCGGAAGCTAACAATTTGGGAATTGTTCTTCGTCACGTGTCCCTCTAAGGCCATACAAGCCTCTCCTCGCTTGAAGCGTCTATTAAGAGTCAAATTGTAAGCATCAGGCCGGAATACACGAAAAGATGTAGCTGAAACCTTGAAGACGCCCTGAAGGTGCCAGTAGGCGGTAGCTCATTTGAACTCACATCCTTACACAAACGCACACCAACCCTCCTCCCCCCCCCGCACGCACACACGCATACATACAAGAACACCTTAAGAACATGAAGGTGTACATGAGAAAAGTATCACTGGGGCCTAAGCATGTAACTAGTCCTCTAGTTCTCATATGTACAGGGTGTTTACAGTTCTGTATGCCCCCTGTTCAGTATACAGGGTGCTTCAGCTAGCTTGCGCCACCCTTTAACCAGGTTCGCGTTACGGGGATGCAAACAATTTCGTAGTATTATGCGCTGTCGTTTTGACCAAATCAGTGGTCCCAGGTAATTAATTGATATTGATTAATTAGCCAGCTTTTAAACGGGGCTTTAAGCGCAGTATGTTTAATGATCAAGTTGTAAAGCATGTTAAGTGTAGGGTGCAAGTCCCGCCACGGTGTTCTAGTGGTTATGGCACTCGGCTGCAGATCCGAAGGTCGCGGGATCGAATCCCGGCCGCGGCGGCTGCATTTCGATGGAGGCGAAATGTTGAGGCCCGTGTGCTGTGCGATGTCAGTGCACGTTAAAAAACCCCAGGTGGTCAAAATTCCCGGAGCCCTCCACTACGGCGTTTCTCATAATCAGAGCTGGTTTTGGGACGTTAAACCCCACAAATCCATCAAGTATAGGGTGCAAATAATGTATTTCCATGATAATAAGTGCAATGGTCTTAATTTCTCCGGGCTTTTAGGAAATTGCGCGAGATTTGAAAAAGTGCCACGTGACTAGCGCTTGCTAAGAGAGCCAATAGCACCCTCAAACCTGCTAAGAACGAACCGTCAATGATGCATGCAGGCCGCCAGCACATGGACAGGCCAAAAGGGCGAAAGCTGTGGCCACCCCTTATCATTTTCTTTGTGAGCTGTTCAGCATTTTCTGTCTGCGTCCATTAAGGATGGTTCGTCCTTAGCACGTATGAGAGTGCTAATGTCACCGCGTGCAATCGCCTATTGACGTGGTAATTTTCAGATCCTGCGCATTTTCTTAGAAGCCCAAAATAATTAAACCTATTGTACTCCTTAGCAAAGAAATAAATCACTTGGACACTAAAAAACACGCTTTACAACTTCCCCATTGAACATGCTGCGTTTAAAGCAACCGTTTAAGGGATGACTAATTAATTAAGGGCAATTAATTACCTGATGTCATTCGAAAAAATATCCTAAGTTGTCCAAGACGACAGTGAATAACGTAAAGTTGATTGCGTAACACGCACGCGTAATTTTAAAAGGGTGGCGCGAGTTGGATGAGAGACTATGTACGCTTAGTGTTTACAATACGTGTGACAAAAGGCACGTTTACTTATTCTTCATGCCTATGCATTTTTCCTTAGTACAGTTTCTATGTATTCTGCCAATGACGAAAAATCATTTGTAAACGTAAGTACCACTGCTCTTTTGGCGAAGAGCTTCTCGAATAATCATTTTGCACTTCACCGACCCGGGCGCGTCGCTTGTCCTGTTTTGTGAAGCCTCTATCTCTCTCCTCCCACCCCCCCAAAAAAGGGCTCATTCGAAGACGGGAAAACACCGTAATCATGCCATACTGTGCGCATGAAAGATGGTGTAGAGTTTGACACTTATGACACTTATCGGGTGCTGGTTTGACACATGACAAACAGATGGCTTGGCGTATTTGCCTTGTACATACTGCAACTGGTGACCGCAGACGCGAATTCTTAACTGTTACGACCGCGGCTTATTGAATAAGCTTTCTCTGGTGAGGCACCTTTGGCAGCAGGGAAATGACGTGTGTAATTAGCGGCTCATTAAAAATGAATGAATCATCGAGCATTGTCATCTGCGCAACGCGTCCGATACGTCTCGTCTCTTCACCTTCAACTCGAGCTGACTGTCCGATTAAAAACAGATAGCAGCTGCGTGCTTAATAAATGGAACAACTCAGCAAACAAAATCCGCAACAAGGTAATCTCCTTTCCGGAATGTACGAGTACGCGCTAAAGTCACTTAATGAAGTATGTCGCAGACTTCGGGCTAAACGACTTTTGTAACGTCCTCGGTGGAATTCTGCGAGTGCCTCGGAGATCGGGGCTGAGGGCTAGCCTGAGGCTGGAAACTAACAGGTCCCAGTGGTATATCGCGTCCCAGATGGCATTACTGAATGAAGGAAAATATTCGCACGAAAAGAACCAAGACCGATGGCCGAGGTCTTAAGACGGCGCTGTCACGCCGCCTATAATGGCTGACAACCGCGCCAATCCGACAGGTGAAAGACAAGCGCGTATACGGGGGCTGCAGAGTCTCCGCATGCATGCTCGTTAACGACGAACGGCGTCTCGACACACGTGCATTTCTTTTCGCTGGCGGTTCGCATAATCCATTACTTCGTGTTTATTTTCTCGTGCTCATTATATAGCTGCGAACTTTCTGACCTTCGGCGAACCGACTATTGTTGAGCCTTGCATATTGGTTATGAAAACGGTTGGCAGGGCTCCTCTCGACATGTCTGCAATCGGCATGAAAAACAAATGCGCGATTACTCATGTGTTTAAGCATGACACCTTCGTTTTCTTAACCGATGGGATGGGTTGAGTATTGTTAATATAGTATTTTCTATTTTTTATCGCCCAAGGTGTCAGGTGAGTGACGTGCACGCGGCAAAGCCTGGGTAATCCGAATGACGACAAATAACGAAAATTAATGGTCAGAAAGGACTTAATGTTATGAAGCAGACATGGTTAATTAATTTTTGCCCAGTGCCTTCTAAAGTTAAGATAGGCAGCAGTGAACCTAGCCTTGCGCGTGCAACGCTTTCTTCGCTCTCTTAATAACCTATCACGTAGGAACTTCAGACAACTTATCGGTAATGCTTAGAACGACACAAATGTTGAGCTAGTTGGCGAAGATTCGTCCTTTAAAAAGTTAACGCTTGCAGACGCTGGAACAA
The DNA here is from genome assembly GCA_013339685.2 of Hyalomma asiaticum. Lineage (NCBI taxonomy): Eukaryota > Metazoa > Arthropoda > Arachnida > Ixodida > Ixodidae > Hyalomma > Hyalomma asiaticum. The sequence continues at coordinate 17,543,057 of CM023481.1, read as the reverse complement.
AAGCAGAGAGCCAGAAAACACGAACTGTAAGTTGTTTTTTTTTCTGGTTTTCTTCTTCTGTATTTGGTGTCTGCACGCATTACGTGTTTTTCATGATATTGGTGAGGATTTTTTTCCTGTACAGGGCAAGGCCCATGTTTAAGAAAAGTCTCCAACTCGAGAATTGATCGTAAGATATAAGTTCTAAGGCGATCCTTATGCTGGAGGCTTATACCGTAAAACGGAATACTGGATACTATTCCTTCTTGGTCCTTCCTGATTGGTCAGGGATTGCTCAATTCTGCCTTGACAAGTAGGACTGACCAGTACGGGAGGGCCAAGACGGAATAGTATTCCGTATTCCTTATTACGGTATGGTACCCCGGCGTTCAGTCGGTGTCAAGCTAAGCATTGCTATTACACAAATCATCATCTCACACGGCCCAGAATAATGCTTTCTGCTCATCAGCCTTACTTAACCTTTTCTACATAGCCAGCGGGAACGCCAGTCAATAGCAAGTTTTTCAAAGAGAGCCTGGAGTTGTTGCATCATGTACAACTTCACGCGGTACCCCTGGTGCTTAAATTTGGGTTCTCTTATGAATTTAACTCGGCAGCTACTACTACTGACTTGACGTTCCTTGCGGCTCGCCGCATCCGTTTGCAGCATCCGTTTGCGAAGTGCCACTAGGGACGTAGGTGCAGACCTGTATACATTACTGAAAAAAAAGGACTGTTCATAATTACAATCGATGCCTCACAAAGTAATAAAATATTACTCTAGACCAATCACTTCCCACATTCCTCCGCATATAACTATTTTATTGCGGTAGGACGTACGTACGTAATGGTATGGCATAAACTGCGAGGCCCCTGGTAAATTGTGCCAGGGGAATGGGTATCTGCATGCACTTACCTCGAATTTTCGTCAGAGGTTCTCATAGTAGTGCAAGCTACCGTGTCGTGCTAAATTTTAAAGCACAGCTTGAAATTTGGCAGAAGAATTCGAGGCACGTATACGTTCACGTAGTAATTTGTCGTACTCTGTTTACCGGCGGCTTCTCCATTTATGTCACGCCAATTAAGCTTTTAAATAGAGGTTCCGCAGGTTTACACCTTGTTCACTTTCAGGAGCAGTTGTCTATCGAACTTTGCGAGGTTTGCGTGCGTCAATTTCCCGCATTTCTTCGTGAAGATGTCGGCTGCAACGCTAGACACCCTCTCCACGGACATACTAGGGGGAAGTGCGGTATTGTATGCTGCCACTTCATCTGACCACGGTCGCTGAATGAAAGCACTTTCATCCGGCGGCCGTGGATTGACTTACCGGAGCCTGATGTACCAAATTTCGCAACGAAAAGCTCTTCTTGTAGACGAATTCCTGCGCTAACTGGAGCGAGCACAGAAGTGCATCCGCCTGTTGGTTTTTCCAGAAGCCCATGGGCTTCTGGACAAAACAACAGACGGGCGTACGCACGTACAACAGCACCTAACTGCCATAAAACGCACGCTGATACGTCACGCATTCGTGCATTGCCCAAGGGACAGGCGTTAATTGTGGGCATATTTTCATTGTGTATGATATACGATACACACTTTGTAATATTGCAGCTGATTACAGGAAAAAGTAATTGCATTACAGCGATGATTATTCCTTAAAGGAAATGGTTGCAGCGTCTCAAGATTACCGAAAAAATGTAATCGATATCAAGTAAAGCATTACTTGTAACGCGTTACATACAAGTCTGTCTAGGTGGAGGGATGTCACGATTACGTGCTCGTACAAATGGCAACAACGGCATATTCTGGTTCACTCTCCACGTCATGTAAGCGGCATAATTACGGTGTCTGGTTGACTCAAACACGAGTCGACATTTGCGGTGCCAGTTTACTGAATGTGAGTGCGTAAATCACTCGCTTAGATTTAAACCTTTAGTTCGTGGCCTTTTGTAACGGCAGCAATAACGCACGCCTTAGCCGTTCAGACGATTAAAATAAATACAGTACTTATATACGGGTGCTTTTAAACGCCTCCAAGAGAGAAAACAAGGCATTTTTTTTTAGTAAGAGAGGGGCCTGTGAGTTTTTATTTAAAGCACGTGCAATTAGTGCCGATGGATGCTAGGAGGTACCTGCCATTAAGAAACAACTGCAGACGATCGTTAATCAGCAGCGTCGCTTTGATGCACATCGATTCGGAACACAAACACGAGCCACTTCCGAAGGCCAGCGTTCCTCTACGAGGAATGCCAGGAACTTGTCGTACAACTTTTCAGCCTTCCAGGTGAGAGGGCATATTTATCACCAAAAGTATGCGCCGAAATGCCATTCGTGTTGCCCACATTGAAGCGCCATGTTGTTGGATGTTTCTGCATTAAACGCGGACTTAGAGAAAAGCAAGGACTACCGCTTATATGACTATTTGTTGACTTTGTTCCCAGCTGACGCGGTTTTGATTTGGACCTTTACACTGCAGTTTATTTCAAGGAACTGTGTAGCCTGATAGCACGTTTTTGTTTGTCCTTTTCGCGCTCCGGGAACTTTCTCTCTGCAATCTAGTGGCTATGGTACTCGGCATCTGATCCGAGGGTCGCGGGATCGAATCCCGGCTGCGGCGGCTGCATTTCGATGGAGGCGAAATGTTGAGGCCCGTGTGCTGTGCGATGTCAGCGCACGTTACCCCAGGTGGTCGAAATTTCCGGAGCCCTCCACTACGGCGTCTCTCATAATGAGAGCTGGTTTTGGGACGTTAAACCCCACAAAACAAAACAACAACAACAACAACAACTTTCTCTCTGCTGCACGGTGGTGTTTCTGGTCAAGCAGGAATGTTTTCTTCCATTGCTTCTCGCCGGTCCCCACTGCACGGCCTGAAAGCTTTCGGGCTTCATTTTTCTTATTTTTTTGTTTCGTTTTTATTTCTCTTATCAGGGGGGCAAGATTCCTGTTCGATTACACGTATGCCATGTGACGGCAGTGCGGCATGCCTGTACACCTGTAGGGGAAGGGCCAGTCTTACAATACGAACAAGAATGCGCGCGCTCAAACTTTCAGAGTGCCCCCTGCGACAGGATAACACGGGCCGCTTCGTTGCGGAGTCGAGTGTCGCGCCCTCCGCTTCGCTCATTTTGTTTGCCGTTCGCCACGAAACGGTAAGTGGCTGTGCCGGAGTGCGCCATTTTAGCCTGCGCGGCTGCATTATTCATGCGCAATGGAGTGCAGAGACCGTGCGGTCGAGGACTCTATCTTACACCAGGAGGGCCACACACAGCGGCCGAGGCCCTCCCATCGTACATCCGGGTTGGAATATAGCGGCCAGCGCGTGGACGGCGCTCCTTTGCGCTGAGTGTGCGACCAACTGGCAAATTTTGGAGTACCTGTCGTGCGTGCTCATCTGGGCCATTACACCGCGGGCTTCGTTGTTTAAGGGCCTTAAGGGGACTATGTGAAATGCAAATGAATTTGAGGATTGTCGGAAGACACTTCTCAGTCTAATGGTATTAGTAAATGGTAGTAAACTTTAGTTTGTCCGAGGTAGACTTTGGGGAAGAGGGGGAGTGGGAGGGGCCCGTCTTGTTTCTTCTACAAGCGCGGTGAGGTATCCCGTGTTCGCTGTTCGGTTAACGCTATACAGGAACGCATTTTATTCACGCTCGCTCACAACATTGGTCATGAAAGAAATGAATTCAGTAGATCTCCTCGCCTAGCGTGTGGTCTTTCTTCCCCCCCCCCCCCGCCCCCCCCTCCGGTAACAATGACGCGCCAAGCCCGCACTGCTTCATTTTCATAAAACAAGTGTTACACTGGGCCAAAAAACACCACGAATCCGTCAGTGCTCCTGCACATGTTATACTGAGAGCGGGTGTTGACAGTTGTCCGGCAAGTGTTAACATGTCTTTCGGTTTCTTGGATGGCTAGCTGCTTAATCGTTACAATGCGTGGCAGCAGACGCCTGATCGATCGTGACAGAGACATATGTGACAGTTCTCCTATAGCTCTTGTATTGCCATATAGTGAACTTGTCCTCGCCAGGGATGACCTGTTTGTATACATTGCCCCGACGAACGTATGTTCGCGTGTCGAGACATTCCCTCTGGAGACATTCCCTGTTTCTCATTGTTTGTCAAAGATCGGGGCCCGTATTCACAAAAACAACTTACGACAAAGAAGTTCGTAACAGAAAAATTTCAGCCAATGCCGAAGCTGGACATGTCATTAGAGTGGCCGACTGACCAATGGCAAAAAGGACTTACGAAAGGGAAGTTTTGTGAATTCGGCCCCTGTTCATCGGTTCAAACTCCTATCTTCCACTGAGCTCCTATTCGTGTTTCGTCTAAGTAAGGAAGTTTACAAGGTCGCTTTGTACAGAGAGCTTAGCAGTAGTAATGTGCACATATGAGCTTACAGTTGGCGCATTATGCATCCATTGTGTAAATAAGGCATCCGTCATTAGCGACCTCCTCCTGTACATTGGCGCTTACTGTCTGATGTAACTGTTATGCAGCGTCTAGTTTAGGGTGTCTACCAACAGGGCAAATCGGGAATATTCAGGGAATCAGGATACTTGGGGAAAATGGGGAATTGTCAGGGAAATTTTGAAAAACCTGGCTGGGTCAGGGAAATTGACAGAGGACAGTACGCGCGACCATCACGGAAACAGCCATAACTAGGCTTGTGCAAATGTGCTAACGAATATTCGAGCATTCGCTTCAGCGTGAATTTAAAATTTCCGAAATTTCGATGTATTCGAAGCGAAAGACGTATTTTGCGTGTTACCCGCTTGAGAAAGTCGTTTCACTGCTGTATAGTCGAGTAATGCCATCAAGCCAGTTTTACAAGTGCAACCGCACTACTGTGATTCGGGACTTAACTACTTAACGGTTAGATGTGCGCGTGTGCACTTAGATTGGGCTACATAGAATAAGTATGGTAATATAAAACTTACTGTATTTTACCAATTTCAACTTGCACTTTACTACTACGAAAATGCCGCTGTATATTTGAATGTGTTTTCCATGTATTCGATACTAACTGCAATTTCATGAGACTTTGCTAAGAATTGAAAAAGTGGCATTTGCACAGCCTACCTGTCTGATTCCTCTTTTGTGTGTTATTAGCTTTGAAGGTGACGCATTTTACTCGTTACAGAGCAGCTAGCCTATGTCGTTGCTAGTGTTTGTATGTGTCATAACTTTTTACTTGTGTAGATGGAAGCAGTGTTTCTTACCGCACGTAGACAAGCCAGTTTATGTGCAAAAAACTTAGATAAGACGTGCGACGTGTCATAAAATTAGCCTCCTGGATTGTTTTGTATGCTGTAAGCACATGCATACAAAAGGTGCTTTTTTACAAAGCACAAATTTGCGACGTGTTATAAAATTAGCCTCCTGGATTGTTTTGTATGCTGTAAGCACACGCATACAAAAGGTGCTTTTTTACAAAGCACCAAATTTGCGACGTGTTATAAAATTAGCCTCCTGGATTGTTTTGTATGCTGTAAGCACACGCATACAAAAGGTGCTTTTTTACAAAGCACAAATTTGCGACGTGTTATAAAATTAGCCTCCTGGATTGTTTTGTATGCTGTAAGCACACGCATACAAAAGGTGCTTTTTTACAAAGCACAAATTTGCGACGTGTTATAAAATTAGCCTCCTGGATTGTTTTGTATGCTGTAAGCACACGCATACAAAAGGTGCTTTTTTACAAAGCACAAATTTGCGACGTGTTATAAAATTAGCCTCCTGGATTGTTTTGTATGCTGTAAGCACACGCATACAAAAGGTGCTTTTTTACAAAGCACAAATTTGCGACGTGTTATAAAATTAGCCTCCTGGATTGTTTTGTATGCTGTAAGCACACGCATACAAAAGGTGCTTTTTTACAAAGCACAAATTTGCGACGTGTTATAAAATTAGCCTCCTGGATTGTTTTGTATGCTGTAAGCACACGCATACAAAAGGTGCTTTTTTACAAAGCACAAATTTGCGACGTGTTATAAAATTAGCCTCCTGGATTGTTTTGTATGCTGTAAGCACACGCATACAAAAGGTGCTTTTTTACAAAGCACAAATTTGCGACGTGTTATAAAATTAGCCTCCTGGATTGTTTTGTATGCTGTAAGCACACGCATACAAAAGGTGCTTTTTTACAAAGCACAAATTTGCGACGTGTTATAAAATTAGCCTCCTGGATTGTTTTGTATGCTGTAAGCACACGCATACAAAAGGTGCTTTTTTACAAAGCACAAATTTGCGACGTGTTATAAAATTAGCCTCCTGGATTGTTTTGTATGCTGTAAGCACACGCATACAAAAGGTGCTTTTTTACAAAGCACAAATTTGCGACGTGTTATAAAATTAGCCTCCTGGATTGTTTTGTATGCTGTAAGCACACGCATACAAAAGGTGCTTTTTTACAAAGCACAAATTTGCGACGTGTTATAAAATTAGCCTCCTGGATTGTTTTGTATGCTGTAAGCACACGCATACAAAGGTGCTTTTTTACAAAGCACAAATTTGCGACGTGTTATAAAATTAGCCTCCTGGATTGTTTTGTATGCTGTAAGCACACGCATACAAAAGGTGCTTTTTTACAAAGCACAAATTTGCGACGTGTTATAAAATTAGCCTCCTGGATTGTTTTGTATGCTGTAAGCACACGCATACAAAAGGTGCTTTTTTACAAAGCACAAATTTGCGACGTGTTATAAAATTAGCCTCCTGGATTGTTTTGTATGCTGTAAGCACACGCATACAAAAGGTGCTTTTTTACAAAGCACAAATTTGCGACGTGTTATAAAATTAGCCTCCTGGATTGTTTTGTATGCTGTAAGCACACGCATACAAAAGGTGCTTTTTTACAAAGCACAAATTTGCGACGTGTTATAAAATTAGCCTCCTGGATTGTTTTGTATGCTGTAAGCACACGCATACAAAAGGTGCTTTTTTACAAAGCACAAATTTGCGACGTGTTATAAAATTAGCCTCCTGGATTGTTTTGTATGCTGTAAGCACACGCATACAAAAGGTGCTTTTTTACAAAGCACAAATTTGCGACGTGTTATAAAATTAGCCTCCTGGATTGTTTTGTATGCTGTAAGCACACGCATACAAAAGGTGCTTTTTTACAAAGCACAAATTTGCGACGTGTTATAAAATTAGCCTCCTGGATTGTTTTGTATGCTGTAAGCACACGCATACAAAAGGTGCTTTTTTACAAAGCACAAATTTGCGACGTGTTATAAAATTAGCCTCCTGGATTGTTTTGTATGCTGTAAGCACATGCATACAAAAGGTGCTTTTTTACAAAGCACAAATTTGCGACGTGTTATAAAATTAGCCTCCTGGATTGTTTTGTATGCTGTAGGCACACGCATACAAAGGGTGCTTTTTTACAAAGCACAAATTTAAACTTGTAAATTAATCTTGAGGCTATTGATAAGTATTCAAACAAGTCACTTCAAATCTAGTAAGCCGGGTTACTGTTCACTTATAGCTAAAATTACTATTCACGCACCCCTAATCATAATCATTGACCAAAGCTAATAAAGCGGCTCATTTCGCTGTAACAACGGTACATGGCCGAGCAGAAGATTAACAGAGATCATACAGCATATTTCAATTCCCAAATACATATTTACATATGCTCTAAATGAACCTGCTGTTCTGTTTGTAAATGTATAAAAGTTATTGGACATTTTAATAATGTATTCAGTGCAGAGTGGCATGGTTTGTCGTTTACGCAAATGCCTTTCCTTACTTTCTTATTTTTAACACGGAAGCTTTATGCCGGGGTCCACCAAGAAATCACTTACGCACCCCCGTCACGGAAGTTTATGTCGGGAAAACTAAGCACACATTCGACAATGAAAATGTGCCACATGCTAGGATTTGAACCCACAACCACCCAGGATGCGACGATAGAAGGTGGAAGCTCTACCGATCACACCACAACAGAAAGGGCGGGGGGGGGGGGGACAAATGGGCCTTATATCTTCGCTACATCGCTTTAGAATTTGCATCTAATTGATGTCCGGTAAATGAAAAGTGTTTAGCAAGCAATAATACTTTTAAATTAACACTGCCTCCATTTTACTGCACTCTTGGTTCTTCGCGGTGGTATACACCATCTGGGAACGGTGGAGCGAAGCTGTAAATTGTGCTAATGCGTGCCGGCAATTGGCGCTTTGGTAGTCTCAGTGCCTCTTCGGCGCGTTGTTGGGGCAATGTACAGCCACGGCCGCTACATAATTTGTCTTGCACGAAGTATATGGTTGCCAGTTCTGTTGCGACACCCTCTGTTCCAGGAACGCAATGACAGTCATCTACAAGGAAATACGGAGTTTTGGAAACGGTTGCTTACAGTGTTTTCCTTACGGTAATACTGTGCCGTCGTGGTCGGTACGTAGTTTCAGTCAGAAACACTTCCACTGGTAGCTCTATGCATACAGTAAGGCAATAAAAGTTCGAAAGGACCTTTCATCACGCTTTCAAGGCCGAAATAAACTGTGCCAGCAGCGAGGGAACGGTAATAGCATGCTTACCGTACGGCAAACCTGCACTGCTAAAACTCCCTAATAATGCGCATTACACTGCAGCGGGGTGTGTCTCCGCAAAACGATCGGCTGACAAAGAGTTCGGTTCCGCTTGCAAGGTTTCGTCGTTTGCGGGCGCTCCTGGTTTATGGCTAGTTTGCACGGGGTTCTGGCGCGTGCAATGCAGTGTCATCGAAAATTGTGATTCGTTCGAGAAATTTCGCTTGTGTGCAAATGTAGAGCATGTCTGTGCTGTGTCGAGGCGCCACTGAAGTCTATACATGCATTGAGCTCACGTGTCCAGAGTACCCAACCCATGTCCCGTCCCTCGATTCACCAGATAGGCGCTCATGTATTCCACATCTTCGCGAAGGCAAGTTTCACTTTCGCGTAATACCGATTCCTATGAGAGATGGACCAACCGTTTTTTTTTTGTACAACTCAAGGACTCATTTCTGGAACGCATAGAGCTTGCCAAGCAGGCATAACAGCTAGGCAATGTGTGCAGAATGATCAGGAAAGACCTGGAAAAATCGGGATATTTGGAAATTGGTAGATTGATCGATTTGTGGGGTTTAACGTCCCAAAACCAGCTCTGATTATGAGAGACGCTGGAAATTGGTAGATATCTTGGTCTATAGTCCCATTGAGTGAATAGCAGGCCGTCTTGTTAGGTGTTAGGTCTTGTTAGGTACTCTCAGTCTTTCTTTCTTTCTTTCTTTCTTTCTTTCTTTCTTTCTTTCTTTCTTCTTTCTTTCTTTCCTTCTTTCTTTCTTTCTTTCTTTCTTTCTTTCTTTAAAAGCGCGTAGACGCGCGCCCCCCAAAAACCTAAAATATAAGTCGCTACTAAATATATGAAATGAACTATTACTTACTCTGCATTAAACAACTTGCTCAACGGAACTGCGTACTGTTCCCCCCCTTTTTTTTGACCCTCGTTGAGCAGGTCTGCAGCCACCCTCCTGAGCGCGAAAGTTTTGCCGGCCCGGTAAGCAAGTTGCGTCACCTTTCGCAAGCACGCTCGCGTGCATGTTCCACATTTTCCACAGAACAACGGCGCACGTAGCGGCCCACCCAAAGCCGAGTCACCTCCTCATCTTCCGTGCTCCCGGTTTGGCCCGACTTGTTTTGTTTTCAAAAAAACAATGCGCGATTCAGAGCGCGCGAGCAGTCGCGAACAATGGGGCCTTATCTCCAAAAACCACCGAGCGATACCGCCGTTCAGGGCGCTGGTAAGGATCGACCTCTGGACCTCGCCGCCGTGCCGCTGGTGACGATCAATATAGAGCGTAGCCACCGCCGTCGCAGACACAAAACCCAGCCGAGCGAACGGACGCGATAAGAAGCACGGTTTTAATTGACGCATACTCGTCTCCCACGCGCCCTTCGGTTCTGCAATTTTGATTGTTCTTACAGAGCGTGCTCTTACGGGCGCCAGTAAAAGTTCTCTCGTGTTCACTTCTGTGGTCTCGTCGAAAGGGAAACCACCACCCTACCCGAAGTTCCCGACACATCCCCAACATATATAGAGCGCAGACATATATGCTCTATAGCTGTCACGTTCTACTATATCGCGCGCGGAAGAGATTCGACAATCGGTTTCGCCAGTTCGAGTGAACCATTGCAAATGGAGTCCGACTCGAGCAAAGAAGGCTGACGTAGCTGGGATATTAAGGGGGAAAAAGAACAAAAGGGAAGAAGACAACCAAAAGCCATTCGTTCTCGCCGAGGCGTGTTTTTACGAGCAGTTCTTTTTGTTATTTATAAGAGTATTGGCCTTCGGAGAGATCAGACGTGAGAGAGAATTTATGATATCTTTGTTGGGGTATAAAACTCGCGTCAGCTTTATCTTCATTCTTCCCCTGTTACAGGCCAATCTTGGTTTCTCTTCGTCGGCGCTGCACATAATGAATGGAGTGCAAGCTTTTCGAAACCAAAAGGGATGTAAGAGATAGAGAAAATAAACGAAGCACTTCGTCGTCGCTTCAGGCGCATAAAGCCCCCACCCCCTCCCCGCAAAAAAAAGAAAAGAAGACCGCGTCGTGTTGTAACCTCGCTTGTTTAAAAATGGTACCTTGTAGAGCTGCACCGAAACTGATTGTGAAGACAAATGCGTATAATTGAAAATCTAGAGTGAGATATAAGCCAACACTACTACTACTACTACTACTACTACTACTACTACTACTACTACTACTACTATAATAATAATAATAATAATAATAATAAACAACGAGAAAGTCGTCACGCTACAACGGAATTTTAACGGAGCTAGAAGCATTTTGTGAGGCCAGCGAGGAGTCGCACTTCAGAATAGTGCATTTGGATACCAACCGAGTGTTTGTCTTTTGAGTGGCGCTCACGGAATACGCATGCTTCACACTGTTACAATAAAAAAGCTTTCTTTCTTTTAATTTACTTTTTGGTCTGTGGCGTCCTTTGACCGTTTTACCTCGTTGTTGTGCCTTCCTGGATAACGAATTCGTCCAGCACACTGTTTCCCACAATGCGGCCGATCTGAATAGCTTCCACCAGCAAGGAGCGCTGCTCTTCAAACGGTCAAGTATTTCCATAGGCGAGCAAGAGAGAGTAAGTTAGACGACGTGAGAGCACACACAATTGGCGTGCTTGGTTATCTCGAATCATGGTGTTATTAACACATCACATTTAACGCGATAGCGTAAGAGAGCTCGTTCCGCAGAAATACCGCCGTCGATGTCGGCGTCTCCACGCGTCTCTTGTGAGCGCAAAATCGGCCGTGAGCGAAAAATAACAGTTCCAAAAATGGCGAACTATGTCCATCTAGCGGAAGACATATCAAACAATGTCTCGACTACCATGGCCTCCGAGACGGCGAGCGCGCCCGCCATCTCGGAGGCCATGCGACTACAGCAGAGCCTATATGCGGTCTCGTCGGATGCTCTGCATCCACTTTTTAAATGCGGAGCATTTCTTAGTCGCACGATGTCGCGCTTCGGCGTCAGCGCCGTCCACACCCCCACTGCGCATGCGCGGCTCGTCTCGTGCCGGCCCACCGGGCGTTCAGCAAGCCGAGCATGCGCAGTGGGGGGGCGGACCTCTCCCCCGTACTCCTCTCCCTCGAACGCGGGCGGTGCGTATATAAGCGGCGGAGCGCGCGTTCGGAATTCAGTCAAGGGCGTCTTTGCGGACCTCTCCCCCGTACTCCTCTCCCTCGAACGCACGAGAAGCAGCGGCGAAACGTGAGCAGCGAGCTTTAAGACCCCAGGTACGTGAGCGAGAAGCGGCGTGCAAACGTCGTCAACGAGACGCGGCTCCAGACGCTGCTCGTGGACGCAAGCGCCTTCATTCAATAAATAAGAATAATAAAGACGAAATAACAATTAAGCATTCCCAAACCATACCCAATTACGCAACATTCACGCGATACCCCCACCACTCTGCGAAGCATTTACTCCCCCCGTGGGAAGATGCGGGCGGCATTATTAGCATTTCATTCTCACGACACCATTAAAGAAGTGAAGTACTGCAATTGCCATTTCACCGACCATAAGGCGATGCTTGTTGCGGTTGGCCGGATGAGCTCTCCAGAAGAACAAATCGAACAGCTGCCAGATAGTTAACGCACGAAGGACGACAGAATGTGATCATTTACGAATAAAAGGGTCACGCCTACGCGCAGTTCATAATACAGGACCATGTGACTACATCACTGTACAAAATTTTCATGAAGTTCATATAAACGTGTTAAATAGGTCGAAAACCTCTACCATTACTATAGATACGTCGCTTGCGCGCGTGTGTGTGTGTGTAACAACACATTAATAAGTATGCACTGAGTGGTTGAAATGCACACTAGGGGCCGGATTTCGCTATCGCGTTCAACTGTTAAGGGTCCCCCAATTTTTTTTTTACAAACTTAAGTGTCCCTCAATTTTTTTTACAAGCTATACCAACTCTATGGCTCAGCAACAAGCATTACAAATGATTCCTGTAGCCTTTTCTTTTCTGTTTGACGGTCTTTAGTTTCTCTTTGGAAGAGCATGGTCACACAGGTATACGCGCATGGTTGACTCGTTATTGAAACACTGAGCACAGACGGCTGCAAATGTATGTTGACTGAATTTATCAATGTCATCCATTATGCACGCGCGATGACTGCTGCGTAGACCTGCCTGATTGTCGCGTCGTTTACGTACCAGGGTTCGCTCGACGCAAACGCTGTAGTGTGAGGGAACACAAGCAAAGAAGGCGTACTTTTTGTGCCTGCGACGCGGGCGCTGTCGTCCTCGGTGCGTGGCAACATGACAATAGTACTCTTCTTCCTCACTAGAGAGTACGTTGACAGCGCTACCGATACTGTCGTGATGATCAACTGAGCTTTTCTTCGTACAGCACTTAGAGCAATGCGCTGCGCGGGAGGGGACGCCTCGGTGTGTCCAGTTCTTCACTGTCCAGCTCGTGAAGAACTGTTGCGATTTTATTTATTATTTATTTATTACAATACTGCCGGTCTGATCTTCAGACCTTAGGCAGGAGTGGGTACAAGTACAAAAAGAAATGGTTACAATAAACACATACAAGTCATTGCGGCAATAATAACAGAACCATTCTTGTAGTGTATGCGAAAACTACACAATTTTGCGCACCCCTGTGCTCCACTTCCCTTTGCCGTTTTTACATAGCCGAATAAAGATAAGGAATGCACGTCGGCATGGACTATGAGGGCGTGTGTTCCTTTATACACTCCCTTTTCCTCTTTTTATAGGCTAACAAATTCATCCACAGACGCTTGTGGAACTTGAAAACACTCATTTGGTCAGCACCACAAAATTCACGTCCAGAAAAAAAAAATTAAACTTCATGCGTTCAACATGCAAAGAAGAGGCGTGCTAGACACGGACGCAAGGAAAGAGGAGTGGACAACACACCTCTTCCTTGCATTGTAAATCCTTACCAACTCAGCTTTCTGTCCTTTTAAACTTCACGCATTCACGAGCAACGCAAAGAGGATCCGAAGTTACAAAATACGGGTGTATTCGACTCAGTGGATGTACCGTAGTATAAGCATGTCTTTATTTGATTTTTTTTTTGAGTGAATGCCTTGCGTTTAACAGAGTAAAATCACTAACCATCTTCAAGTCGTGTGGCTGCTTGTGTGACGATTCATTTACAGCGAGGTTGCATGTGCCCAGCTGCTGGTCAGCTATCTTCATGTTGGTAGACAGGATGCCCCAGAAATTAAATATTCGCGTCTCGTTCACTCGGTGTATACAAAAATTGGCGTGCGCGGTTATGAAAGTGTCACTAACATGACAGGTAGGTCATGACATAGGTGGTGGTGGATGTTGCTACAGGCGGCAGATGATTATTTGTGGGGTTTAACGTCCCAAAACCAGCTCTGATTATGACAGACGCCGTAGTGGAGGTCTCCGGAAATTTCGACCACCTGGGGTTCTTTAACGTGCACTGACATCGCACAGCACACGGGCCTCAACATTTCGCCCCCATCGAAATGCGGCTGCAGCGGCCGAGATTCGAACCCGCGACCTTCGGATCCGCAGCCGTGTAACACAGCCACTAGGCCACCGCGGTAGGGCAACTGCGCTGCAGGCGCGGTTTTTGACTGGCATACTGTCACCAAACCCGTGCTGTGATGTGCGGGGCGCGATCGCCGGAAATAATTCCAAGATCCAACGTCCTGGTTCCCCGAATAAGATCCCACGAAAGCTTGGACAATAAGATTTTCGGTCCCCTTCAGCACACTAGCAAAACGCCAGCAGTGGTTCGAAGACCGAGTCAGAGCCAAGGGTGATCAAACAAAACAAATATATTCTCATCAAATAGGCAGTTACACAACACGTACACAGACACGGCTCTTCCAAACTCAAACACAGATGGGTTACAAAGTTACACAAAGCCAACAAACACGAACAAGCTCATGCACTGCAACAAAGAACAAAACACAAAAGAGTCCTATTCACCAAGTCACTCGGGCGTCTTCTCTACTCGAAGTTTGCAGGTGGGCTTGTCAGCTGGCTCGTGGAACAGCGTCTGAGTCACGCACGACTTCTTGCTTCTTCTTTTACTTGCTACTCTTCTACTCTCCCCCCCTCGCGGCCCGTGTCTGACTGCTTATATAGCCCTGGGAAGCTGTACTAGAAAGTTCGGCGCGGCCCACGTGACTCGAAGCACACACAAAGTTGGGAACCTTCTCGCCCATTCTCGGTCCTTCTTTGTTGGGGCGGCGCCTCTTTCTCTCTCTCTCTCACTTCGCGAGGAGCGTCTGTGTCTACTCTCCGCCTCCTCTCTCTCCTTACGTCTGTCCCGCGCGTGCGCTCGCCGCGATAAGAAGGATTCCACAATATTCTCCCCTTTTGGAGACGCGGCGTGACCTTGGGCACCCCCTCCGTGCGCGCCGCTTTTCTTGTTGTTTTGTACCTTCCCTCTAGTCCGACGCCGGGTTTCTCGTCGAAATAGGCAATATTTTGTGACACATACCTGGTCGGCAACTGCTCCGCCCGAGCGTCCCTCTATGTCCTATGTGACACCGTGCGTCACTCAAGCCTGTCTCGTCCACAAGTGTTAAAAGAATGGCAAACACCTATCTCCTTGCGAACCACCACATCAATAGCCATCACTTAAGAGACGGAAAGGCGAAAACTGGGACCATTTCAGTTTGTAACTACGGGACCTCCTTCTGTATATACTTAGCATGTATTTTCTTCTTTCTTGACATCAAATAAAATAATTCTGAATTCTGTTGGTAGTCGAACCCAGGACCTAGGGGCTTGAACCTCGAATCTTTCGCAGTCGAACGTCATGTCAATGTAAGTGGGCATGTAGAAGGATGCTGTAGAGGTCCACAACCAATCACGCGTCCGCGTATCCGACGCGCATACGAACGACTCGTAATTTTATTATTGTCACTTGTGACGTAACAGCAGCTAGCACGGGATGTTAATGTTGTCATGATTTATAAGTAATCTTATTCATGCATTCGCACCCTTTCACGCCAATTTCAGCATAACCTAAGTGAACGAGACGTGAGCTTTCAATTTTTCCGTACCGTATAGTTTTCGTGACGTATTTATGGCATCACATTTTTCTGCCACCGTTTATTCCAGATCACCTTCGCGTGAGACGCAGAAGGCTTACGCCTTGTTAACCTTACATCCTTACCATTTACCACTCGATCAATGACAAAATCACGCATTGTTCATACCTGCATTGGATCTGTGTGTATGAACATCACGTGATTGAAGGTTAACCTTTAAGCCTACATATGCTAACTTACATTCACGTGACGTTGTACTGGCAAAGGTTCTTTGTTTCGATTACCAAAAGCCTTGGCTTCCGTCTTTACGTCTACGAGGCGGCAGCTATGAATTTCTATAATTTTTGCATATTCGATGTATATGACTCGCTGATCGCATTTGTTCATGTCCGCCGACAGGAAACGCCGAGCGCACCCAAAGGAAGAGTGCAAGAACTAATCGTAAAAATGCGTGAATAAAAAGACTTCGTGCCCTGCGTGTGTGTGTGTGTGTGTGTGTGTGTGTGTTGTCCATGGGTGAAAACTGTGGGCAGATTCTGGAGGTTGTGCAAAACCACGTGAGATGCGGCAATCTTGAAGTGTTCAGAGGCTACAGTTTCGTTGGTCATCTGCCTTTACAGAGTGGGACAGTTCCTACTCCTTTTTTTCTTTTCTTCATTCCTTATTCTTATTCTTGTGCTTCGCTAATGTCTCGCAGAAAAACGTCTCACCCGCTTTCGCCGGCATTTGTCACGGGGCGGGACAAATGAGAGTAGTTGCAGCGGAGGCACAAGAACAAAACGCGCTCCCAAACTGTTCGTTTTACGTAAATGGACAACGTCAGTGGCGTCCGCGAAATGGTGGTTTCATTTCGACATCGATGCGTAAAGGTGCGTGCACACTGGTGGAAAAACGCGCGCGACGCGCCGCCGGCGGCAAAACGCGAGCCTCCGAGGCTGCCGCACGGCAGGGATTCTCTTGCCGCGAGACGATCGCGACATACACGATTTTTCGCGGCCCGCCGCGTGCCACCGGGGAGGAGACCAATCAGAGCGTCCCCGTCCGTGATGTACGCGCTCCATCGCGGAGTCACGCGGACCCGCCCGGAGGCTCGTTTCGTACCTGTGCGGCGGCTCGCTTGCCTCTCGCGCCCGTTCGCTCGGAGGAGACGGGATTTCGCGGCGCTGCCGCCGTGGTTCGCCGCGACCAGTGTGGCCGTGTGGCCGCCGACGCGTTTCTCCGCCGGCGGCGCGCCGCGCGCGTTTTTCCGCCAGTGTGCACGGGCCTTAGGCCCGTGCACACTGGCGGAAAAACGCGCGCGGCGCGCCGCCGGCGGAAAAACGCTTCGGCGGCGACACGGCCACACTGTTCGCGGCGAACCTCGGCGGCAGCGCCGCGAAATCCCGCCTCATCCGAGCGAACGGGCGCGAGAAGCAAGCGAGCCACCGTACAGGCCGGTCCCCACTAGCGGCAAAACGCGCGCGGCACGCCGCACGCGGCGCGCGTTGCTGCCGCGAGCGGCGAGATTCGTGAAAAGCGGCAGCAACACGCGGCAGACGCTCGAATGGGTCGAGACCCATTTTTTTACGGCAGCCGCGGCCGCCGCGAAAAAAGCACCAATCAGAAGGGAGCCGCGGAGGCGTGCCGACGGTGGTGCCGACGCGTGGCGCCATCTGTCCGTCAAGCATAGAACCATAATACACAGCCTCTGAGATTTGAAAGTGACATGGCCGTCGTAAAATCTCAGAGGCCATGCCCAGACCTATATGCAGTTTTCGTTAGGCCTACCCGTACCGAGACGCCGAGCAAGAAGTATCCTCGCAGTAGCAGTTTTTTGATAGCGTGGCTAGCCGTAGCGCTAGAGAGACATACATGGTCGACGAAAGACGAAATCGTCTGATTAGAGCTCACGTTTTCGCGAGACCTTTCGAATGGAACAACACAAGTCGGGGCGTCAGGTCGTTCTTGGCTTCATCGTCGCCGCTTACCGCAAAACGCGAGTGGGGACTTGTTGACGCGCGCTTGCCGCGGAAGCGCTCGCCGCGCGCGACACGCCGCGCGCGTTTTTGCCGCTAGTGGGGACCGGCCTTACGGGTACGAAACGAGCCTCCGGGCGGGTCCGCATGACTCCGCGATGGAGCACGTACGTCACGGACGGGGACGCTCTGATTGGTCTCCTCCCC
This sequence comes from Hyalomma asiaticum, assembly GCA_013339685.2. Lineage (NCBI taxonomy): Eukaryota > Metazoa > Arthropoda > Arachnida > Ixodida > Ixodidae > Hyalomma > Hyalomma asiaticum. The sequence continues at coordinate 17,525,344 of CM023481.1, read as the reverse complement.
GGCGGCACGCGGCGTGCCGCGTAATGGGGCGTTCACACTGAGCAATCCGGCGGCCGGAGAAGCGCGGAAACCTGTTCGGCGACAGCGAGATCCGCCGAAACAGCCCTATCCGCGCCGATCGCTCCGGGAGCGATTTTTGCGGCCGCTGCCGCCGGATTTCCCGCCGCGGACCAATAGGAGCGCGAGTCACAAATTCGAAAAATGGCGGCCAAGTTCGGCTCGATTGTCTCTGTATTCGAAGCCCGTCTAGACATCCAACTGGATCGTAAAGACCCATTTTTCTTCGGGGAATGCCGCGCGTTGAGTAGTGTCACGAATAACAGCCATTCTCAACTTACTCGTTGTAGGAATCCACGTGTCCATGTCACAATTGCGCACAACGAATAGCACTTTCACGGCGTCACCAAGCTTCTCGCGTTCATGTATTCCAGGACGAGCACACCACCGCTGGTGGTGTTTCCGCCTGTCATACATCACCAGAACGTATTTCGCAGCCAGCCTAGCAGTACCGCTTCTTTCTCAGGCACACAAACAAAACGGACAAGATCCGCACGAGCGTAGAACCGGTGGAACCGCGTGTACATCCGGGCCATGCCGCATTTTTTAAAGGTTCGACCTGCGCTCGGCAGATGGCGCTATGTCACTTTCCGGCGGCGCCGGTTCCGCGGCGGTAAGCAGTGTGAACTACGCGGTTTTCGGCGGCAAGAGAATTCCGTCGAATGTAGACGCCGGATTTACCAGTGTGAACGAGGCATAAAGGCCCGTGCACACTGGCGGAAAAACGCACGCGGCGCGCCGCAGGCGGCAAAACGCGAGCCTCCGAGGCTGCCGCGCGGCAGGGATTCTCTTGCCGCGAGCCGATCGGTCTGTGCACGATTTTACGCGGCACGCCGCGTGCCGCCGGGGAGGAGACCAATCAGAGCGTCCCCGTCCGTGACGTACGTGCTCCATCGCGGAGTCATGCGGACACGCCCGGAGGCTCGTTTCGTACCCGTACGGTGGCTCGCTTGCTTCTCGCGCCCGTTCGCTCGGATGAGGGGGGATTTCGCGGCGCTGCCGCCGCGAACAGTGTGGCCGTGTCGCCGCCGAAGCGTTTTTCCGCCGGCGGCGCGCCGCGCGCGTTTTTCCGCCAGTGTGCACGGGCCTTAAAATCGTGCACAGACCGATCGGCTCGCGGCAAGAGAATCCCTGCCGCGCGGCAGCCTCGGAGGCTCGCGTTTTGCCGCCTGCGGCGCGCCGCGTGCGTTTTTCCGCCAGTGTGCACGGGCCTTTAAAGGCCCGCGTAAAATCGCGCACGGACCGATCGCTCTCGCGGCAAGAAAATCCTGACGCGCGGCAGCCTCGGAGGCTCGCGTTTTGCCGCCGGCGGCGCACCGCGCGCGTTTTTCCGCCAGTGTGCACGCGCCTTTACATTGATGCTTGTCTCTGCTTATATGAACTTGGTTCCCCATGTACAACGTATTCTTCATCGCATATCTAAATAAACTGAAAGATGGGCACAGCTATGCGGACACCTCGCTCATGATTGCGGTCGTTCCGGTGTGGCCTGCACTCGGCTGCTGGTCACGAGGACGACAAAAATTATCCCGCTTAGCAGAAAACATTTGTTTTGCACATTTCAAGGGCGATATATATTTGTGTACGCATATGTACGTGCGGCGAGTGCGTCATCTAGTAGGCCGAGCACGCAGCTGGCACAATATACCAACTGATGGTATTATTCAGGGACTGTAATAAACCTTACCTAATTCCTGCCTACGTTCACACCAGGTAAGTAACATCAGTCATCGCTAAAATGGTCTTCAGAGGCACTCGTCTAACTCTCCCGTTGCCAGCCAGGCGTCAAGCAACCCCCCCTCCCCCCTCTTGTTTTAAGAAAATGTTGGTGCCGGCGACTGCTGAACGGTGACTGTCTTCGGTTGCAGAAGCTTTCGAAGGTGTTGCTTCTCTATTTGCCGTGCCTAATTGGATAACGTTTGAACCTTGCAGGTAGTTCAAGAATACGAGCGTGCAGTCATCTTCCGCCTCGGTCGATTGCTTCGCGGAGGAGCCAAAGGCCCAGGTAAGCTCACGACCTTTCTCACGTGACTGCCTCGAAATTGAGTGAACGGGAAGTGGAACTGACCAAGGAACCCTTTTTCGTCAGATAGACCTGCATGAAGTAAACAGCAAATGAATGTGCACTATGGGGCAATTTTTGTCCGTTCCTTTCTAAATTGAAGTATGGTAACTAACGATGAAGGGAAATTTAAGTCGGCGAAAAAAAAAAGAACATTTGCTGTCACTGGGAACCGTACCCAGAGTGTCCTGCGGTGCACTACTATTGTTCCGTGGCGGTGATCTGTCATGTATGGTACGTTCGGTGCTCACACTTGGGACATCCAATATCTCCTCCGGCACCCCACCACTCCGTTGATGCCGTATATTGTTATTTCTGCACTTGTGTGCGTGTGTGCGTGTGTTGTGTGTGTATGTGCGTGCGTGCGTGCGCGTTCGCGTGTGCGTTTTGTTTTGCGTTTACAAAGTGAGTTGCCGCCATTGAACCGTATAGTGCTACCACCCGCCGTATATTGGCTTGCCAAGCATAATAAGTGACCCTGACTTAAAGCTTACCGCCAACACTAGCGTCAATATAAACAGCGCCGAAATATGACAATCAGCGTTCTGGCTGTCACGTATCCACTATAATAAAGTCGCTACCTTCGTTTAAAACGTAGCAACTGGAAACGACAACTGGAAACGGTGGGACTTGAGCGTAGCTGAAGTTACACCGTTTTCAGTTGTCCTTTCCACGTTTCTGATGTGGTTCTAACCAAACTGCCGCCGTGTATAGGCGTCAACATCTATCTCCCAAGTATCATGCATTTGAAGAAAGTGGTTAATTTTACTGGAGCTCTCTTTGCTGGAGTACTTGCAATATACGCCAAACCGACGACGCGCTTGCAACCGATAGTGCCGACACGCTAACTCCGCTGCTCGCAAGGTAACATTTTGCTCATAAATAGTTTCGGCATAGCCATTGTCAATGCGAGTTGGTAGCCCGTTCAGATGTTCCAAATACGGCGACAGCGGGCGCGGTGTTAGTAGAGAATTTTAGTTCGCCTATAGATTTCGTTACGTTTACGGATACCGGTCTACCGGAGCAGTTTACGGCACAAACAGAACTGCTAGCGACAGCTAGCGGCAGTTTGTTTGACTACAATGCATTCCGTTATCTTTTCAATCGCATGAGCGTTCTCGTGAAAAAGAAAAAAAAACAGTGAGAGCAGTGTGAGCTAATTATTATCTCGCGACCAATGCTTCAAACTAGCTGCCCCCAGCCAAACGCGTCAGCCAGGGTAATAACAGTACTTTGTGTCTGTGGTCAGGCTTCGCATCATCAGGTGTCGCTACCAACGCTGCTGGTCACGTACACTCTTACGATAAACCGGTATCCGTAAACGTGAAGATGTCTACGGCCAAACTAAAATTCCCTAATAAAATATAGAAAGAACGTAAAAGGTTGCGTTAGAAGATGGCACTTAGGGCAAGTGCGTGTTGCTGCTTCGGCGCTGTCGGCAGCGGTATTGAGTGTATAGTTCGCAGCCCTTTCTAGTTAACAGGTGGCGGTCAAGCAGTGCCGAGTTTGTCCTCAGATAGCAGGAAAACCAGAGAACCTTGAAACGTCCATGTGTAGCGCGTACGTCCGCAAAAGAAAAAGTAAAAAGAAAATGCCTACCGTCTCACTTTTCTTTTTCTCGCTCTCTGTCTTCAGTGTAAACAAGGGCAGTCCGAAGGCAAACACGACCGCCCATATTACGAAAGAGACCACTTATTTGCCATGCTCCAAATTAAAGGAGAGTGTCTTTATTCAATGTGCGTTCTGCTCTCTCTCTCTCTCTCTACTCAGGTATCTTTTTCATCATACCCTGTATCGACACCTATTGCAAGGTGGACTTGAGGACAGTATCATTCGATGTTCCTCCACAGGAGGTGAGTGCATCCTGTTGGTCTCTCTCTCTCTCTCTCTGTATATATATATATATATATATATATATATATATATATATATATATATATATATCGTACCAATTAACGACTGCCTCGCTTTGTGTCCGATACTAACTTTCGCCTCGTCCTCGCGGAGAGAGTGGAGTGTTTTTCGAGCCTATGACGCAAAATGCATAGGGAAAATGGCAGCGCGCCGCATTCCCGGCATTCCTAGCCGGATCGAGCGTCTGGCGTCTGGCGTGCCGACCAGTTACCAGCGCGTACTGTAACCGTCGCGTCGCGTCGTCCACGCTGAGCTGTATTGTATGCCATAATAGCATTTCTTCACATCGTCCTTTTCTTCTTCCCTCCCTTTTTCTCTTTTTTTTTTTCAACCTAGCCCTATACACAATAGAGCTTTCATTCCATTCTCCCTGCCTCAGAGACTCGCTGGTGCCGCCTTCTTCTATTATATTTCTCGCTGCTGCTAATTTTTGCCCACTATAAAAAGTGTGTACAACATACATGCATGCCAACCACGCGTGGCGTACTCCCCGAGCGCGGTATACGGCTATGGTTGTTTTGTTGTTTGCCCTGTGTACTTTGTTTAGTAAGCGCCACTTTGGGAGATGTGGGAGCCGTGTTTAATAACCAAGTATGCGCGCTTAGCAACTAGAATTTTGCGTCGGCCGCTTCATGCGTGTAAACAAAAGAACGAGACTCGCGATTAGAAACTGCCAAGTCCATGCCGCTGTGTGTGCGTGTGTGTTGCGCAACTTTCTTTTTATTCGAAAAAAAAAAGAAACGATAAAGGAGACGGGTTTTTACATTGAAGCGAGGAAGGCGCTGAAAACATCGAGCGCAGTGCCTGCTTACCCATTCCATGAAGCGAGATGGCATCGTATGTTTACGAATGCGCGGACATAAAACGTGTAGGAACCAGTCGTATTGCGAAGCTCCGCACCACGGAGTTTAGCCTCTCTCAGTGTTTGTCTCCTTTGGTGTGTGTTCACGCACGCTTGAGGTGGCGAGCTTCCATGCATTAACGGTCGCAAGGGCGTACCGCGCTCCAAAGACAGCGACAAAGAGGTACGAAGGAACAGGGGAAAAAAAAATTAAATTTTGGAGCGGTGGGACGAGGAGAACGAAAAACGAGGGTATAAATACCGAAGAAAGTTTGAGTACAAGCGGAGCTACGCGGCGCACAACACTGAAAATTTCACATCGCCGCTCTCAGTGCCATTAGTCGGTACAAACGCGGTGCGCGCATTGTTTTCCTATTCACGTAGCACCTCTATCAAAAGGTGTGTGTGTGTTGGAAAGGGGCGGGGTGGGGGGGGGGTGTTGTAAAGTGTATGGTGGGTGCGTGAGTTACGCGAGTGGCGGATGCAGACATGGAGAGAGAACCTCTGTTTCGGCCTTTTGTTTAAGCAGCACCGCCGCATCCACCACACATCGGCGGGGGGGGGGGGGGGGGGGGAGGCGGTCGGCGCCGAGCATTTTGTGTCCTCCATCGTCTCCCGGCGCCGACGATCTTTGGCCCGTTTGTTTTGAAAACGCGCACATAGGAGCGCGAGCTTGACGGAGGGTGCCAACGCGCAGCGGCGCGCGTTTCCATGCGAAGGCCGTAGCTGCTCGCGCGCACCGCCGCCGCCGCAGCCGCCTAATGGATACGAAATCCCATTACGCGTGCGCACGAGCGCTGCATCGGCGCCCAGCGCGCGTGCGCCACCCATGCGCTCCAGGCGGATCCCGTTCCGTACACATCCATTCCCTTCCATCCCTGTACCGTGGCATTTCCAGTCTCCCTTTGCCTTCCGCACCACCCTCCCCTTCACGTGCTCGCCCTCTATACACTGCCTCATCCTTTTAGCGGCTGCTGTGCATGTGCGAGACGCTGTACGGCGTCGTCTTCAAGCAGCGGCGGCGGCCCGATGGCATTCATTCCCGCCCAATGCACTTGGAGGAATCTAACGGGCCTCCTTGTGCGCGACCTCGCGTACCGTCTTCTCCTCCCCGTACGCTGTAAAGTACCATTAGATGGAAAAGCGGATACTATTTCGAAGTTCCTGCCCGTTTCCTCTTTCTCTGTTGTATTCTTTTTTCGGGACCCTACTTGCGTCGAGCGAACTTTCGGGATGCTCTATTACTAAATGGAAGCCTATAATGTGTCCCTCCCCCCCCCCCCTCCCAGAAGTTCGTGCATCAGGAGAAATTCCTTAAAATTCCCATACCATTGTGTTGACACCCCTATCGTTATCCCCATTTCCTAGCCGACTGCACCAGAATGGCGGGCTTCAAATCGTCAATTTCGATCAATAAACACGGAATTCAGCGACTCCCTTCTTTCCGGCCATCTACTACACCTCCCCCCCCCCCTTTTTTTTAATTTCTTTATTATTTTTTTTTCGTGCGTGCAGCTGAAGGACAAAAATAGGTAGCAGCAGTGTTCCCGCAAAAGCTGCGCTGCCAGCGCTCACAGTGTCTCGAAGAACGTCAGACATGCGTAGTTATGCCTCATATGTATATTTCAAGGAGGCAGCTTTTATGGCCCTTAGACGAGGGCGTTGTTTTCTCAAGGAAGAACTACAGAGGTGTCGCCCAGGCGTCGTTTAGAAGACCTTCGTCGTACAACGATTCGTGATTGACAAGAGGCAGTGACAGATACATCTTGCGCGATCAAGTTGACCCCGACGTTAAATCACTCAAATTACTTCATAGGCATCTGCACGGCATCGAAACACTGTAAAGTAAGCGTATGTTTACTTGGCATTGTGTCAACATGTATTGTAACCCTGTTGTATGCATTTTTTTTTGTATCGGCACTTGTACTGCAGAGACGACATAGACGCTATAACCCCACTGCGACCGTAGCGACGTGCTTCAAGTGCTACGCTCTTATCCGTCGCTGTCCATGACCCTGTATATGAGACACAAGACACAAACGCATGTAGAGCGCTGTACCTCTATGCGTGCGGCTGCCCCGCCTAGGTGGTCTAGTGGCTATGGTACTCGGCTGCTGATCTGAAGGTCGCCGTATCGAATCCCGGCCTTGACAGCTGCGTTTCGGTGGAGGCGAAACCTTGAGGCTCGTGCACTGTGCGATGTCAGTGCAGGTTAAAGAACACTAGGTGGTCAAAATTCCTGGAGCCCTCCACACAACGTCTCCCATAATCTTAATTGTGGTTTTGGGACGTAAAACCCCCTAAATCAATCAATCAATGCGTGCGGCTAGTCTTCTTTCTAACGCTTCGCGCAGAGCCCTTCCAGTAAGCCACGTATCTAAACGCGAATGGAATAAATATTTAAATGCGGAGATTACAGCACTGGGCACCGGAAGCTCGTATCTCGTAATGATCGCTTATATATCGGCGTCTTAGGAAGCAACGCGCTTGCCATCGGCGCGTTTAACGTTTAGTCAGCCAGAAGAAGTGATTCGGTGTAAATGCTTATTCACGGTCCCGGTACACATTATAAAGCGACCTAGGTTCATCATGCTGGCTGTTATCGTTGCGCACGGTACGGGAAGTAGTCAGGCTTTTGTGTTATAGTGTGTTTAAAGAAAAAAAAAGGAGACTCGAATACTCAGTATAAATGGGTTGTTCCGTCGTCAGATGACATCGCTGGTTCAGTTTCTATATTCGCTTTTTGCACTGCCGCAGAAGTAGATAGGTGACTTCGGTCCTTAATCATTACACAGGACGCAGCACAAGAGCACCGGTGGTAAATGTCCCATTGTGGAGTCAGAAAATGCTGTCCATACAGGCGAAGCACCGTTCAGCGGTTTGTGCAAAAGCGGAAGTGATCGTGTAATGTTGCTACAGTAAGTGCCGCAGCTGGGTTACTGAGCATTAAAATATATCTTCAGAGGTCCCTCAGAGGACCTTTAAAGGACCTTCAAAGTGCTTTCAAGTTACCAAAAGCAGGCTTCCCTGTCGCACTCAGGATAACGAAAGTCTTGTTTTGACGCTATTTGGGGCAGAAAGTTGCGTTCGAAAATTATGAAATCTTGTTTCCAAAATGAGCTGGTTATAGGCCTTCGTCGAGCATGGAAAGGGACCGTAGCATTCAGGTGTGTATTCCTGCACAGTACATGCCCATCTAAAATGAAGCAAGGAACTGTCGCCCCTGACGAGAGATGAAATGTTCCCATGGCAGCGACCTGCGCTGCCATGAGAAGACGGTAAAAGTCACGCTGATGCCCATGTTGTCCTGTGCATAAGCATAGCATTATTACCTGCAACGACAACGAGAAGAAGTTTCACGCACGGAAATGACAGAACATTTTGGGAACATAGCTTTCGATTTGCTTTCAGAATATTCCTTCTCCTATTTAGTATGCAAGGACTGGGACATACCACCCTTAAACGCGCGCGGCTTGAGCGCAGCTGTTGCAAATGACGGTCACCACAATCTGGAGTCGAATCAGGAACACAACAGGCGTAGCAACGTTGCTTCCTGATCAGTTGCGAGGGATCTTCATGCTAAGTTGCACACTAGGTCATATATCATTCGCAGTAGCAACATGAAAAGCAAGCGTTGTCGCTACTCCATGGCATCGTAACGGTTTGTCGGCTAACTTCTTTGTCTTCGCTCTTCGTTTTCAAATTCTCCGACATTTTCTTAGAATGCGATCGTATGTACATGGTACATAGACTATATTCACACCGTAAATGTGTTCACTTCATCGGAAACCGAAGGTATGCCGTTTGTACAGCTTTAGCACCTCTAGGGATGGAATTCAAGGCGATAATAGCGTGCCGCAGCACCGCAATGCATGGCTCACTTTTTTTTTCTTCCGTGGATTTTTCTTCCTGCATTCCGCCTCCCGACTTCGCAACGGAGGCGAGAAAACAACGACGAAACGCATCAGGAGTTTGAATCGGCGACAGTGTTCACCGCTGCCGCCTTTATCTGCACGAAGTCCGACGAAGCACAATAAGCTCCGCCGAGAATCGAGAGCGAAGACGAGGGGCCGGCCTAGATCGCTGCCCCGCGGTTCTGGCCGTTGGTCTAACGACCACCGTTCGCACTGTGCGACGCCAAAGCCTTCTGAGAAGTGACGCCTTTCTCTCTCTCTCTCTCTCACGTGGAACGAAAGTGAGAGAGACGCCTTGCACGCGTCGGCCACCGTCGTACACCTGGCGTTCCCCGCCATCGCGCGCTCATTTTTTTTTTCTCCCGACCTTATCGCCAGAATGAGGGCCCCGCTGGTCTTATCCCGGGTCCTGACAAAAGGAGCTCCCATTCGTCGAGAAGGCGGCTCTCCCCGCGATCTCGCTCACTCGTCCGCTCTCGGCTTGCTTGGCCGGCCGTTCGCTTCCACACTTTGCGCAGCGGAGACAAGCCTTTCCATTCTTCAGGCGCCGCAATGCGCCCTTGTTTTTCTTTTTTTTCTTTCTTTACTGGACTCGCGCGTTCTCACTCGATCCCTTACATATATATACCTATATATATACATTTCTCCGCCTTCTTCTTTAGAGGCCACCGCGAGCCTCACGCGCGCGCGCGTTCCTTGCTTGGTGCGGGGCCATTTTTTCTCCTTTTTCTCTGGCTGGACCCGGATGTCCGCCTAGTATACTACCTGCCTAGTTCAAGGCAGTGATGAGTATTGATCGCCCTCGCAATCTGCGCACCCTCTCTACCTTCCTAACCTCGCGATACCTACTCCGGGAACTGCTCTCCACCACGCTGGTCTTTTTTATCGAAGCCCGCTAGATGGGATTCGTAAAACTTTGGCCCGAGGTGATTACGCGCCAAAGAGCCTTTGCGTGTTGCCTTTTGCTGCTTTTCGTCCAATGCAGGCGGCGGCCCGTCTCTCGCTTTGCGTACCCAATCCGCTGGCTGGTCTACACTGCAGGGGGAAAAAAAAGAGAGAGAGAGGTCTCAACCTGGTTTGTTTCTGTCCGCATACGGCGGAGCCGGTGTAAGGCGAAGCAAGATTGAAATGCATGGGACACAGATTGAAGTCGGCCGCCGCCGCGGCGGTGGCATAACTCACGAGACGGAGCCGTCGCGAAGACACACTCACGAAAGGCAGTGGGTGTCCATTGACCCGGAAGGAACGAACTCTGCAGAAAAGAAGGGGTGTCGCCATTCGCGCAGTGATGTATGCACGGAGTCATTTGCAGGGGCCAACTTCCCCGAGAATATTCCATTATGCGACGGATACGTACAGGTGATTTTTCTTAAAGGCAAAATGAAATTCTTCGCTGATATTCTGTTCCGACGTCACTGCTTTCTTTCATTACCGGACTGTAATCAGGCAGCTCCGGAAGGAACACGCGTTCGTGTTCGTACTCCACCCCCGTTGCAGCCTCGACGTAAGACGCAGAAACACGCGAGCACAGCGGGCGACTTTTCTCTGTTCTGCAACTCGGGGGGTGAACTGAGTATTTATATCCCTCGAGTAGTATATTGCCAAGATCAGACCAAGGGAACAGTATAAACTCAACTGGTTCAAGGGTCAGTACTTAAGTGAACGAGAAGCGGTGAGCTCTCGGTTTGAATCAACACCTACAGCCTTACCAACGATGAAACGAATAAAAATAAAATAAGGCTTATGAAACAAAGCGTAGTCGTCAACAATGAACGCGGTTAAGTTGGTTAAGTTAGAATGAACACTATACCCAGCAGTGAGCTTACGTGGTTATATGTAGTATTAGACCGCGTTTCTCTATTAAGACGCTGCAATGGAAGTTAAGGTGTACTTCTTGCTTGGGGAACTTGATGTGTAAATAAATAACCAAGACAGACATGGGACTAAGCTGTAAGCAAAATACCGTGGGCTGAGCGGAGCTCTGGTAAAAACTCGGAAATTTCAAATGTGCCAGGCAGTGTAAGACGTGACCATTGTGTATGACATGGCTCATTTCGCGCCACTCTTACCGACAGAAAAGAAACGAAAAAATGCGGCGAGCTTTGTCCCGGAAGTGCAGCAAAAGATTTGCCAGGTAGCCAGACGTATGCCTTTTTTGTTAACGTCCCTGTTTTTCTGTTTTGACCCCCGCCACGGTGGTCTATACAGTGGCTATATGGCACTCGGCTGTTGAACCAAAAGCCGCGGAATCGAATTCGGCTGCATTTCGATGAAGGAGAGATGTCGAGGCCCGTGTACTGTGCGTTGTCACTGCACACTTTAAAGAACCCCAGGTGGTCGAAATATCCAGAGCCCACCACTATGGCGTCTCTCATGCCCATGGATGTCGTGATTTTGATATGTAAAACTCCCGAAAACGTTGTTTTCTGTCCTTTTTTCCCCCTAAGCAGAGCATTTAAGTCATTGGTTATAAGCTATGTATGCTCTTTGGTTAGGCTGCATCACACTATCCACAATAGACATACTGCGGCCGTAGTAATCCGCAGCACTGACACCATTACGGACGCTCCAGAACTTATTGATTGCTTTGGCCTGTGCCACTTGTTCATTGTGCGTCGTCGTTTTCGTTTTCCTTCCACTGCTGTGTTTTTGTGTAACGAGTAGAAATTTCAAAAGAGTGATATTCTTGCACCAGTGTCTGGGCAATCAGGATTATCGCTGCAAAAACCGATGGCAACAGCTTAAAGGTGCCCTGCGATACTTTTTTGAACACGGTCAGAAAACCTTTCCAAGCAGTCGTGAAGGCAGTTGTGAATGTGTTAGAAAAATATTATTGCGCTGCACGCTCTAGGTGGTTTGCAGTTTGGTTTCAAATAAAGTTGTAAATGCACTGCTCTTCCTTCGACAGATTACGTCATCAGGAGCGTACAGCACGTAGCTTGAGTTTTTTTTTCGGTGTTCTTGAACGAAGGAAGGTTTATTTGTTGGACTCGGTGCCAACAACTAAATCGTTACCAGGGATGGAAAATGAGTTCTGTGGAAATCCGCAGGCTGGAGTTTCGTTTATGAAAGGGAAAATTAGCATCCACCCGTTTTGTAGCACAAGGCTACAAGGAAATACATAGGGATTTCTCAGAAATGAAAGGCTGTCCACGTTACCCCACCTTGCGGGTTTCCGCAAAGCTCACTTCCCATATCCATGCCCGTGTGCTTCGAGTTGTCGATGGATGTACCCTCGCGCTGTCAATCGCTAGCCTCTTGGTTAGCTCAAGTGGCAGAGCGAGCGCCCCGGACAAGCGTTGGTCCCGGGTTCGAACCCCGGATCAGGACGTATTTTTCGGCAGCTAAGGAGCTTTCATTTCTGAGAAATTCGTGTGGATTTCCTTGTAGCCTTGTGCTACAAAACAGGTGGATGCTAATTTTCCCTTTAATTATTCAGGATGTTGCCACCATTCAGGAACCAGCCGATGTAGTTTCGCCTCATGCGACGCAGTCAACGCTTCCAGTGCGACATAATTTGTTGAAAGAAGAGCGGGTGCGGTTTCGAGCTGCATTTGAAACCAAATTGCACATTGCCTGGTGCTTGAAGTGCAATACTATTTCGCTCATATGTTCGCAGGAGTCTCCACGGGTGATCGGCATTATATTTTCCGACGTTAAAAAAGATTTAAAGGGCCCCTTTAACAATAACGCCGACTTGGCTATACCGATAGTTATCTTCAAACGCTTGCATTAATTTGAATTCTTTGCCGCTACGGGAGTAAGACCGAGAATGACTGCTGCAGTGGAATACGTAAGCACCGGTAATCATTTCTGTTAGTTCTGTAACTTAAAGTATTGAGGTACCGCCAGATGCTTTGTTGTGACGTAAGTGCGAACAATAGGAACACCTACGAAATATTATCTGGGTAATTATGTGATCACTGGTCATTTCAAGCCTCAGGCATGCGAAATAGTGTCAAGATTTCTCGCAACACCACTTAGAGCAACCACTATACGGCTAATAATAGTAAATTTGAGTATATTTGGAATTCACTGATAGTTTCCACTCTTAAGAGCTTCATGTGCCATCACGCTTCCTCGCAACGAGACAACATTCCCATTATTTGGGAACATGTGCGCTTGAGGCCACCTTTCGCGGTAATCTCACGGTGCCCAGCCCTATAGCAATGATAACTAGGTGAAAATGAAATATATCTGAACAACAAATCTAGTTATGAAGGTTGACTCGAAGACCTATACAGCAAAGACCCGCTGGAACATTGTAGTAAAATTTCAGTAGCGTGGAGAAAAGTACATGCGTTCCCAGGGTACAGGCCCATGAGGCTCCTGGGAACCTTCGCACTTTCTTACCATGTGATGTAAATTTACCGAGTGTAGCAGTAGGTCTCTACTGCATATATCCGGAAGTCGATTTTGATAAGTAATTTAGTTCGTCGAATACGATTCTTTTTCGCTGATAGCCCATTTAGTTAGGGGAAACCCAATGGTTGCCGCTGAAAGGTGATGCCGTCTGAACGTATCCCTAAACCCTGGTCGTGACGGTAAACAGGGACAGCTCAATAATACAGTCCACGTATTGATGTGTGCATTCACTGGTCACCCTTAAACGCTGGCACTAACATCATGCATGCTTTCTTGCAACGGGATTAAAACCAAAACTTGCATCTTTAGGGAAATACATGAGTTCACCTTAATTTTCACCTTAAAACGCTTCCGATAGGAGCTAACTTTCTTGCAACAAGTCTAGGACCAAAGTGACAGCTAAAAAGTGATATATCAACCCTTAAGCGGGGTCACTGGACTTCGTCACACTTTAACGCTTCCGTTAAAGTCAAGCTATCTTATAGTGTGACTATAGCCTAATGCCACAGTAAATGAAAAATCTTCGATATTGATAAGCATCGCTTGCTTTTTTTTTTCACCCTCTGATGCCTCCAAAAATGTCAGGCTTTTTCGCAGAGGGATTAAGGCCGTACCCTTGGTCCGCTGGCTGTGCGAGGTAAGGCCTTGTGCAAAAGGGAGTGCAGCGCATGCTCCAGAAAGAAGAACACGAACTTCCCAAATGATCGTGGAACTTCTTTCTGCACTGCGTTGCGCTCTCCTTAGCACAAGAAGTGACGCGCCAACTAGGCCGGCAATTTCGAGGTAAGCTCTGTCACGCGATACCATTATAACACACGCCACATTCACAACCTCCCTATCACATGCGAAAACTCGAATAGCAGGGCTCGCGTGACGGTCGCTGGAAGGTTTCTCGGAGAATCGAGTGGTTATATATAGAGAGGAAACATTTCGAGGCCATATCGCGGTGGCAGCGCGTCCTATAGAGCAGCAGCCAGAGTGTGCGGTTTTTGTGGCAGCGAGCGGGGTCAGTTCAGTTCTTTGGGGCGTGGTCTTCTCGGCTGGACGCTGACAAGGGCCCGTGCTGTCCCCTCCCAGGGCCACGCGGACGCCTTCCGGCTGGAGGGGACTCCGGCGTACCTGTCCGCCTTCGTGCCGACCAAGACGAAGCCCCCACCGCCACTCGCGGAGGACGTGTTCTACGGGACGCCGCCGCTCAAATACTCCTTCGCTTGGGTGCGTGCTGGCCCCATCCATTGGCTTCCTCCTCCCCTCGCCCCGACCCAACCCGTGCGTCCATTTGTCCCTCACTATGTGCGCGACCTTGAGTCTGCAAAACCTATATGTGCAGTTAAAGTCTTTCGCACCTCGCTGCCCAAACACGCTCGTCGTGTACATAAATGTCAGGCAGAAATCACATACCGGACAACTCAGACAACATGACCAGTTTAGGGGGAACGTGGATCCGTGTAGTCATGGAAAAGTATAGTGGTGAAGGGAATGTCGCTAGAGCCAACGTTTCGTCAAGGGGCGTGACAAGTCCAGCTGTCGAAACGTTGGCTGTGGTGATGTTCCCTGTTGAACTATCTTCTCACCGCTGCTGTACATACTATATACGTGCTATTTTTGGGTGCTAACTCATTGGGCTTATATCATAGCTATTGTATCAGGCAAAGCGTCTTCAACTTGCCGGGCAAGACGGCTAGACACCAAGCGGGGACTCTGAGAAAGTTACGCGCATTATAGTGTCTCCGCGGATCGGCCCACGATATTACGGCACTGTCCGCGCCGTCGGTGCACCGTATGGTGTGGGTCATGAGTAATATACGGAACGGAGTTTTAGTGGTGAACGACCAACCTATGGCAGACGCACCGAACCACACACCTTGGAGAGGACGCCTACATGAGTTTGCTTTACAAAATTTCCTCATTATTTGCCTAGAGTTGTTGTCATGGGGATAAGATACAGTCTGTTGTTTTGCTCCGTAATTATGTATAGAACAGGGTGGTTAAGCAGTGAACCCACAGAGCTATCCTAGATAGCGCTACCGAGCTTATTCTAGTTTGGTATGGTTTATATGAAGCTACAGTGTTTGCTTTATAGGAAACATCAAAGCAATGCAGGAAACACGAAAGTTTCTCTTTGACCAAACTCAGATGTCCTCAGTATGCTAGCTAGGAAACGGTGCGCACTAAATGAAAGAAAAAGCTTCAGCATCGCAACACTGGAAGCACACAATCACAACTTTATGGTGTCATGCAGAAAGAATTACAGCAAAAGGTCTTCCGTCTTCGTGTAGCCAAGAACTCGGAAGCAGAAGCCTGCGCCCGACTGCAAATCATGTCTTACTTAGCGGTCATCTTAGGCAGTTCAGCTGTTCAAGAAAGATTTCAGCACACAGAAGAAAAGCTGGAAACCTCCCGGTGTCCGGTGTCTACCACATCTCATCAATTCAGCGTAATGCCAGAGAAGCTCTATACGGCGCCTGACGCCACCAACAAGCAAAAAGAACGGCATGCCCTTTGTGAGAAAGCGAAAAAAAAATAATAATAATGCGTGCCCGCGTCCTGCTTCGATTGTTGGTCCATGTCACTTCCGTTAAATATTCGTTGAGATGTAATGATATCGGAGCATTTACGTCCCAAAACCACGATATGGTTATGAAAGACGTCATATAGTGTAGCGCTTCGGAAATTTCGATAATTTTTTTTGACGTGTACGGACATTGCACAGTACACGGACCTTCAGCATTTCGCCTCCATTGAAATGCATGCCGCCATGGCCGGATTCGATCCCGTGACCTTTGGATCCGCAGCCGAGTGTCATAGCCTGTGGCCCTCGGCTGCGACGGGGATAGACAATATTGGACAATATTGTCTATCCCCGTCACAGACAATCTGTGACGGGGATAGACAATATTGGTTCACTTGCGTGTGCGTACAAGCGGTAACAAACTCCTTTTGCTCATTTGGAACTAGTAGCATAAATCGATGCGCTAAACGGATGTAATAAACTCGCATGTATTCGAGCAGATCTCTGGCGCATAAAAGTGATACGTTGCCTGCTTACACCACAGCCTAATAGTTGGACTGTTTCTACGGGGAATATCAGCGCAAGTATTCCGCTGAAAGTATCCAAGGGCCCGAAACATTAATCACCGTACGGTAATATTTGTACACTAAGGACCGCCGAGGACAGAAAACCCATCGCTTCGTCTCGTCGTTACCTTCATCTCTCACCGCCGCTAATAACAGCGCTGGCGCCGAACGACGCGAGGATGCTGAACACCGGGGAACAGAGCGCTCTTGCGCGATCTTGTATCGCACGCCAACATTAATGTCACGAGAGAACAGCTCGCCCCGCCCGTTCTAAGTGCCGGCCGCGCCGGGAAGCCAAAAGCAACGCGCTGGACGGGGCCATTTGCGTGCGATTCTCATTAACTAATGCTAATTACCCTCGTTAGCGGCCCAAACCATTGTCGCGCACTGAATTGAGCCGCGGCGCACGCATTTCGAAATTACCTCTTTCCCGTCGCTCTCTCTCTGCTGGTCTCTGTCGTTTAGGAGACGCGGACAAAGCCGACGTCACGTCCGCTTAAACTCCGTCATGCCTGTCCGCATCCGCTCCCCTTTCCTTTCTTTTCATCCGTAATCTATCTCCACCTCCATTTTGCGCACTCTTTTGCCCTTCTATACGAGGCACCGTTGGGTCCCGGATAGTCGTTAGAGAAAGACGCGTCAACAGCAGCGCATTAACGGTGTTGGAAAATGAAAGAGGGGGAGTTGAAGCAGGCCGGCGTGAGTTTCTTTCCACACCGACCCACAAGGCGCGCACCGTATGTTGGAAGCAGACTCGTTTGCATCCTGCAGCTGCGAGCACATTTCACGGGCGCAATCCTCAGGAGCCACTGGTGCTCACAGGAGCTTGTTACTCCATTTCTACGCTATTTTTGTTGGCTGCCTGGTTGTCACAAGCCCGTCGACACGCCGGCGATAGCGTTGCACCGAATGCTCCGCGTATTGGAGAAATGTGAACTCGTACATGTGTCATCCGACAAGCTCAGCAGAAACCAGCCCGACAAGGCATCACGCTATCTTTCGTCGCTGTTGTTCTTTTTCTTTTTGTTTTGCGATTAGCGTTGTGTGAGTAGTACATATCACAACAAAGAATATTTATTCACAAGTATGCCGGAAAGGCTACCTGTGACGTTAGTGAGACAGCGAATAAAATGGCTAACCTCTGTGACGTCGCTCACACACGCAACGGGCAGCGGCGGCTGAAAGCTCAATTGATAGCACCGCTGTGATCTTTAGTGATGCGCATATTGAAAAACTTGCAACGAATTAGATGTTAAATTCACACGGCGTGCCTCAGTCGGTCCCATAATGTTCAAAAGGACTTGTGGTTCCGGCTCAATCATTTTGTACAAAGACCAAAACCGTCGGTTGTGGTTTAGCTCACGCGATGGGTTTCGAATAAGCTACGTGTCGGCCAGTGACATCACAGGTTCGAGCACAAATAACAGCACACAAAAACGCTCGAGTGACATAAGCGTAGGTCATGTGCACGCAGAATAATAATGATAGTAATAATAAAAAAAAACTCCGACGGCGGGGTTTTAGCTCGGGCATTTCTTGCCGAAGTCCGTCGCTCTGACCATTACACCACAGGTGCATGATTGTTTACGCCCTTTCAGAAAAGAATGCTTTAGCACTGGTACCATACACTATGGTAGGCACAGTGATACCGTGCAGTCGTAATCGGGACGTAGCTTTAGTTTCTCGTTCAAGACCTACACCAGCCACTTTTACTATCTAATCACGTTACCGTACGCACCAAGTACCTCTTGCAGGCCTAGCCGCCTAATACTACCCTGACAGACGGGCGAAAGTAAAGTCCTTTGCAATGAACCCCTTTTTTAACTCTAAAGGACCCTCCGCAGAAAGTAGTTGTGCCGATGACACACGGCAACGCGTGAACTTCTTTAGGTGGTTCCTAAGACGAACGCCGCAAAAAATGGCGCTCCTTGTTAAAGCAGCAAGATAGTGAACATTTTTTAAACGTTCCGCATTTAATTACCTTTAGCGATTGTGGATCGTAAAAATATGGTTTTTATTGCTGATGGCTAATAATGTTGATGGTTCGTTTCACGCCACGTCGAAAAAGATAATGACCGCCGGAATCCCGCATGGCGGCGATGTGAGCGTTCGAGAGTGCGGTAAAAATAAATCTTTGCGGCCCGACAAATCACATCACACGGCTAAAAGCTAAAGCTTATACGCAAGGCAAGAAAATAGTTGCGGGGTGTTGTAATTTTATGAAAAGTTCTCTCCCGTTTACGGGTTGTGTACGCTGTTGGCCAGAGTACGCCTTTACGCTCGAAAAGTAGATCGCCGATCTACCTTTCTACAAAGGAACTTTGCCGGGAAGGAGATACTGCTTTGTCGTGTGTCACTGGGCATGAACTCCTTTCCGGCGGATGTCCCCTTACCTAAAGTACTTTAGCATGCCCGTGTGTCAGGGGTATAAAACTAAGGTAACTACTTGCCGATCATGATGGTACCACAAATAAGAACTGCAATAGAAATTTTAGCTTGGCTGTACGCTTACTGACACCGGGTTACAAATGCCGTTGACGGTAGTGGTAGAACCGGTAGCGGGATCTTGAGGCGTTTTGCTAAACTACAACACATCTGGACTTTCTTTTGTTGCCGTAGAAAGGAAATAACGAATGTACTGTGAATCCGTTATTATCTCACTGTCAATGCTTTACACTAGCAGTTAAGTAAAACGTCTAAGTCGTAGGAATGTTAGCCTTGTGTGTCCTTTGTTAGGCCGTGCATGGTAGAGTGCCACTGTAACGGACCGGAACTGAACTTTATTTGGTCCGGGGAAGAGCGAGTCCCCCTAAGGGGGCTCGTCCGCGGGCCGCGTCCACGACGGGACCGGGAGGCGGAACTCGGCGGCCAGGTCGTGGGCTCTCTGGACAGCCCGAAGTTGGTCGTCCTCTTGTGGACTGGTGAGGAGAGCGGTCCATTCTTCTTCCGTGGCTGGAGACCCTGCAGCCGCGCGCAGCATGGGGCATTGCCACAGCATATGCTGCAAATTGCATCTCGGGAGCCCACATCGAAGGCAACCAGGCTTTATTTCACTAATGAATCGTGAATAAGAGATAGGCGAAGGGTAAGCGCCTGTTTGTAACAGTCGTAAAGTGAGAGTGAGTGAGACTCAGGAGAGCGAACAAATATTAAATGTGTCCTTCCGCGTTATGGCACCTGCCAATGGTGGACGCTACAGTGGCAGCGGCAGCCTTGGATAGAGGAGGAGGAGAAGAAGGAGGCGGTACCCCTGTTGGAAGGAGCTGCTCGCAGGTGCTTGTCAGAAAAAATGACATTTCACGTCACTTCACAAGAAATCTGCGCTCAATGGCCTCGTAGCCTTGGCTGTGCTGCACGGAACTAGTAAAGCAGAGTATAGATTTATGTTGCACCCTATGGCATGTGGACGTGTTTGCTGCAGATAACAGCGAGTTCACGCTCGATTTGCGTTTAGCTGCCACTAACGATATTCCTGGTTACTTATACGTCTCCGGTAGCCAACTGTACCCAAAATTTAAGGAGGCTAGGGTCAAACCAAAGTTCTTTAACCCGGCGAGCAAGCGCATGCGTCCCCACGCTTGGATTGTTTTCCACAACGCTAACAGATTGACTTCGAGTCGCCGTTGGGCTATTCGCACTGAAAGTTACAATATGCCGCAACCCCTTTCCAATGTGATTGATTGCTTTAAACATTGCGAGGCAGCACGATAGCCGGTTGTGCCGCTGCCATCTCCTTGTGCGCAGTTATTGAAAGAACCCGTGCGTCCCTAGACGCACTCTACATTCCCGAAAGATGATCTTCACGTATGTTCTTGTATTGCTTGCTTGTATGCATGTATTTCTAAAAAAAGAAAAAAAATGAACTGTTAAACTTGTTCTTAACATATATATTATGGCACATGCCCTATAGGATGTTGAATAACTGCAGCATCATCGTCATTACACAGTTGCCAGAAAGGTGCTTGTTTTTTTACGAATGTGATCACAAAGTCTCTTGGTTCTCTTAAATGCGTGCACTGTAACCTTTGGAGAAATCGTCGATAAGAAAGGTATTCAAGATAGCAGAGAATCGAAAGGTAGCTACCGTACCGTTTCACGAAATAACGTCGCGGCAAATCAGCTCTCCGTAACTCTGATAGGCGGAGCAAGATTTGTGACAAAGGTCAACTGTCATCCACCTGTTTCCAAGTAGCTTCTTGCTTCGAGTGGGTGCACGATGTTATTCCCCTCTCACGAAATTGTCATCAGCCGAAAAATGCTTCAGAGACGAAGCTCACACAACGTTTTTTTTTTTTTTTTTTTTGTCAGTGAGATCTCCCAGTGGTTGGTCGGCTTCGTTAATAAGACGTTCATTATCAGCATTTTCTGAAATTCTTGCGTTACGAATAGTTGTAGCCTGAGAGAAATTAATGTTGGCCCCTCGTGTTTCGCTGAATCTTCAGTAATGTAAAGAGTTTCTGACATACACTGCATGTCTTGAAGTTATCAAGCGTATCCATATGACCCGCAAGTGCATTTGAACTGTGTTACCGTCGTGTGCACCATAAATTACTCGAATAAAATAACTACATAAAAATGAAAAATTCGTTGAACAAGAAATATCGCTGGCGCTCATATTTCGATAAGCATATTTGTCTTCTTCAGGCGAGGAGTCAACCGTCGAAACGTTGGCCTCAGCGACGAAATTCCCTCTCCTGCAAGGTTTTTTTTTTATCCCATCAGGCCTCCATCTTCGCTTAAGCTTCTTTCTCGTTTGCATAACCACATAAGGGTGCGCATCATTACACATTCATTTATGTTAATATACAAGTGCGTGGCGTACGGAAGACCGTCTCTCCGTGATTGGAACCGAAAATATTCCATCGTGGAAGTAGTCACGTGATCACAAAGTAAGCATACACGATTTTCTACAGGAAAGTCTGTTCTGCACATAAACGGCGCCCGAGGGCACCTCACTAATAATTTTTGGGTTTTTACGTGCCAAAACGAAACGATTATGAGAGACGGCGTAGAGGGCTGTGGAAATTTCGACCAGCTGGAGTTCTTTAACGTCCACTGACACCGCACAGTACACGGCCCTCTGGCATTTCGCCTCCATCTAAATGCAGCAGCCGCAGCCAGGATGGAACGTGAGTCTTTCGGGTTATCGGTCAAGCACCATATATTCACTACATCACAAAGGTGGACCTGAGGGCATCTTTACATATACTTGCACTCATGCCAATTAAACTGTTCTTTTCTTTCTTTCTTTTTTTTTGGCATTTGGGGTCCTCCAGCTGTGGACCTTGTCGAGTGCCTACCGACTGCTACGAGTTTTTGCGAGTCGCACCAAGTACAAGAGTTCTGGTGAAGATGGGAGTTCTGGGGAACAGAAGTTCTGGGAAAATCTTTCAACAGGAAACGTCGACAATGCTACAGTGTCTCGACAATTGGACCTGCTTTCTTTACGGCTCTAACGAAGACAAGTCCACTTGTAAAAACATCAGCAATATTATGTGCCGACTCTCAGAAGTGTCGTCCTTCGTAGCTTCACAGTTTGTGGCGTATCTAAACCGCGCAAAAGCTTTGCTAGCAGGGTACTCTACATGATGCGAATAATTAATTCATTGCTCCATGATGTACCGCCAGTAGTCTTGCGCCGTATTAGTTAACTTTTTTTTCATGAACTTAATGATCCAATGAGGCCGCGTGACAGCTTTGTCTTGACCAGGATCGCAGGCGGCGACCGTTGGATTTGTCCCCTTTTTTTCTCGCGACATCCTTAATAAATCACAGCGGCTGTTCTTGCATGTTTTACGACACTGACTTGATGTGGGTCGTACTCACTCCTTTTGGCTGACATTCACGGGTCAAGTAGACTTCTCAGCGCATCTTTTGCAGTTAAATTCACAAATGATTAGTTATTATTCAGATTAAAGACAACACTGCGCAAAGATGAGCAAGGTTATGAGGTTTTTCTTGTTTTCTTTTCGATAAATGCGTTGTTACGCATTTGTGACAACGCCATAGCAACATTTCTATTTCTTTGTTTTATGCATGGTTCAGCAGTAACCGCTTCCGTTAAAAAAAAGACGTATCTTGCCAAACCCTTGCATAGGTTTTAGGGTCCTGCCTGTTTGCCCATGACACGAGAACCTGCCTTTGAATGACAATTAATTCACTGACAATTAATTGACTGATTCAATTATGTGCTGATGCTTATGAAGATGCACACTTTAAGGAAAGCAAACATGTTAAATTGAAATGTCTACCCATATGTATCGTAAAAAAAGCAAAAAAAGAAAACAAGAGCAGAAAAGTGGGGAGTGTTTCTAGCCTTCGGCGGATTAATCGACAGCCAAATAGCAACGACCTTCGATTTTAAAGCGCAACGCTGCCAACGTAACCAGAAAAGTAGCTAATTATCTAATTAGTAATTATCTAATCAAATAAGACCGCCAGACATGCGCAAGGTACTCAAGCTGAAAATACTTAGATTAGTGGAACTAAACGAAAAAAACCGTAGGGACAAAAGCAACAGAGACGAAGGCGTCGCCTGTTTGTCTTCGCTTCTTCTCTCGTTTTTATTTTTATTTCAGAATACTGTTGGCCCTCAGGCCGTTACAGGGGTGGGTTACAGTAATACACAGGAATACAACAGCCCTTGTTACACAGCAATGCATTAATTTATGTTTCACAGCTAGTAAAGTTGAACTTCAAACAATTCGAGTTACAAGCAACACAATACATCTGTACCCAACAACCACAACGCGTACATGACTGCTTAACAATGCGGTAATTGATTTCAAAAATGCGGCTATGTGGTTCATAACAGGAAATTTCTACATAATTAATAGCTCAGCGCAATTAAATAGGTACGCGGATATTTACAGCTAGTTTCACAGCTAGTAAAGTTGAACTTCAAACAATTCGAGTTACAAGCAACACAATACATCTGTATCCAACAACCACAACGCGTACATGACTGCTTAACAATGCGGTAAGTGATTTCAAAAATGCGGCTATGTGGTTCATAACAGGAAATTTCTACATAATTAATAGCTCAGTGCAATTAAATAGGTACGCGGATATTTAACTAATCAACCTAGCCATAGAAGTAAAGAAAAATGAAAACATTTATTAAAGTTTTTAAGTACTACAAAACCTTATAGTTAGACTCCACAAAATACCTTTTGAGTCCTTCCTCAAAGCCTTCTGCAGTGGTAGATCGGAGCAGTGTTGGAGGCAGTGAATTCCATTCTCTTGTTGTTTTTGGAAAGAATGAATTGGCATATTGCTTAATACGTTGTTGGGGCACATCGTACGTGTATTCATTAACTCCTCTAAGGCTTCTGGTTCTGCGAGGCGATACGCATTGTGTCGTGTCTAAGTTGAATTTATTTTTTGAAAGTAGAAAAAGGAATTTTAGCCTGGCCAGTTGTCGACGCTTAGCTAGAGTGGGAAGTCCCACAAGGCGTAGCATTTCCGTTACTGATTCTGTAGATTTGTAATTTGAGAGGATGAATCTAACGGCTCTCCTCTGTACTCTTTCTACCATTTTTGCTAGTCCAACCTCACAGGGGTCCCAGATAATACTTGCGTATTCTAAAGTTGGCCGCACATACGTGAGATATGCTGTTAGCTTAACCGGAGTCGTAGCAAGCTTTAATTTTCGACGTAAATACCACAGTTTCTTTTCTGCTGCTGAGCAGATGTTTTCAATATGGCTACTCCATTTTAGGTGACTCGATATTGTTACTCGATATTGTTTTTTAGTTCCGCTGGTCCAAGTGTTTTGAGCTATGAACCAACTAGCTCTAATGAACACCGTACTGGATCTATTATGAAATAGCGTAGATAACGTTATTTCTTTGCAATTAAATCTCGCACTATATTGCGGAGAAAGAAAGCAGCACATCGCGCGGAATTAAACGTAATGACACTTTCCTTCCTCAAGGCACAGTGCCTAACGAAAAGTTCCGCGTTGACGTTCCATGCGATATTTGAGCACCGGTGCGGAGACGTTGCCTCATGGTGCCACCATATGTCCGTGCAGATCCTATCCAAGGACTCGGTGACAGTAGCGGTGGATGCCGTGGTGTACTACCGCATCAGTAACGCCACCATCGCCGTTTCCAACGTGGAGGACTACGGACATTCGACCCGACTCCTGGCCGCGACCACGCTCCGGAACGTGCTCGGCACCAAGAACCTGTCGGAGATCCTTTCCGAGAGGGAGTCCATTTCTCACGTTATGCAGGTACCTACGTAACCTTTCTGAGCATGCTATATCGGCTGGCTTTCTGACGGCGCCACGCTTGTAACTGATGGCCTCGTGCTCATCTTCCAGGCAAGCTTAGACGAGGCTACCGACCCCTGGGGTGTGAAAGTGGAAAGAGTTGAAATGTACGTACCGCTGCCTTTGTTAAATAACTTAGTTAACCTAGATGAGCAGTGTTTGTGCTGATGGGCCAGAACGGGGATTTTAAGGGTTTCAGAACGCATACGATCCGCTTGAGGTGTTGCGCGTATGCTGTCCTTGTGTAATTCTCATGCAGCGCACAGGGCGCTCGTGATCACGCACCCATACCGTACCACTGTATACTAATTGTACGCGGCAAGGCAATACTTCTTTTCTTCTTTTTCTCACTTGCTTTGATTAATCACTTAGCATGTGGCAAGCTAGTGTGCGTGTCATCATTCGCAAATTAGTTACTAAAAAATTCATAGAATTACACTACGAAAACATTTGCTGTACTACTGAGCCACTTGTGTTCACGATGGAACTTGACTGGGAAACTCTGGGAGAGAAAATGTTCGTTGTGTAGTCCTCGAATGAATAGTTAGTGCTAAGAGCGTTCTGGCTATTCCTGTCGACAGTAAAATTAGCTGATACTGTAGATAAGAAATGTTAAATTAGTCATTCCATCAACCTTACATAAAACTGGCTCCGTCAGCTTTTCTAAACTATATATATATATATATATAGCAGCCGATCGGTGTGTATACATTAGAGTGCTTACCACAGCATTCGATTCGTTTTTCCCTCGTTAATAGTCCGTGGCTTCAGAGAATTAGGAGGTTCCTGATGCGCTATGCTCGTATTACGCATCCAGGATGCCTACGTTCTGGGAAACTCAAAGCATCATTGACAAGGCAATACATGTCTTACCCCACCGCGTGTAATGGTACATTTCGTGTATGCAGACGACCGTACCGGAGGATCATTTACAGGAGGGGACGCCGCTCACGTAAACGAATCACCGCCATTAAGAACGCCATTCGTACATCGAAAATGTCGAATGAAGCCACACACATACACAGACAGTGGGGCTCAGAAACTAGGTCACCGGCTGTCTCAATCGCGAGATACACTGTCAATACCTTGAACCGTACAGCCCTCGACCTGAGCTTTGATAACACCGGGACGGTACTTCTACCACCGAACGGTAATGTCGCGGACAGCGATTATGCGATCCAGCACTTGAATTACGACGACGATGATGATGACACAGGGCCACGATCTAGGAATGTCGCTGCGATGTGCCCCTTGGCCTTTGAAATATACGTTCTGTGTAATTGTAGTCCTTCCTTTGCAACGACACTACTGATTGACAAATGATTTGAACTGACAACTACGCCCACCATTGATTCTGTTGCCTCCCAATCGTGCTCTGCAGTAAGGACGTACGACTGCCAGTGCAACTACAGAGGGCCATGGCCGCTGAAGCAGAAGCAGCTCGGGAAGCTCGAGCCAAAGTAAGTAGCACGATGAAATTTATACGTAATTGCTAATTATAAAAACGCTTTCTAAGTGCTTAACAAGGGCATTATTTTTTTATTATTTCGTCCCCTTATTTTCGTTTTGTGCACAAGATCAGCGTAATTAGGGCGACACTTACAATAATATGCGGCACACACAGAGAGGGAGGGTGGTGCTTATCTTCCCACTTTTATTTCATGGTCTTTCCCCTCTTTCTTGGCGAAAAAAAAAACTGCGGCACGAAGACACAACTTATTCTAGACATGCTGTTCAAGCAAAATGCGTCTACTCATTTCGCGGCAAAGGTACAGGTGGCGGGTTCACACATATGTGCCACAAATACGAGAGTCCCCGAGGATGCGTTCAGCAACCTAAACCTGCAAAGTTCTTGGATAACACAAGCATGGGACAGACGCTTTCACTGGGCCTCAAAGCTGGGAGCCATTTTGTGAAGACAGGACTCTCTTTATGAGCTCTGAATTCCCGGACATGAACAAAAAAGGCAGCTAATTTGCTGGCGGCGCACCAACGCGTATAGCTGAACAGATTAACTTAGGCCCAGAGGGCGAATAGTGCTGCACCCTGGAAGTTCATTAGTGAGCTGAAGTGGCGCGAAACGTTTCCTAAGAGCGCGTAACAACAGGGCGACCTCCGCTTTCCCTTCAACTGGAGGGCAGTCAAAAGCAAATACATGATCAGCAAACCTAAAAATCCTGTTTCTCTTTTCTAGTGTCTTATACAACTTCAAGCAGTGAGTTGACAAAACAAATCGTTGATGATGCGTGCGATGTGTGTACCTGCACATACACCCTATTTCTGCAAATATAATACGCCGTTCGAGCGTATAAAAGTAGAAGTCAAATAAAACAGTAAATTCATTCATTCATTCATTCATTCATTCATTCATTCATTCATTCAGTCGTACTGTTAGCCCGAAAGTGGGCCGGTTCAAGGTGGAAGCTACAAATATTCATCGGGCAAAATGTGCTACAAAATGTAGGTGATACTTCGCAGGATTTTTACGAACAACACCGGAAATATACGAAATGAATGACAAAGGGATACTAAAACGTTCAGACAAAAGGAGCAGTGAAGAATACTTAGTGAACTAAAGCAAAAATGTTTTAATTGAATTTATATAATTAAACTTTCATTTTTAAAGTGGCGCGGCACCATGATAATCGGTGTATTTTGTTTAATAGCTCACAGGTCACTGTCAGGAATTGAACTATGTACGGATGTACCTACCGAAAATGCGCGACAACCTTTTTTTTAAATTTTTTTAGTTTACAGATACTGCTGTCTCATGCTTGAGACATTGCAGGAGTGGTTACAAGAAACACACAAGAACAACAAAAAAATGGAAACATCAAAATACATAATTGGACACTTGTTTTACAAACTGTGCATGTGGTAGCCGTCTCAAAGAAATGTCAGGGTTATTCGAAGTCTCAACTGTGCACGGGAAAAAAAGAGTATTTATAACAATCAATATAACAACTGAATGGCACAATGTTCAATGGATTGTATCGGCGGGTCACTTGGGTAGTATGACTAGTGAAAGAAATGGGTGTAGCTATGCTGACAGATTCGTGCATGATGTTATGTAACATGATAAGCCGATCGCACATACGTCGGAGTTCCAAATGATTCAGCGATAAAACGTGGTAGTGCTCTGAAGGGGAGAAGTTACGGTCGTAGTGATTAAAAATGAATCTGATTGCTTTTCGCTGGACGAACTCAAGTTTATCTTTATCATTTGCAAGATGTGGTGACCATACAACTGATGCATATTCAAGAAGAGGCCTGACCAGTGACTTATAGGCTATAAGCTTGCATTCCATTGTGGCGCCTTTTAACGTTCTTCTTAGGTAACCTAATTTCTTAAGCGATTTTGCAGAAATAAGGTTAATGTGTTTGTGCCACTTTAAGTTTGGGAAGAATACAACACCATGGTACTTAAATTCCTGGACGTTTCCTAGTGCATGATCGGGATTGTCATACGTAAATTGCAATGGTTCCTTTTTATTAGTAAAAGTCATTGTCACAGTTTTCTGAAAATTAAGCTCCATCTGCCACGTTCTGCTCCACTCGCAAAAAGAAGAAAACACATCATTTAACAAAACCTGGTCAGTGACGCTACTCACACTAGAATACAAAGCAGTCATCGGCGTATAGACGTAGCTTAACTGGAGTGTTAGTGACAACTTGAACGACATCATTAATGTAAATTATGAATAAAAGGGGTCCCAGAACAGAGCCTTGTGGAACACCTGAGGAAATATGAGCTGATGATGACTGCTCGTGGTTGTAGCGAACAAACTGACTCCTCAGGTGTAAATAATCCGTAATCCAGCCAAGTAATTTGTCAGCATATGGGCCTGTGAGAAGGTTACGAAGTTTGAGGACAAGTTTTTTATGGCATACCTTGTCGAAAGCTTTGGAGTAATCAATAAAGATGGCATCGATCTGTTCATGGTTGTTAAGTGATGAGGCGATGGCGTGCGTGAATTCGATCAGCTGTGTAACAGTAGAAAAACCGCTGCGAAATCCATGCTGATGGGAATGATTCTTGGGAATGGTTTTTTTTTTTTTCAAGTTGTCAATCTCTGGATCAGTGGTTTCAACGAAGCAATGATCATTCACAGGCAAGTAAGCAAGCTGAGCTGGAAGAAGTAAATTGAGCGATTTCTGCCAAGTGTCATATTCTGATTTTCCCAAAAATGACCCGCTCGCCGTACCCACCTTTCTCGCGAGAGAAGTTTTATGTATCTTGCTCTAAGAGAGCGTGCGGGGTGAACTGCGTCTCCGAGTCGCAATATGTGTTACAGAAACACGTGGGAGGTCATTAAATAGACAGTTTGAAGTTTAGTGCCACCATGCATCTTCGTGTGTGTTGTGTTTCCCTTGCTGTCATGGGTAGCGTTAATTCTAGCTGCACTTACGGAATTTCAACAAGCCCTAGCAGCAACGCATCGGAACTTGATTCCCTTAATGACGGGCACGTCTGCACAGGCCAGTAGTTTCAACGACCCCTTTTTCATATTGGACGTGTTTACAAAAAAAAAAAAACACAGATTTAACGGGCTATATGTAGGTTCTTAAGAATAACAGCACACACACGGAATACGAAGACCAGGAAGACGCGGGACAGAGTGATGCCCCGTGCCTTCCTGGTCATCGTCTCCCGTGTTTGTGCTGTTATACATATGAAGTTATGCGTCACCAACTTGCCTGCCAGCAATCGATATTGAAGTGCCAAAGGTAGGTTTTTCGTTTTCAGGCAAAACCTGATTTCACCCGATTCTTACACCTTCAACTTGTTTCAGAAGAAAATCAGGTTAAAGCCGATTTCTTCTCAAATTCCGACACCCTCTCTCTTACACGTAGTTTGGGGGGGGGGTGGCGGCTCATGTGCTACAGCTGCCCGACCTCGGGACCACGAAATTACATCCCGTTGGCTTAAGTTAGCTCAATTGATGTTAAGTTCATTTCACAGGCCACCTGCAGCACTATGGGCGCTATACGACTCTCATTCGTAAATATAAACATCTAAATAAAATCCGAAAAAAAAATCCTGGATTTCGGAATGGTTCAACAAAGAAACAAACAAACAAACAAAAGAAAGAAAGAAAACGATTTCTCCCCGCATATCACCTTGAAAAATAGCACCCGTTTTTTCCACCAGAATGTGAAAAAATAAATATAAAACCCGGAAACGAACAACCCTAACTATACTTGTGGCAAAGCATTCGTGAATCAGTTGGCGAATGACTACGAAAGGTAATTGCACGCGCACATCTTTCTTTATTTGGTCATAAGCTCTTACAGTACGTTATGCCCATTGTGGGTCTCAATTCTAACTTCATGTGATTACGATGTTTACGAACTAGACCGTTCGCCAAATACGTTGTATTGAAAACAATGGCTTAATCGAGTGCACAATGTAAAATGTCAGCAGGTTTTGCGAGGAAGGAGGTGATATTTTAAGCTTGTCAAAGAGATAAACCTGGATAGGTGTAAGCAGATGATAGTTGAAGAAAAATGTAAATACACTCGTTTCTTTTTTTCCTGAAAGAATCGTGCATTGTGAACGAGAACCAAGTCTTTGCAAGGCTTCCCTAAAACAAATCTAGGAAAACCAAAAGACGACGTTGAGGACCACTTGCTACTGCGTTGCTGAGTACGTTCACTCTAGTTATAAGAATGTGTCGACATCGTGCTTTCTCGAAGTAATTGGTTTCAAAATTCATAGCAGAGATACGCTTATTCTTCGTTCTATATACATTTTCTGGGTGGTATTGCAGGAAATTCGTGATACTGACCGACCAAGAGACGTGTACCTATGGTGGACTAAACACACAAAGCTTCACTTTAGAAAATTCTTTTGGCGCTACAGATCCCCTCGTATGTGCATGTAGGTGCCAGCCCCGTTCGCCATCCGAATATATTACTTAAAAAAAAAAAGCTGTCTGCAAACCATCAAGCTGCGCTTGCAAACGAAACTTTAGTGAATCTGCCTCCTGTTCATTTCGTCATGAGCGTAGGAGATGTGAGGTGATTTGACGTCATGCTATCGTTGCGTGTCTATTCCTGGACGGAACAGAATTGTGCCTGGTATACACACCAGTGGCGTAGGCAGGCATGGGCTGACCGGGCTGAAGCCCCCCCCCCCCCCGAAATTTTTCCGGCCGGTGCCCAACTGCCTATCTATGCTGGCCCATCACATATACGAACAAAGGTGTCCACTCGGCGAAGGTGCGGCTATGGGCATTCGCGTCTCTGTTGTGGGCTTAAAAACGAAGAACGCGGCTCTTTCAACTCGCAAAGGAACTTGTCTTGTCACTCTATGGCGGGGAAAGTTGTAGTTTGTCTGCAGGAAACGGTGCTGGCAAACGAGGGGCATATGTCATTTATCGGCAAAGGGTGCTGCGATAAAAGACTGAAAAGGGAGCTTGCAGTCTTTGCAGCACAGCGCCGCAGCAGGCTGACGCTTCTGCAATATGTTGACAATTAGCTCTCTGCGGTGATGGAAGAGCATGGCGAGTCTGCGTACCCGGAAACATGCGTGGCTTTGCTGCGGGTGAAACGTTCGTGGACTACGGTCACAAAGCTAGCGAACCAAGTACAAAGCAAAGTATGCCGCTGTTCCCTGTGCAACGCCTTCTCCTGTGCCGCCCGACCCTTCTTCCCCTCTTATTCCTGTTTCTGTGGGGCGCTGACGCTTTTCGTGCGTTGTATGCGGTCGCGTGGGGAATGTGGCGTACAGTGAATGCGTCTTTTTTTTTTCTTTTTGAGCAGTGCCCCTACATGGATGGCCCAATATAGCTTCGCTTTCGTCATTTTTCTTGACTTACACATGGTAGCAATGTGCGCTCACGGCGTGTCCCCTTCCGAGGACAATGCCGCAGAGAGAGGAAATTTCAACCAACCTTCCGTGTGGACAGCACTGCTTTGCAGTGTTATCCACAAGCAAGTAAGCTACGGAATAACGAGTCGACAAAAAGACTGCGCTGCGGTTCATCGCCGAGCGTGCACAAGGGTCAACAACTCCGCTACCAGCAGGCGGTGGTCGCGACATTCATTCAAGAAAGGGTGGTCATATTCGTATCGTCGCTTTCGCGGCAATATGTCTCAAGGCAGCAGCGGCTCTCCGTTTTCTGGGGAAGCTTATCTTCGCAGCGCCAACAAATGAGCAAGACGTCGAATGCTAAGTCCTTTTCTTCAACTGATTTGTACTTACATGATACCTTATATCCTCTGACAATACAGTGCCTTTTTAATGTGCCTAAGAGATATAGATTATATGTGAATTCTCTGATAACGTTTGAATAGTCCCATGCTATTACTCAGATGAGGTCATACGATGCCTTCTTAATTACAGCAAGCCAGGAAATTAACTTGAAATCATTTCATTTCTTGAATACAACATACAGCGTTGCCGAAATAACTACAGTCACCGAGACGATTGATCGATCAATCAGTACTTGACACAATCCCTGAGTGGCCAATGGGAAAATAATATGAGAAGAAATCTCATTATATCAATTCCTTTTTCGGCTACAGTATCTGGTCGACCAACTCGAATAAAGAAGGCTACATTTTCAAGCAAAAGTGCAAAAGAGCGCAAGAGAACGGGGACAAAAACAAAACACGTACAAAGGACAGGCATTCCAAGCATGCAAAACAAACTTGCCCACATCGAGCCTCTGCTCATTCAAGTAAATAAATTTATCAGGACGCTGTATTTTGAAGAAACTAGTGTTTAGATGCATGAAACAGGAAAATTCCGCGCAATTGTTAATTCAATTCCAAGTTAAAGCACCGAGAAAGTCCTGCAGTTATTCGCCATTGGCATTGTTACAATTCAGGGCTGTATGGACTACCATTATTTGCTTGCCTGGTGTGCGGAATCGGGGACGAAAATATGGCATGTCTGTAACATGTAACTCAATGAACGGGATATTACTTCTCTTTTAGGCGGAAGGAAACTCACTATTCTTGGACCTCGTTTAGTAAGGGAGCGAAATAAGTTATTTACATCAGCCCCCATGTCTTTCAACAGCGACCTAAGTGACAGCGAAATAAGAAAGAAAAAACGTACAAAGCCCGATGAAGGTCATAGCGAAAATATTGCCAGGCGTATAGACAAGCGTGTAAGAACCATAAGAAAGCTTTCTCTTACAAACATTTTTTTAACCTTGATGTGTCTAAATCGAGCGCTAGGCATGTAATATTGTCAACTCAGTGTAGCAAGCGATCGCGTAAGATTAAAACATATGACGTTTCAGTTTGCAAAACCAGTGAGATACGGCTAGTAGTAGTTGATAATCTAGTATTTGTCGATGCTAGTGCTCCATCAAGTGAGTACATTTGTGAACTTCGTAAGTTGAAAGCTTACGGCGAACGTAATTGATACAGGAAATCTTGGACCTAATACCGATCCTTGTGCCATTGTGACGCCCCGAGGGACGTCGGCGGGGCGAGACACGGGCGAGAAACAATCCTATTTTTCGGCTGCCGTTGCGGTCAGAGAATCGCTGGGGCTTTCGTTACCCGCGAGTTTCGCGGAAACCTCGCTTTGACTGAAGAGCTGACGTTTGCGCGGCGGCCACAGATGAGAGTGTGCATTAGGCGGCGACCTTGAAGAAACAGAATGCCAACGCCAAAGCGAACCAAGCGCGATCATAAGTGCTTGAACAAAGCCATCGGAGCGTCCCCGGTATGTTTCGATGACCGTGCGATGCAGTAAGCAGAACTGCTTCTCGGACGCGCACATCTGACCGGCCACAAAGGAGCGACTGCCGACAGGCGCGTCTTTTCACCAGGCACTTCCAGCCTGAGGGCACCTATACGGTGCCAAATTGCTTGCACCTGGAGTGTTTCGGAATGGAAGCGGTGGTAGCTAACGCTCGCTACGATAATCTGTACACAAGTGTAGCCGGTTAGGCTGTCCGACGTCCTGTCCGAATGTCGAGTTTTGTGTATGTTTATATTTAGCTTTTTATATTTTTTGAGAGGAGCTGGTACTGCGTTACACTGTGGAGGCGAGTCCCAAACAATAGTCGCACGGCGGGTTGGACTGGTGCGATTTCTACCGGCGACGTTGCCGTAGACAACCATTGGATAGACGCCCTGGTGAGGCGGGCTGTCAGAGAGAAAAACTCGTCTCGGGACAGAGGACAGGGTGGAATTTTGGAGATTCGGGAGACTTGAAGAGAGGCAGTGACCTTCCGTCGTGTGAAGAAGTAAGCTTCGTTTGCGATCCCTCGTGCAAGCCTGGCCGTTCGGTCTCCAACCTCGGAGAGACGATGTAGTCTTTGCGAGGGCATGATGCGAGCAGCAATGATCAAGGAGAATCCGTGAGCCACGGTGTCTTCGAGGGCGACATCCGAGTTTCTAACAAAGCACCAGTCCACAGGCCGGTGACGAGTCCTATGCGCCGATGGAGCCCACCCAGATAAGCGTTGTTTTCGTTGGCGGCAGCAAGCGCACTTAAGACATTGCGCCGTTAGTTTATGAGCTGTTTTACCCATTGTATCGGCCGTTCATTGATGAGCTTGTTTCCGCTGTTAATTCCTGTGCAGCACTATGCGTTTACGTTGCTCTTTGTTTGCCTTGCATCATTACGTTCGCTACTAATTGTTAATTGTATACTTCGATCATGTTCACATATTAAAATCCATGTTTTGATGACTTAATTAAGCCTGTTGCCTCTTTTCTTCCCGGCCCCAGCACAAATCCGGTTTGGTTAAATGGTTGTTAAGGTGTGTGGCCAGAGGGGGTGAGCGAGTATAGTGGGATTACGTAAAGCATTTCGAACGGAGTCGTAGCGTAGTTGTGGTACTTGTGAATTGTTTCGGCTTAGAACCACCTCCTCCTTTGCGCGAAGTAGGGACATCTCAACATCCCAGAGTTCACTTCAGTGAGTTCCAAATCAGATTTATCCATCGCAACTTGCATTCCGCATCCCTCGAAGTAACTGCAGGATTGAACTGGCGTTAGTCCCAACAGCACCGTGAGATTTTTAATTTATCTGGCTAGAAGTGTGAAGTGGCAAACCACATAGAAAGCTTTTTCAATATTAAGAGATATTTTACCACGTTTTTCAGCTTAATAAATGTGTCAGTAATTATTCGTGAAAGGGTCAGGATTGTGGTGTTTGTGAGCTTAGTGGAGACAAAGCCATGTTTCGGGAGGCCTACAATCTTAATGAGGACGGCATTTTTCTGTAACGCAATAGACTTAATTCTTTTAAAAAAGAAGTGGTAATATGTTCACGCCAGATAGATCTGGAGCGGCTTAGAATCGCAATCGCAGGCGAATCTCTGTTCTTCCTGCAAATGTATGGAAAATTTGGTTAAAGAAGAGCCTGTATAATGTAGCGAACAGGTAAGTTTCGGTGAGGAAACCATAAATACGTAATATATACTAAAATGTCGTCCTGTATGTCTACTAGCATGTTAAGTTGGAGAGAGTCTTCCGGAGTTTATCGGGACAACGCCCCGATCAATTCATAAAGTGTTTCAAAAAAATGTGTTTGTTATAGCGTCATTTTCAGATTACCTACCTCAGGTATGCTGCCCGCTGTTCCTCGCTGCGCCTTCTATCACGAATTCCTTACAGCATTTCATGCGTATGTGTGCATCGATCATTATACTTTATTTTGAAATTATCATGAAGTAAGTAGCGCGCGCAAGTGACGAATCTTCGCAGTGGCGGTGAAATAAATGTCTTTCTACTAGATTTCGTCGATACATTGCCCTCTGTGAAAGTTGTGAATGAGCGAGAGTATCGTTATATCTGTGCTCAGTTGACATGACAACTGAAGGCTGAAGTATAGGTCGCAGATGCTGAACGAATGTATACTCACTGGGCGACGGTCCGCGCAAATGCGTCACGTGCATATTTTCGTTCGAAAGTCCGAAAGTATATATATATATATATATATATATATATATATATATATATATATATATATATATATATATATATATATATATATATATATAGACACACAGTGAGGCTTCGGCTCCGTCCCTCCTGTCCGTCGAAAATTCCGAGCCCCCCCCGAAAACAATTTCTGGCTACGCCACTGATACACACTATCCACAAAACTCACATTTCACATGGTTAGACAATGGCATAAAGAAGGCCTTATCGTGCAAGAATTTTTTTGATGCGGATGGTCATGAACAAATGCGAGGTAAAGTCTGTCTGATCGCTCGTATGCGCACTCTTCGATATGCCGCCGGCGTACTCAGGGGCTGCCATTTCGCTATCGCAGGTGATTGCGGCCGAGGGAGAACAGCGCGCCTCACGGTCCCTGAAAGAAGCCGCCGAGGTCATCGCGGACACGCCGTCAGCGCTCCAGCTGCGGTACCTGCAGACCTTGGCCTCCATCGCAGCGGAGAAGAATTCCACCATCGTGTTCCCCATCCCCATGGAGCTCTTCTCGGGCTTCATCAACAGCGCGAGCTGCCACCCCAGCCACGCCAGCGGTGGCGGTGGCGGAGGGGGCGACGTTAAGAAGGACCTCGAAGCATCCGCGTAGCAGAGGGCCCGCCAGTCCCGTTCCAATAGCCTGTTCTGGAGCGGGACGGGCCAGAGGCGGCTCTCGCTTATCCTGCCTCCGCCGCTGCGCCTGAGCGTGCCCGGCAAATAAGAACGTGCCGGGACACGCTGCCTTGGGCCCGCAAAGCGCGCGGCGGCATCGTGGCTGAGAGACACCAGGGAAGGGATGACAGGGCCGCACCGGGCGTTGGGGCGGCACACGTCCACCCTTCGCGTCTCGAGGGACAGGGCGTGTGAACTACGTTCGGGGCAGGAAGAGAGCAGTCCGGGCTTGTCTACCTGCCCTACCGCCCCCGCCAAAGGAAAGCGACTCATCCCCTACCTGCAGAGAGTGTACGTAACGTCCTTTGAAGCGCCCCCGCCCCGCCACGCTGGTCTAGTGGCTGTGGTACTCGGCTGCTGATCCGAGGGTTGCGGGATCTAATCCTGGCTGCGGTGGCTGCATTTCGATGGAGGCGAAATGTTGAGGCCCATGTGCTGTGCAATGTCAGTGCACGTTAAAGAACCCCAGGTGGTCAAAATTTCCGGAGCCCTCCACTTCGGCGTCTGTCATAATCAGAGCTGGCTTTGGGACGTTAAACCCCACAGAACAACATTTGAAGCGCCCCCGAGAGAGAGAAAAGTGATACTTGTTGTACGGGAACGTGTGATGACAAGGTTGGTAGATGATGTGCCTGCTATGGCTAATTTTGTTGTTGCCAGCTTGGCGCAGGAAGGCCCGACGTGCAAAGCACTGCCGGCCTTCCTGCGCGCGACACGTTTCGCGCTGTGTGATCGTCTTGCCCTTTGTCGTTTTGCCGACAAGTTCCGGTGCTGCACCGAATGCGTGCGAAAAGCATCCCACTGTTCTATATAGGTTGGCTGATGCAGGTCTTCGTGTTACGACAGCCATACTAGTGACATGCAATAAGGTGCACAGTGCGGAGCTGTGCTGGCCGTACGCCGTAGCTGAGAGTTATCACCGCAAGACCTTGAACACACATTTTTTTGTTTGCTTTTTTTCTGTAGAATGGCACCGTATAGGTTGTTCTTGGAATGTGCACACCGCGTAGACTATGTACCCATACGTTCCGAATGGACAAGCGTTGTGTGGCTTCACGTAGCAGCCGCGGCCAATGAGATGATGTCAGGGTGCTTCGAAGGGGGACAGCGTTGGAACATTTTACATCCGTCTGTTACAAGCGCTCACTGACGGCGCTCGAAACACACTTGGGAGGTGGGCGCCTTCGTGTGCGTAGAAATACGTTAACTTACGGCGACGCAGCTTGCTGCGAAGCCGTCTTAACGGCAGGATGTCACTCACACTCTGGAAGAATCAGCGCACGCCGACGCAGGCGAAATCCACGATGAGGCAAAGGCCGAACACAGGACAGCGGGACAAGGAACACAGAGGCGAACAGAGCAGGCACATGGACCAGAGAAACATACTCTGTGACCAATTCTTAGCCGCCGACACTGGACTCGCGTCCACTGCAAGGCAGGCTACTTCGCAAACGAAACCGAGGTAGAAGATGAAGAAGAATAAAAAAAAAAGAGTAGTACGTTCTCTGAGATGAGCACATGATTCCAGCAGTATTGCCTTACCTCATTTACGAGTTCGTTTCTTTTACGCTACGTCGCCCAACGTGCTCCATTTGGCTGAGAGGGTGGAGGAAAAGAACTCAAGGCGTACTGCTTCACAATGTCTTATCCCTTTGGATGCATTCGTTTCCGACATGCTTTCGTTACATTTTGTTGCTCAATGTGTTGCTTGTGAACGTCTCTCGTTTATCTATTCTTCTACAGCAAGGCGCACTATTCAAAACGCAGGTCGTCAAATAGGTACGTCGATATGGGCTATCGAAATTCAAGGATATTTAAAGCGACACCGAACTTGCCCGTGGAAACCCAATTTTAGCAGAAAGTCTACAGCTGAGACAGACAATTTGTTACTATAGATATTAAATGCACAACTGTGAAAATTCAGTCACATTTCTTTTATGAGCTCGTAGTCGGATGGCGACTTGTTTGTAAGATGTGATCGTGCGCCGTGCCTGTGCCGTGCCTGCAATTGAGCAGGACACGTAAGTTGTCTAATTCTTTCCCCGTTAATCTGAAGCGACTTTATATTGTCGGAACAAAACGAGGGCAAAAGATGCTACTACTTCAAACGCATAATTCATAACTGGTTGTGAGAAATTTGCGACAAGAAACATGTTGCTTTCGTGCAACTGTCTTTCGCATCACGCTCCCTGCATTGTGTTTTTTTTTCCCGCCAAACAGAAAAAAAAAGGTATGGACGGGAGACGCGAGTGAAGCGCGTGCGTTCTGTAAAGTCCAGCCACTGAACTTGATGTGGCGCCGTTCATTCAATGCCTCTTTAACGTTTAGTAACCTATCACTGCCTCTTTGAAACTCTTACCTTCCGCGAAAGAAGAATTGTATGTGCAATGCGGATTTAAAAAAAAAACGAGGGCGTTTACTAAATTTTTCTTGGAATACTTAACTTTATTTGTAGCTGTCGGAAAAGTGGATCCTTGGTACTCCGACTGACACGTCCCGTAACGTATCTGAGATTCAGTTTTCTTAAAGTATTACGCGTGGTCAGTCATCCTCTTGGACGGACCATTTGTACTAGACCATCCATCCTATCTGGAAATGGGCCACACCTTAACCACATTTCTCCTGCTTCCGTTATTTTTTATGCTCCTGGTGTAGTACTCTTTCTTTTAACTGTCCCCGTGGGAGCGTCGGACGAATTTGAGGTAGAAAAAAATGAAACGATAACCGCGCTACCATTTCATGCAGTCAGAGCGCGGCTTACACGAAGCAAGCGGATCACCTTGCCCCATACCTTTGTCCTACGGTGGTCACCTTCTTCATTCTTTTTTTTTTTTTTCTATGGCAAGTTCATCGTTCACGCTGAGCTGTTCGCCGGCGGGTATGTCTTCTAAACGGGTATGTCTTCTAAACGCTCCAGAGGACAAATAAACAGGGCGTTCGCGTGGTCCCAGTCGGTTAAAAATAAAAAGTCTATTCACGTGGCTAATAACTTAAGGACAGCATAAAAGAACAATGAAGAAGAGCGCAGTTGTAAGCAGGAATAACAAGCAACTGCAACTTGTTGTTGCAACTTTCTCTTTGTCAGGTCATGCAAGGCAGTCACGTAAATTGCGCAGTTGTGTATATCAGAAGATGTTTATAAATATGTCATACATCCGAGCTTTTTATTTAATTGTTAGAATTATTTTTTTCTCTATTTCAGTATTCTCATTTCTGGTATGGTGACCCCAAAATACATTTTTTTTTTCTCGTCAAAGGTGTGCTCTTCGTCGCTTGCGAAGCCGCGAGCAGTTCGTGAAACCGCGGAACGAAAACCGGGAACACCTTTAACCCTGCAAACGAGAAAAAAAAATGAATGTGCCCCGTACGCTCCGCCGCCACTATGAATACTGCTACCATTCATAGAATATTTTTTTTAAATTTTTTCCTTTCCTTTATAATTGCTGTAACCTCACGCCTCACCACCCTCCTAGTGGCCCGACAAGAAAGAAAGAAAAAAAATGAGACACGCTCACTACTAAGGCATTCATCAGGGCTTTCCGAGATTAAAAATGCTCGGCGGTCCACACATCAACAGCGCATAGGGTTATGGTTCGCCCTCCGCACGTCTTCTTTGGTAGGGAGAGGCGGCAATTGGATCAACGCACGTCCCGCCATTCACCCTTTATTTTTTTTTTTTTCGTACCGCGTCGTCGCACTCTGCGTTATATTATAC
Source organism: Hyalomma asiaticum (assembly GCA_013339685.2). NCBI lineage: Eukaryota > Metazoa > Arthropoda > Arachnida > Ixodida > Ixodidae > Hyalomma > Hyalomma asiaticum. Next base: position 17,485,540 of record CM023481.1, on the reverse strand, counting down.
AAAAACTTCGCCATTCAAGCCCTCTTGACTCTGCGGGCCAGCGCGCCCGAAGCCCAATTGGCTTCGTCGAGGAACCCCAAAAATAATAAATAAAGAAGATCGTGCGCGACGTCCGGAGCACGATTGTGCGCCACGATCTCTCTACGAGAGACAAACGGCGGCGAGGCGTTCCAGAGCGAAACCTGCGAAGGCACATTTTCCACAGAGTATAGGCATCCTTTCTCCTCGCGGCACATTACGTTTTGCTGCACTAGACTCCAGTAAATCGCACTATATCGTCCATCCAACTTCTTGTTATCTCTTGTATCATATAGGCTTCGTGAAGAGAGATACACCTCCATAGCGACGCAGAGTTAAGCATCATAGATATAACTACGACATTCATATGAGATATTATATATAACTACGGTATATAAATATATATAATATAAATAACTCAGTGTTCTCCGATGGGGGGGAAATGTCGGTGCGAACTTATCAGCTCCGTCTAGAGGTATAGCGAGGGAGTCGGCCACGTTTGAGTTGAAACACGAGGCTTCTTTTTTTTTTTATTTTGGTGCGGGTTGGGAAAGGGAAGATATATATGAAACAGTAGACAAACAAGAAAAGGGCTTGCTTTTTATTGACTTTTTTATGCGTTTACGGGGTAATAATTTTTTGGCAAGCTTAATTACTGTTCTGAGTGTACATATATACTATGCGCTTGAAGTGTACATAATGATTGAGGAGGAAAAGTAAATTAACTCTAATTATTATTTTCTTGCCCGTGTTACTCTCTTCTTCTTCTTTTTTTCCCTGTGAACATAATTCCTGTGTGCATGTGTATACGAGAAAGCCTATAAAGCGAGCGCTGCGACGGCTTGAAACTCGTTATTTACCGATTACTTCATCGCAGCCACACCTACATTGAGGTTGCTTAGCGCACATGTATTATAAAGCCCTGTTGCCGTGTATTCCGGTTCTATGAGAGGATTGCTATATGTTGTACATACATATATATTTCAACCGTTTCCGATAACAAAAGAGTTATGCGGTATGAAACATACGAGACGCAAAAGCTCAATGTGATGCGACACTGTTGTGTGATTGTGCTTGTTAACGTTTTTGCTCCTGCGCCATTTGTTGCGTCTTCGTTGCGTTCCGTCGTGCTTACGTTCGTCGCTCGTAGCCTTCACAAGGCTGATTCGCGTCGTTGTTTGATGGCCTTTTTCGTAATCACAAGCTTACCTGTACGCCCGTCAGTGCACGCTCTTCCGAGACGGGCACGAATCCCTTTTCGTTATTCTATACGCGACATCGCGCTTCCCGAATGGCGCGAAGCAGCAGAAGAAGAAAACAAAGGAACTTACTGAAAAAAACCGGATGATGTCCCTAATGCTGTTGGTTCTCAATTTGGAGGGAGGAAAAAGAAACGAGAAAAAATAGCTCACGCACGCACCGTGTGTTGTTTGTCATTGCTACGCTTATGTGAGATTCGAGATTTTACGGGCACTTCGATGCGCTCTCTCATCGTTAATGTTTTTTGCGCTTTTCTTTGAGCTCTTTCAGCTACGCTTTAAAGGCCAACTGCTACAATATGTTAGACCGGCGAAATATCTTAGTTGTAGAACGCGTAATCATCGAGGAACCCCTGCGCAAAATGTTGAGTTTCAAGAGCCAGCGGAAGCTCCACTTAAAGTTACGCCTTTATTTTTTTTTATGGCAGGACTGATTTTTAAAAACGCTGCCATTATAGCTCAGTGAAAGCGATTCATGAGAAGGGCAAGATTTGGTTCCTCGGCCTGCCCTCAAAGATTAGGGGACGCTGAAGCATTTCGTGGGCGGGGTGTTACTTTACCTCCGTATAACGGCGACCACAAAAGGTGCATACGTTGTGCACTTAGGCGCTGTTTGAAGTTTGCTAACAATGAAACTTTATGTCATTACCAGCCCTGCGCGTACTCGCGAAGATTGCATCAGTGGTACACGCACATAAGGGATTTAGCCGCAGTGAAATTTTGTTGTAGTTGGCCTTCAATGACCCCGGTGTACTGTGCTTTCAGAATGAACATTAATATAGTTCGGGAAATTTAGATATCCTTCCTTTGACTGTCTCTTGAAAACCTACGCGTTTGCTGGTTTTACTCAATGAATGATTCTTGAGCGATTGCTGTGAATCATAGTGGCGAAACGCGCGTAACACGCGAAAATAGAAGTGCACTGACGCATTGACTTGTTTTTCGTGTTACACCTCTAAATTGTCCCCATATCCTAAAAAAAAAGAAAATGAACGACGTATTCAGCCTTTTCAAATCTGTCATCATAATTCCTGGATGCAGTGTCGCTAACCACGCTGCTCACATTCACCTTACTCACAGCTCTCTACAGCGATTCTTGCATGCTGAAATGAGCTAACTAGCGCGTGCTTCATTTTAAGTCATGTAAAATAAATAAATAAAGGACTCCTCGACAGTGTTAACATACAGCTTTGCCACCCCTAGTCATGTAAAGCAGAAAAGTGAGGCACGCCGATCTACGATTTATTCCCGACAAGAAGCCACACACGACGTATATTGTAGTTGTAGCGCCCGTATTACGCTGTCTCGAGACGTTACACGTTACGCCCGTAGGATACGAAGCACCGAATGGTTGGAAGAGTTCGAGCAAAGTTTTATGTTTGATTGACGAGGCAGCTGATCTCGGATCACCTTCCTTCCTTCTTTAATTAAATGTAGGTCGTGAGACTCCTTATCCGATAAATGTTTGTGCCCAGGGCTTTCACTGTCTGCAGGACAGTTCCTACGTGCACACAAAGGCTTATCGGAACCATTATCTTCTTTCTACCTTGCGAAACCAACAGTGGTGATGAATAAAGCGATAACTAGGCACGTCTGCGTACGTTTCAGAGGACAATACCCAGGTGGCAGCGTGCGTGGCGTAAACGAAGGCAGATAATTGTTACTGTGTTCTAGTCGTAACTTACAAGTCAAATGATACCTCGAGGTTTGCACCAGTGACAAATCATTGGAGATGCCACATGCAAACAGGTGTTCTGCCACTTTCCCTTTGTTCAGCGACTGCGGACAAAGGTATCTAGTCAAAGCGTACAAAATAATCGGGAAGGTATCCTCGGTTTTATACAAAGCTATCAGTGGCGAAGCTATTTCATTTAAGTACAAACAGGAAGGGTCTGTCTTCGCAAACACAATTAAAAAGAAAAACCCTGGCAGTGCCCATGTTGAGAGCATTATTTGTCACGATGTGACTGCATACTCTCATCGGCGTTGAGCCATTATACTTAACAGATCGTTTACTTTTCTTGGGACCAGACTCTCTAAACATTCTTTCTTTTTTCATTTACGTCCTTTCTGATGGTCGGTTGTTTGCAGTCGTTCGAGCAGCGAGCCACGTCCATCACGATCGAGATCGCGACGGGTAAATTTCCACTAGGATATGCATGTGGGCACTGACAACGAGTGCGGGAAAAAAAAAAAAAGGAAGAAACACGAAAAACGAGAATCACCTGCAAATACCACAACTGTATTCTTTGAAAGCGGTAGACATTGAGGACATGGCATTGTTATGGTCAGTGCCTGTGGATTAAGGAGCGACTGCTAACAAGATAATCCACGATCTGTCACACTTCGCGGGAGCTTCGCTGGCAGTGAACTCACCATGTGGTTACCGCGAAATAATGCTATAAGGGTGACGTAGATTGCCGACGCACCACCTAGCGATCCGTCAAGAATTGCAGACTAACAGCTCCTGCAATGTAGTCCCAACAATGCGTTCCGCTCTTGGGGATTCGACGTGTCTTCAACGTGTACAACTAGACGGCCGCAATTTTCCTCGTAGCGTGAAAAAAAATTATTTCCACTCGTGAGAGCGCGAAAGTGGACATTGCCATATCGATGCCCACACGCAAAATAAATTTTTCCGGGTTCTCTTCCTGTTACTCGTCGCTTGCTGATGTCAACTAGGTGCTTCTTACGTCGTTTCGGCGTGTCCCGGGAATGGGATTACTTATGTCTGCATTTGCGGCACCGTTATACATATTCGCTCTCGCTAAATTTCATACATTGTATTTACTGCCTTTAAACTGCACTTATGCTCGCGACATTACCTTGTATTTCTCTCGCGTTCTTTCGTCGCGTTTTATTTGTGTCTCGTTTTTTTTTTTGTTAACGCATATTGATGCTCGTCAGAAGAGTATTACACCAACATACGCCGAAAGGCTGCGACGTACGCGCTATGCCTTCGCTCGTATTGACTTTCCGTTGGACCCTTATAAACAGTGTACTCATCACTCTTGGAAGCGCGTTTCATTAAGTTCATTGTCGTTGAGACAGTGTGCTCTATGGATCCTAGTGTAAGCCCCTGTATTTTTTTCCCCATCGCGACCTCTATCACTTGGTGAATGCTGTGCAGCCACTTTGCCTATGAAAACTGCAGCGCACCACTGAAACCGATATTAGCTCAGTTCTTGTGCTTCGAAAGAAAGATTCGCAGACCTTCTTTGGTCAATTGCCTAAATTTATAACTGGCACCTCAGACTGTGCCAAATAGAGGTAATGATGACACGCTTTAAAAAAAAGCGCTGCAAGTAATCTTTTGAAAAAAGTGTTCCCAATATTCGTTGTTGGGAATGGCTTTTTTTAGACATCTGGAAGATTTGGAAGTATTTCTTACATAGAAGTGCCAAAAAGAAGAAAACATGGTACACATTAAAGCTTGCAGCGTAAGTTTACGTGTTCAGCCGTATAATTCATGGAGTGTGAGCAGCAAGGGAAAAAAAATCATATCTGATGTTATACTGTCTACTGTTATTTCGTTCCTTGTGATGTTTGCTGTGCAACCTGCAGAAAAAAAAAAGATTGTTCGAAATGATGTCGCCATTAATAGACACACAACTAGGTTTCATGTCATCGAAGGCAACCTCAAAATGTCATTTGAGTGGCGCTGAATGGAGTGAAATAAAAATGGTAACGTCGTATATACGCAAAGCTTGCGTCGTATCACTCATTTTGTCACAATGTTTCGCAATTGTCATCACCGAGGCGACGTCGGCATTCCTCGCTCATCTGTTTTGCCACTGTACGTCTGCGAAAGGGACAAGGCTGACAAGAAGACTGCGCACATGAAGGCAAGAATGCAGGTAACATCTTGCATGCACGGAAAAATTCGAGTGATTGCAAATTGACGCGAATGAATTGTCATTCGTTGCTTCTCTGTTTGCGTCGAATCAGAAGCGCCTGCCCGAGACGCCGCGCTTCTAGTTCGAACGCGGGCGCGCGCGTAGCAATAGCTCGCTTGAGCAACATGATGCACAGCAACTGTATTGTCCGCTGTATCTCCTGCGTCGGGCTTTAAAGGGACACTTAAGCGAACAAGTAAATGAGGTTATTCTGATAGACTCTTCTTTGACAATTCTATCGTCGTTTATTTCATCGTCGTGGGTTCAAGATTAAGTGAGAAAATAAAGGTCGACGTTTCGTTTTTACATTTCGCGTAGAAAGCTCTGCACGTCAACGCAAGCATGACGTTACGTATTTCAGTCTCTTTTTTTTAGTATTTTGTCCGCATTGCTTGCACGGAATTTCGTGAAACTTGCTTCCATCTTGCCCCATACGAACACATGCGATTGAATTTTACCAGCGCACAATTATGTGAGCACTAGCGGACGCTTTCAAAATCTATGACGTCACAGAGGGTTGGTGCGGGAACCTCAAGGTGACGTCCCCACGTGTATTTTCTTTTTTCGGGGCGCTTTTTTTTTCTTACCAAGTGTGTTCTCGCTGTAAGAGTGGAACTTTTGGTATTGTGAGAGTAATTTACTGAGAGGAGAACAGTCGTCTTGCTCTTTAGTAGTGTCCTTTTAATCATTTCATTTAATTTTATCGCTTTAAAAGCCCAACAGGGGCACTACATAAGGGATGGGGTTACATACGTTCATTATACATTGGTTAGAAATAACATGTGAACAAGCATTATTAAACATGACATTGATAATATGGGTACCACGTAGCCTACATTCCCATGTGTGCACATTTAAATAAGATAAGTATGGGTACATGAGTCTGTAACATATACAAACAGTCGGAACGATGAAAATGACATCCAGTGGTTTTTAATCTGAAAAATGATGAGATATTTTTGGTATGAATGCGGGCTTTAGAACCACCATTGCTGTTACAAAGACACCGATGGAAAGTACCCTCGCTCTCTCGCAACCGGTGCACGCGCTGTGGTACCGCAACAGCTGTTAGGTGTCGCGCTGCTGGGCAGGATGTCGCGGGCTGGATTCCCGGATACGGTGGCAGCATCTCCGTAGGGTCGAAATTCCGAAACGCCCGTGTACCAGGGGCGACAAACTCTTCCCGATGGTCATTTTTCCAGATTAAGGGTGCGCGAATGGGACCATTTCTCGCGCGAAATGAATTGGATTATTGATCTAGAGCTAATTAAATATTTTTCGAATGCTGCTAGGTTAAATTGCAGAAAGAAAATATACTGCGAAACATGAACAAAAAAAAATTAAGATAAACAGGTAATTCCTTAGCGCGAAATGCACTTTTACGAAGTTGTTTCACGAAATAAAAAACAACAGAAGGGCAGTCCACGACAGAATTGTCCTGTATAAATTAGGCAGTGTGATGCCCCTGCGTCCAGACGTTTCAGTGGAGTGCAGCATACGATACTTGATCGAGCGTAAATGACCCAATTTTATTTCAGTTCAAAAATATGAAGTTGGAGAGCCCACTTACAATGGAAACAGAAACATGTACTGCCAGTAAAAGCGAGCAAACAAGAAACGAGGTACACTACGGAGCGGTTGGAATTGTACACTTGCCTGACAGCTCTACCTGTAGCATATGGTTCTTCTAGGCGCTTCTTCGAAATATTTTCTTTTAACACGAAAGGGTTTGATGCCGGGTCCACCGCGACCCAACACGTCACTGCCGTAACGGATATGACGCAGTAGAATAAATTTGTAGGCACAAGAACGAAAAACTTCTGTTCATGCGTTGGGAATTGAACTCAGAGCCCCCTGCTCTATGACGAGAGGTGGCCGGTGCTCTACCACTGCGCTAACGCCGCACGTGCTCGATGACGTACGAACGCGCTTTCTTCTCTCGTCCGGTTCAGCGCGCGTGCATCGAGCACATTGCCTGGAACGCTGCCGCCATCCAGGAGAGGCAAAGGGAATCACTGCAGCTTTACTTCGCCTCTCCTGGATGGCGGCACTATTCCAGGCGCGTTCCAAAGTCCGTCTCGATGCATCCGTGCGGAACCGCGCGGGCATCGGAAAGAAGCGCGATAAGGAAGAACATGCAATCGCTTTCGCACAGCTTCGAGCTGTGCGCTGACAGTGCAGTGTTCGAGCTCCGGTCACCTTTTGTGGTGGGTAGCGTTCCCCCGCCGACCAATCTTCGAGCCTGATGGCAACAAGAACACTGCGGCGTTCGACTCCCAAGCACGGTAACGATGTTGAGGGTTCAATTTGGCGCTAGTAAATATGATCAATACCTTTGTCGCGCGCTATTTACGATCGACTGTGTCCATTTATTACGTAAACTACTTCAGTTACCACAAAGAGTTGGTCCTTGATGTTATGGAGGCGATTCGTGAACGTGGGTTCATCCACGTGAAACACTGCCGCACGAGCGAAACACTGACAGCAATAGGCAAGTTCACCTCGAAGTACATTAAACATTCGACTGCTTATGCGAAGACACATTTCACTTTCGTGTTATATCGATTCCGTTGACAGAGGGATCAGCTACATATTTTTAGCCGTTGTTGCGCGCGCCATAACCTCGGTATAACGAAAGGCTCGTTTAACAAAACTTGATACTGGGCTAGATGGTGCACATTCATTATCAGGGTAATGTAGGCGCAGGAACAACACTCACAGTGACACGAGGAGACAGGACAAGCGCTCATTACATCTTGCACAATGTTCTGCCATATTACTTCCCCCGTTCTTAACTGCACGTGCGTGTTCCATTGCCCGGTAATTGAAGCAATGACCCGTTTGTCCTATATAAGATACACCGCACGCCATTGGTACCTTTAGCGCTTGTCCTGTCTCCTCGTGTCACTGTGAGTGTTGTTCCTGCGCCTACATTACCCTGATAATGAAAGGCTCGTGATAACGTACAGCCGGACTTTTTTTTTTTTAGCGTCCTACTGCCCTGCATGTATCCCTATTACACAGCTCCCATTAGGCTCTCAAGGCCATTAACTGGGACTCGATGAATACGAAATGCTCACCGCAAAAATTTTCGTGTTCTCAAAGCCAAGCACACTGCAGAACGCTTTGTTGGTCAACTTTAGTGAACCACGCCTTTCTGATGCGATGACGCATACTAAATGTCGGAAGGGGTGACGACAGTCACGAGACATAGCAGATTTCATCCTTCATTACAAAAGCGCGCACGTGCTGTGTTATTAAGAGCGCTAGTGTAATCGCCCACATCACAAGACATTATGGACGACTATTTAGAGCTGAGCGACGTGGCTGCTGCCCTGAGAAATAATCAATAAGAACATGCGCAAAATGTGTTGCGACATAATATTTCCGGGTCTTCGAATAGATAGAGCAGCGAAAGTTACCTGCGCACGCAGTCTAAAAACAAAGACTGTTCGAAAAAAAAATATTCGACAGTTCGAATATTGGTAAATCCTTCTAGAGCTTTTCTTCTAGAGCTTTTTTCGATTTTGTTCGCCACTACCTCCTTGCAGCAGTGGCTTCCACTGTTGCAAGGAATAAGAAGATATGGCTGATCCCTATGACTTCTGAGGTTTTACGCCTCAAAACAATGATACGATTATGACAGACGCCGTAGTGGAGGTCTCCGGAAATTTCGACCACCTGGGGTTCTTTAGCGTGCACTGACATCGCACAGCACACGGGCCTCAACATTTCGCCTCCATCGAAATGCAGCCTCCGCGGCCGGGATTAGATACCGCGACCTTCGGATCTGCAGCCGAGTGCCATCACCACTAGACCACCGTGGCGGGGCATCCCTCCGTTACAGCAATCGGTGCTTACTTCGCCGCGTGGTCTATTACTGCTCCTGCATGGAAACGGGTGCCCGGCATTCTTTGTGTCTCTTATGCAAAAAGTGCGCAGCCTCGGCTAGGCCGTGCAAGGCCAGATGATAGCGAAGCTGGCCGGTAGTTTACTGAAAAAGGTAACTTATAGTCGGTGGGATATTTTGGCGGGCACATGTCACGCGACATTGCGTTAAAGGATTTTGGCGGAAACATGTCACGTCGCATTTTATTGGGTGATTTTGGTGGAAACGTGTCACGTGATCACGCAAAAGCACGTAACGCAATGTCACGTCACATGTCCCCGCCAAAATCAGGTAACACACTGTCACGTGACATGTTTCCGCCAACGTCGCGAAACGCAACGTCGCGTGACAGGTTTCCTCCAAAATCACGCAACGAAATGTCGCGTGATATTGAAAGATGCCTGATAAATTGCGGCTAGCTTGAACAGCTTCTCTGTTAGAACTGGCACGACAAAGTTTTTACGGTTAGCTTACGCAGCTTCGCTGCTAAAAACGATTGACGTTTGTTTGCCACGATCATATTGTCACGGCACTTGTGGAAAGCAAGGTGTAGAAAGAAGAAGAGGAAGAAGAAGAGTTCATTCCCTGGCCTCGCTCCATCCTGTTGTTCGGCTCGCAGCCTCCGGAATAAACGTCACCTCTTAAACGACTTCGGCCTCGTAACATCTTGGTGGAGGTGCTGGGTACGACGCCCGAACACGGAAGCCCTGCTGTCTTGCCTTCGCCGCAGCCGTCGCCTTGCCGGTCTTCCGCCGTTGCCACTTGACATGTCCACCACCGCGGACGCTTCGACATCGACGCCTGCTGGCCCGTCACAGCCTCACAGGGAGCCACGCCCCTTCGGAGGAAAACCTGGCGAAGACGTGGACGAATGGCTAACTCACTACGAACGCGTGAGTAAAAGCAACAAATGGGATTTAGATACACGGCTGACGAATGTTGTATTCTCGCTAACTGACACCGCACTCGTCTGGTACGAGAACCACGAGGACACTTTGATGACCTGGGACACATTTACTGAAGAGCTGAGGAACTGCTTTGGGGCAGATGCCTCTGCAAAGAAAAAGCGGGCCGAGCTGACTCTCGCTGAAAGGGCCCAGCTTGCTGGTGAAACTTGCACAGCCTATATTGAAGAGATACTGAGGCTTACGAAGTTGGTGAATCCGCGGATGTCCGAAGAGGATAAGGTCGGCCATTTACTGAAGGGGATCGCCGAAGACGTCTACCACTTTCTAATTGGCAAGGACAATTTGAATTCGGTGTCTGACGTCATCCGACATTGTCGTACCTTCGAGACGTTGAAGACACGACGAATAACGACCAAGTTCGGTAGGTTGGCCAACGTCACGACGGCAGCAAGTGTTGAAGTGAGCTCGTCGTCGGATGTGATCTCGTCGACAGACTTGGCTTCGACAATACGCCAAATCGTCCGTGAGGAGCTGCTTCGACGTGATGAAATGGTGTCATCCACATCACGTTTCGCTGCAGCCGCGTGCCCTCCGCAAGACGCCGTGTGTGCACGGCCTGCTTCTACATGGCAATCAGTGAATGCTGCGGACGCCGAATTCTACACAGAACCCCATCGTTCAGTGTCGCCCCCCCTCGACGAGGCCCGATCGCCAGCAGCGCTGCGACTTCAACAGCCGCTACCGACGACCCCGGACGGATTATTATGAGGAGGCCAGAGCTGTTGGCCGTGGCTCTTATCCTGACGCACCTGTCTACTTTGAAGAGCCGTTTGTGCGTCGACGCCCGCCTTCTACTATGTGCTACAACTGTGGCGCACCCGGCCACATAGCACGGTTCTGCGAACACCGACAGCCACCTCGATCCGGGCGGCCTGCTAGTGGATTTTGGCGAAATGACCGACGGGACCCCGGAGCACGATGGCCAGCCCACGCGACACCGGACAGTAACTACTGGCAAAGAAGTCCGCGCAACGTTTCACCCGCCTCCGATCGAAGCTTGACTCCACCGTCAGCGCCTCGGTCACGCCGCTCACCGTCTCCACGGCGGCGCCTGCCGTCGCCACCTCCGGGAAACTAACAAGGGCGGCCGATGGGGGTGAGGCCGCTGGGAATTCGCTGCACGAAGATATACCTCCTCCCGTTTTTATGATAAAGAACAAGGTGCGTGTGCTTGTTGATGGGGTGCCCACAATGGCTTTAGTAGACACTGGTGCGACTATTTCTGTGATGAGTCTCGTCTTTAAACAGGCACTACGTCGCAAAGTAATGTTTCGGTGGGATCAGGCGGGAATGTTTGTAGGAGTCGGTGGTGAATCACTGTGTCCCGTTGGCACGTGTACTGTTGATGTACTCTTGGGTGGTCGACATTTTGCTACGGAATTCGTGGTCATCTCTCGATGCACGCACGACGTGATCTTAGGTATTGACATTCTGAAGCAGTGTGGAGTCACAGTTGATTGCCAAAGTGGTGAATTGTTAGTACGCGGCGACCTTCCTTCTGAAATTTTGGAGAACAGCGATCCCTATCACGAGAGTAGCTTTTCTGTTTGTGAAGATACCGTCGTGCCTGCCTTATCAGCTGTCTGTGTTCCAGTTGCTTGCACCAGCTTTCTAACGGAAATGTTTGAAGCCACAGTGGAGCCCATTCATTTAACCTGCGCTAAAAAGAACATCATCGTTCCCCACTGCCTTGTCCCAGTGGAACACGGGCACGCTGGTTTGTGGACAGTGAACTACTCTGCGGAACCTGCGATACTTCCTGGCGGGTTGAAACTCGCCACCTTCAGACAAGATGAATTTCTCGCGGTGGCAACGGTTACAGATGAAGCTGCTCCCAGTAAAGAGACAAGCATTGGGCCTACTGATTCGCGTGTTGTTCGAATGATTAGTCAATCGCTTAGCACCAGTGAGCGCAATGCTTTGGCCAGTGTGCTTTCAAGGCACCTACCTGTGTTCGACTTCGCGCAAAACGCCAATGCTTCGACGATCCCAGCGTCTCGCACGTGCCACAGGATCAATACGGGCACAGCACAACCGATCAGGCAAAAGCCTTATCGGGTTTCTCCGTCGGAAAGAAGGATTATTAATGAGCAGGTTCACGAAATGTTAGAAAAAGGAGTCATTCAGGAATCGAGTAGTCCTTGGGCGGCGCCAGTTATACTCGTGAAGAAGAAAGATGGGACATGGAGGTTCTGCGTGGACTATCGACGCCTCAATGCGGTCACTAAAAAGGACGTCTATCCGCTTCCTCGTATTGACGACGCCATCGACTGCCTGCACTCAGCATCGTATTTTTCGTCGGTGGATTTGCGGTCGGGATATTGGCAGATACCGATGGACCCGGCGGACAAAGAAAAAACGGCGTTTGTGACCCCTGATGGACTCTACGAGTTTAATGTAATGCCATTCGGGCTTTGCAACGCACCCGCAACGTTCGAACGGTTCATGGACACGATTCTGCGCAGCATGAAGTGGGAAATTTGTATGTGCTACCTCGACGATGTCGTCATTTTCGGTCGCACATTCAGCGAACACAATAAGCGTCTGGATGTTGTCCTTACCTGTGTCAAGAACGCTGGATTAGTCTTGAATTCCAAAAAATGCCATTTCGGTGAGCGGCAAGCTTTAGTTTTAGGTCACCTCGTGGATAAAGACGGTATACGACCTGATCCACAGAAGACGAAGGCAGTCGAGGCGTTCCAACGACCGCGTTCTGTGAAGCAGCTGCGCAGTTTCTTGGGACTGTGTTCATACTTCCGCCGCTTTATTAATCGGTTTGCTGACGTTGCTTACCCACTGACATGCCTTCTGCGAAAAGATGCACCATTCCACTGGACTCCAGAGTGCGACGCTTCTTTTCGGCAACTCAAGTTCCTTTTGACGTCACAACCACTTCTACGGCACTTTGACTCGTCAGCACCGACCGAAGTTCACACAGATGCTAGCGGTGTGGGTATCGGTGCCGTACTCGTCCAGCGACACGCTGAGAAAGAACACGTCATCGCTTATGCAAGCCGCTCACTAAGCAAGCCTGAGTGTAACTACACCGTAACAGAGCAGGAATGCCTTGCCGTCGTCTTTGCAGTTCAGAGGTTTCGTTCTTACTTATACGGTCGACACTTCAAGATTGTTACGGACCACCACTCCCTCTGCTGGCTTGTAAATCTGCGCGATCCATCTGGCCGACTTACACGCTGGGCCCTCAGACTACAAGAGTACGACTTCGCTGTATCGTACAAGACTGGTCGGCGTCACGCTGATGCAGATTGTCTTTCGAGGATGCCACTGCCGTCCACAGACTGCGATGCAGACAATTTTGACAACTATCTGGCTGCCCTCACACCTGCTTTTCCCGACCTAGACAAGTTCAAAGCTGAGCAGCGCAAGGACCCCAGCTTGCAGTCATGCTTTCAAGCCGCAGAAAATTCTACGCCACCTCGTCGTTTTTGTGTTCGCGATGGTTTATTGTACAAGAAGAACTACACAGCAACTGGTGCACAACTCCTGCTGGTGGTTCCGGAAAGCCTCCGCACTTCTGTCCTGCTAGCCATGCATGATGACCCTACTTCAGGTCATCTGGGATCAACAAGGACACTGTACCGAACCAAGGAACGTTTTTATTGGCCGAGAATGCGTCAAACCACCGATCAGTACGTCGCCAGCTGCCCCACTTGTCAGCGTTATAAGCATCCCACGAAAGCTCCCGTCGGTCAACTCCAGCCTGTATCACCTCCAAGCTCCCCCTTTGAGCAAGTTGGTATTGATCTGCTAGGTCCTTTCCCACGATCGACTGCGGGAAACCGTTGGATAGTCGTGTGCGTTGACCATCTCACCCGGTACTGCGAGACGGCCGCTATTCCATCTGCCACGGCCGCCGCCGTCTCCCTCTTCTTGCTGCGTTCTGTTATTCTTAGGCACGGACCACCTCGAGTCATCATCAGCGACCGTGGACGTCAGTTCACTGCGGACGTGGTAGAGCAGCTCCTACGCTTATGTGCTTGTACCTTCCGGCATTCCACTCCATACCACCCGCAAACGAATGGCCTCACAGAGCGTACCAACCGTACATTTACCAACATGCTTGCGATGTACATTGCATCAGACCACAAAAACTGGGATGAGATTCTACCGTTTATAACGTATGCGTTCAACACAGCGAGGCACGAGACGACTTGCTACAGTCCCTTCTTTCTCCTCTACGCCCGTCCACCACGTCATACGCTAGACACCATCCTTTCTTTCTCGTCTGCTGATGACTGTTCCATAGCAGAGATTCTCTGTCGTGCCGAAGAGGCTCGTCGGCTTGCTCGTCTACGGACACTCGCTGCTCAAGACTCATCAAAGGCCAGATACGACTGCCGACACCGCCCCGTTACCTATGTGGCTGGTGACCTCGTGTTGTTGTGGACCCCTGTGCGGAAACGCGGTCTATGCACGAAACTTTTGGCAACTTATGATGGTCCTTTTGTGATTATTGACCGCCTGAGTGAGGTGAACTACACGATCGCACGCCTCACCGCTACTGGCCGACGTTCGGCCCGAACCCAGGTAACGCATGTCGCCCGGCTTAAACCATACACCCCACGAGGCGCCAACTGACTCGCCCGGCGGGCTTCGTCTGCGCGGGGAGAAATGTCACGGCACTTGTGGAAAGCAAGGTGTAGAAAGAAGAAGAGGAAGAAGAAGAGTTCATTCCCTGGCCTCGCTCCATCCTGTTGTTCGGCTCGCAGCCTCCGGAATAAACGTCACCTCTTAAACGACTTCGGCCTCGTAACAATATAACCTTATTTACACATTGTGTTTATAGACAACAAAGTCAGCATGCCCTTACCAACGCGGTTTTGTAAGTGCGAAGTCCACTTGACTGTGTTTCAATAAATGCGTCCTCTTTAAATCACTACTTTCCGTGGCGGGTACTTGAAATAAGGGCCCTCGGACACTTCATAACAGGCTCGTAAGGGGCTGCTACTCCAACTGACGCTCTTACTTTGCTGCGTACTCTGCGCCGGCCTGAGAATTGATTTCTCTTGTCTTCTTTGCTACCTCTTTTGTCGTTGATATTATACTATACAAGGAGCACAGCATTACTAGCTCACTGATATATAGCCTCTCAAGCTAATAATAAAATTTCCTTCTGTGAAATCTCGGAGGAGAGCAGAGCCATCTCAGTAAACTGAAAGCTACGTGAACATTAACTTACACTGATGACTGCACGACCTTTATTCACAGAGACAGAAGCTTCATAACCCTGTATACACGCCAAACGTGAACCTTCCTCTGTTATTACATAGATTAGATAGATAGATAGATAGATAGATAGATAGATAGATAGATAGATAGATAGATAGATAGATAGATAGATAGATAGATAGATAGATAGATAGATAGATAGATAGATAGATTAAAAGTTGGTAAAGTTCGTCAGAAAATCCTTCACACTTAAAAAAGCGAGATAGTTAAGTGGTTTCTCATATGGTTTGTTAACTTTCATTGAGTCAGAAACAAAAAAAAAGACTGCAGATCCCACGTGCAGAGGGAATCAAGGAAATGCGAAGCACGCATCTGGAACGTAAAATGGATCTGCGTTGTTGTCTCGCTTTGCCGATTTTGGTACATATGAAGTTAACGAAACGGCCTCAAGAGCACCAAGACCATGGCACGTAAATTATGCCGCTCATGACATGCATGTCAAGATTTTCATGTAACAACCTGTAATTTGTGTTCGTCATGCAGTCATGTTGTAGCATGCGAATTTTCGCATACATTCCGTTAACGAAACGGCCAGGAGAGCACCAAGACCGTGGCATGTAAATCATGCCGCTCATGACAAGCATATCATGATTTTCATTTTATAGCCTGTCAGTTATGTTCGTCATGCAGTAATGTTGTGCCATACCAACTTTCGTTTACATCCCATTAACGAAACGGCCAGGAGAGCACCAAGACCGTGGCATGTAAACATGCCGCTGATGACATGCATGTCACGATTTTCATGTTTTGGCCTGTCAGTTATGTTCGTCATGCAGTCATGTTGTGGCATACCAATTTTTGTATACATCCCGTTAACGAAACGGCCAGGAGAGCACAAAGTAGTAGGCGGCTAGATAGATAGATACGCTCAAGGTCGCCGAAGTTCGCTGAGAAGGGTTCGCATTTAATAAGAGGAGGAGGACGGAAGGAAGGAAAGGCAGGAAGGTCAAAGAGACGCGCATCCGGTCGGTTAAACTACGTAGGGGGAAGGGGATTAAGGTATGGGAAGAGAGAAAAAAGTTGTAAGCATGCGTAACATTACTTGACATGATAAACATCGCTGTCTTCCGCGCACAACAGGAAGTATCGGATGCGGGACCTCTGCCTTACCACTTCCCACTTTCCCACCTCACCGAAACGAAAAGGAGTCGTAGAGGGCGAAGGACACAAACGATGCCCAGCGAGCGGAAGCGAATGCGCATTTCTACGCTATTGGATAGGATGTCTCGCGCCTTGTGTTACATTTATTTTCCCATTGGAGGCTGGTATGCGAGCTCTGGCGCCTGATAATACTAGCTTGTATACGGAACTTGTGGAAAAGCTTTAAAAATAATGATAAGGCCCAGTAACCATTTTGATAAGAATGGCTTCTGCACCACCGGTTACGATGGACGCGGTACTGCAGAGCTCATTTTCCCCACCGGCAGTACGCAAATCGACATAGGCACGAGTGTTTCTGTATTGAGCCACCGTTGTCTAGAGCCAGCGAGGCTGCACGATTTCGTGTCCGTTCACTGCGCCGCCATGGCAGCGGACTGTAAAGAAAAAAAAAAGAGTGGAGGGGGGGGGGGGGGGTTGGAAGCATACCGGGACGCTGCATCAGACGTTTTCTACTCTTCATACTGGGTGGATTTTTGCTGTCGCCAGTCTGTACCATCCCACAGGCAATGACAGCGCCAGTCTCGTCACGGTGACGTAAACGTCTGCGAAGATGTAGACGGAAGAACGGCCATGGATCACCGAACTTTTCACGTCGCACTAGGTGGCTCGTCAACCGTGCAACTAGACGACGCAAAGCGCAGGCCATGAACGCATCGCTGCGAAATAAACTTACATCTCTCTGGAGCCCGTGAGCCAGCCCCGTGGGACCAGGCGGTCCCACAGGGCTGATTATTATTATTATTATTATTATTATATTATTATTATTATTATTATTATTATTATTATTATTATTATTATTATTATTATTATTGTTGCTGTCGTTGTTGTTGTTGTTGTGTCGTCGTCGTTGTCGTTGTCGTTGTTCGTCGTTGTTGTTGTTGTTGTTGTTGTTGTTGTTGTTGTAGCAGTTCAATGGTTCGAGTTTCTTGCATCTCAACTGGTATTGCACTATACGTCCGTGAATAGCTTACCTAGGTGTTTTCGTGAGAACGACATCTCGCGAAAAAGAGAGAGATAGCAAAGATGAGGAAAGGCAGGAAGGTTAACCAGGCGAGCGTGCGGTTTGCTACCTTGCATTGGGAGAAGGGGAAACAGGGACCGGAAAGAAGAAGAGGGGGAGGAGGCGAGCACTGCACGCGAATAGAAGTACGGTTAGACACCAGCACCAGCGTTCCCGTGACCTAGTTAGATTTTCAGTGGGAATCAATTCATAGTCGTCCTGACTTCAGCGGGAAAGGATGATAGAGGCCGAGCCGGTGATAGCAGAAGTCATGTCAGAGCTAAGCGCAGAACTTTTTAGACGCGGACTGGACAGGAGAGTAACACACACACATAGCGCTCGTATGTGTGTTACTCTCCTGTCCAGTCCGCGTCTAAAAAGTTCCGCGCTTAACTTTGACATGTTGCACCATCAAGGCCAGAAGTCTACGAAAGCAAAACTGAAAACACCGAGTTAAGGTTTTCCAGCACTTTCAAAGTAGTTAGGGCTGTCGGAGTCTGTAGCGTACTTTAAGAGAGCGTGTGCACAAATCCCGACCCTGTGCAGGCTCCTTGTAAAAGAACGCTTGGATGTCCAGTCTTGTGTCAAGTACCTCTTTTCAACCGCAAGCAGTGAAGGGGGGGGGAGGGGCAAGTGACAGCAGTGAAATTATGTCAAAGAAATGCGCCATGGATGACAGATACGAGCCGACTTGATAAATAGTAGTACTCACAAAAATGGCAGATTTGAGCCACTGAGTCAACTCCACAGAACCTTTCTTGAAAGTTACCCTTAGAGATGTGTCTATCTTTGTCTTCGTGAATGCGTCATAAATGCGAATTCACCAAGTGCAAAGGTTTCTCATGGTATCCTCTAGAAACGCACCAGCTCATAATAGCAAACGAATAAAGGAAGCCAAAAACCTCAGATTTCGTCTTGTTTCGTTCACTTGCCATTTTAAGTCATCGCGCTTCTAGAAATTACCGAAGCGAATGATGCTCATTACTCTCTGGCGAGCGTTCATTTGTCGAGATTCTCTGATTTTATATTTTAGCGCGCAACGAAACATGTTAAAACAATGTGTCCGGAACTGCTAATTTATTTTCTTTGTCGTATCGAGATAATGAGCCCCCGGTGAGAAGGAACTCGCCCTCTCGGCGTGGCGCGTTCTCCGAGAGGGTCTAATCCGCCACCTGCGCCGGCGTTCAACTCCGAGCACCGTTGCAATAAGGACAACCTTTTCCTGTAGCAGCAACAACCTTTTGCAGCGAGTTGTAAACGTCATCTCGCAACGCAACGATTTCTATGTTTCTAAAACGGTGAGAGGCCATTAGGTACACACTCACACATGATATATATATATATATATATATATATATATATATATATAACAGAATTGACGATGCGCCTCTTAGAGAACGACGGTTTATTAAGTCAACGTTTCGGTCGGAGCCCGACCTTTTTCAAGACATGTAAACCACAGGCCAGTATGGCCTTATATACACACTTTGCCTTGTAGTAAGGAGAGAAGGACAAGGGTGGGAAAGCGAATGAGGGGGTTGAAAATATACGGAAATAATAAAGTAAAAAAATAAAAATAATAAAGATTGCCGGCATCTTCACTGCAACAAAAGATGAACAAGTCACGCAAAGGGAACGCGCACACACACACGCACACACACACACGCACACACACACACACACACACACCACAGAGAGTGAGAGAGCGAGCGAAAGAAAAGAAGAAAAAGAGAAAGGGGCGAAAGTCGGGGAAACAGCGAGAAGGACGAGTGCCGCCCGCCGCGCCAGTGCTGTCCGAGTCCGTAGACATCTACGGACAGTAGACAGTCCGTAGACAGTCTACGGACTCGGACAGCACTGGCGCGGCGGGCGGCACTCGTCCTTTTCGCTGTTTCCCCGACTTTCGCCCCGCCACGGTGGTCTAGTGGCTAAGGTACTCGGCTGCTGATCCGAGCGTCGCGGGATCGAATCCCGGCCGCGGCGGCTGCATTTCGATGGAGGCGAAATGTTGAGGCCCGTGTGCTGTGCGATGTCAGTGCACGTTAAAGAACCCCAGGTGGTCGAAATTTCCGGAGCCCTCCACTACGGCGTCTCTCATAATCAGAACTGGTTTTGGGACGTTAAACCCTACAAAAACAAAAACAACAAAAATCCCCGACTTTCGCCCCTTTCTCTTTTTCTTCTTTTCTTTTTTTCTTCTTTTCTTTCGCTCTCTCTCTCACTCTCTGTGGTGTGTGTGTGTGTGTGTGTGTGTGTGCGTGCGAGTTCCCTTTGCGTGACTTGTTCATCTTTTGTTGCAGTGAAGATGCCGGCAATCTTTATCATTATTTTTATTTTTTTACTTTATTATTTCCGTATATTTTCAACCCACTCATTCGCTTTCCCACCCTTGTCCTTCTCTCCTTACTACAAGGCAAAGTGTGTATATAAGGCCATACTGGCCTGTGGTTTACATGTCTTGAAAAAGGTCGGGCTCCGACCGAAACGTTGACTTAATAAACCGTCGTTCTCTAAGAGGCGCATCGTCAATTCTGTTATAAACTAGCGGCAACCCAAGCTATTTTTGCATATATATAATATATATATATATATATATATATATATATATATATATATATTTGAAAAAAGAGATTCACACGATTAACAAAAACAATATAAGTTTAGTGACGTTGCGGCCGGTGGACCGGCCTTCATCAGAGTGGCTCTGATGAAGGCCGGTCCACCGGCCGCAACGTCAGTAAACTTATATTGTTTTTGTTAATCGTGTGAATCTTTTTTTTTTTGAAAATATTTATTCGGGCTCCGGGAAATCTTCTTTCCGAACTATATATATATATATATATATATATATATATATATATATATATATATATATATATATCCCCTTCAGGCGCGAATTATGATGCACTGTCTGCAAATGTCTCAAATTCGCACAACGTAATTCTAAGGCACTCAATATTACATTCCAAGAAAGAAAATAAAGTAATACGCTGTTTTTTGCGAGTTTTGCTAATTAATCCTAATTAGACAATGATTGATTATTTAATTACTCAGCAGTCAGTCATGTTCCATTTTTATATAAGAATAAGGAAATTTTTGGCTTAAAATGCATGCGCAATTTGTTTTTGGTTGCGTTCATTTCATGCGGAGAAAAATAATACTTATGACGTTGATCCTGGAATGCGGCAAGTCGAACAACCCGTCGAACATCGTAGTGCCTTCACCAAAGTGATCGGTTATGGTCATACTTAGCATATTGAGGTTAAGTCAAGACACGTTGACTATGCAGAAGGTTCAACTGTTGCTATGCGCAATGTATCTTGCCCTTTCTTTCCGACTAGTCTAAAAAACTGGCAAAAACAAGTTGCGCCCACATATGTGGACGTTGCGCCTGAAGGGGATATATATATGTCGTGTGTCGCCTACAGCTAGAGTATGCATCATCCACATGGTTACCACATCAAGATTACCTTGTCTGAGTGTTGGAAGCCGTCCAGAATAGGGCAGCGAAATTCATCTCTGGCAACTACAACTATCATTCAGGTATTACTCTAATAAAACAAGATCTTGCATTTCAGTCACTAGAATAACGCCGCGCCATTGCTTTATTATGTTTATTTCACAGGTACACTTACAGTAAAAAAATGTCACTGTTTGCCGCTTCATACTCCACTGCGCACATCTCGACGCATTCACAACGCACGCAGTTTCATGCGCATTCATGGTCACACACAGGCATTTAACTCATCACCGCTGCCTAGAGCCATTGCACATTGGAACGGTCTTCCTGATCACATTGCATCCATTGCTAACCGTGAAACTTTCCGTGATAACCTGATTTCGTTGCGCGTTATTTAGCATTGTATAAAGTCGTCGCACTTTACTGTTCGTAATATTTGTCTTGTTCTTTTCTTTTATTTCCTCCCATTTCCTTTTTTTTGTTATTTGTTTAGCTTTTCGTGTATTTTTAAGTTTTGTAAATACGGATGCCCCCTTACTCAATGCCCTTCAATGGGCCTGTAAGGAATTTTGAAGACACTACATATATATATATATATATATATATATATATATATATATATATATATATATATATATATATATATATATATATATATATATATATATATATATACAGCGCCCGCTACGGCCTTTTGGAATTTGAAAGGAATGTTGAACAACATCATGCAATCAAAAAAATATATATGTGTAATCGACAGTCTCATCAAACCGCCCCAGTAGAAAGATGTGGGTGTCTTGGTTTGTTGCTTCATATTCAGCACGCTTCCACTGAGAAGCAACGTTTCTCGTAGCCACATTAAAAGGGAGTGCGAAATAACTGTCCTACATAGAAACGAGTCTGGGATACGGGAGAAGACGTGCTCCGGTGCATTATTGATGGCCGCCCTGTAGGCGTTCTCTTTTGTTTCTTTTTTTCTCACCACTTTTCTCTCGCACGTTTGCAATCTGCCCATTACAACCAGAGACGGGCGAGTGGGGACCTGAAAGCGCTCTACGACTTCTCCAGCTGCTGCGCCACGTACTCTTCTGTTGTTCGTCCCACCTGAAGGAGAACGAAGGTTTATCAGAGTAATGAACTGCTGAACACGGCAAACAGCTGTCGGAATGCCGCGCACGTCTGCATCTTCTGTACGTTACATGTATTTCCGAACAACCACTCGGTACCTGCTGTCTACATGCCTCTCTTCAAATGTGGGCTGCTGCATTCGCGACCCGTGCACTAGCGCCAGTCTGCGGCTACGAAGGTAACTGAGGAAGAAAGCGAATGAAGCGCGCATCTCTAGATGGCGCGCCCAACGCTAAAAATGCGAGTCGTCAAAGGGCAAGAAGGGTGCACCAGGCGCCCCAGGCGCACGCTTTCATCCGAACTTGAATGCTGGTGTTCAAACGACGGTTTAATATTGAAAACGGAAATGAAAGAAGAAATCATTGCGTTGGGCGCACCATCAGGATGGTGCGCCCAACTGCTGAACACGGCAAACAGCTGTTATATAACTAGCGCACCATCAGGATGGTGCGCCCAAGGCAATGATTTCTTTTTTCATTTCCGGTATATGTATTGCGGTATTATAATTTTCGGAGTAAGTGTAAAGGAATTAAAGTGGACGGAAAGACAAACCTGCCTTCGGTGGGAACCGAACCCACAATACCACAATTAGGAACTTGAATAACTTCGGCTGTGCTTTCCTAGGCTTCAGTGTTAGTTGGTTCATTCAGTTGTTTCTAACACATAAACGAGCCCTTGACCCCTTCCCTTTCGTTATATAAGTGTAAGACGTAACACTTCAATGATATTCCATTTATTGGTCGACGTTTAGGTCACAACCTCACCTGAATATTAAACTCTCCCCTTCTTGCCCTGTGACGACTAGCATTTTAGCGTTGGGCGCACCATCCTGATAAAGGTCAGGCTGTGACATAAACTAATGTTTGTATATATATATATATATATATATATATATATATATATATATATATATATATATATATATATATATATATATATATAAGAGAAATTTCAGTGGGTCCGTGATGCCGAACCGGCCAAGCCCAACGCACCGAACAGACTACCGATGATTACCCACACCCGATGAAGAACGCCTTGTGATGATGATTATGTACCGATAAGAGGAGCCTTTAGGTGCCCCACAATCTATAATATATATATATATATATATATATATTAATCATATATATCGAAGCGATCAGCCTGTTCGTTTTCAGCAATACCTGTGTGCGAGGGTATCCATTGTGCAATGAGGGACACACCACCCGCTGTAATTTTGCTGGCAGGGCCAGGATGCAGCTTAAAACTGGGGTATCGGCATGGCTTCTCAACAGTCTACTGAGGGTCCGCGAGTATCAAGATCTTTGATCCACTTAATTCTTGCTGCACGTACTCCAGCAGCAAAAGCAATTGCTGCCAGCTGCGTACTTGTTGATGTGGCTTGAATGTGGCATTCTGTATACCTGTATGACGTCAGTCGACGGGCAGAAAAAAGCTGCAGAAATGCATCGAATGTCGTTGCGTACAAACGCGTCGGTATACAGTTTCACATGAGTAAGTGCTTCACATAGGTGACTCTGGGCCAATTGGAATAGTGCAGGAACAGGCTGGCTAGAGTTCTTGCGTATTCCTGCAAGCGACATGTTAATGGGAAAGCCACATTTGTTGCACTCTTCCGCGACTGCAAATGAAGTAGTGTATTGCGAAGTGCCAGCAACATCACTAAATAATGCCGCCATTTTCCCCAAGCGGGAGTGAGGGCGCTGAAAGTGCCGATTGGTGAGTGCTTGGCAATCTGGTGCTCGGTGTAAACGCTCGACATGATTCAAGGCTCTCTGATCTGCTTGCACTTCCGCGGGCAACTGGTGTGCTTCTGTAACAGGTGCCTCACGAGGTATGCCAAGGATGACTCGGCGGGTGACAGGACGATCCCGTTCTAGATGAGATAGAAAACTGGGCGGCACGTTTAAGACCGGCAGGGCATACAACACGCTAGAGATTACAGATGTTTGGACCGCACGTAAAAAGCGCACAGATCAAGCGTCATGTCACCATTTCTCACTTCTCTTCTCTCTGCCCCTGCCCCTTCCCCCTTTGCACTTATTCGGTCGTCGTCTTCCTTATCTGCTTGGGCTTGCTTCACTCCCCCCTCCCTTGTCTTCATCCCTCCCGGGATGATATTTGAAAACGTTTGCTATTGAGGTAGACTCGATGGTGCCGCTAGGTCCCACATACCAGACCGTCTTCAAATGTCCCTGTTGGCTTGCTGTCTTGACAACAGGAAATGACCCTTTCTGATTCACTCAAGAGTTTGACAATCCTTTGCGAACCAGCACCAAGTCTCCCACCTCGTTGGTAACGTCGTGTTCTGTTTTTTTTTGTTTTTTTGTCGAAATTCCTTTTCATCCTTTCTCTGTACTTTCTTCGCTCTTCCGTGAGATGGACCGTTGCAGCCAAGGTTCTTGGGCCCTGGCCATGTGCTTCGATGGCTCAGAAGGCGACGAAGGTGTAGATGACGTACCTGAAGTCGACAGGTCTCTGCGACCGCCTCTAGAGACTGTACTTGTGCAAGTGTGCGCGTGATTGGGCTCTTCTCTCTGTCTTCCTCTATTCTTCATTCTATTTCACCCCTTTATCCCTTTCCCCAGCGCAGGGTAGCAAACCGGACGCGCGTTTAGTTAACCTCCCTGCCTTTCCTTATCCCTCTCTCTCTCTCTGGTACCTGCACTGTGCTGTCGTCTGATCGCAGCCGTTGCCCCTAGCAGACAAGGTGACGACGCACTTGAATAACGACTAAGATTTGCGCCGCGTAGAGGCAACAGTACGGCGTCAAGAGGGGCGATCATCAATAATTACAACCAGGTAGCGGTGTTGTGGCACCCATTGTATTGGTGTCTCTCAGAGGTATACAGCCGGCTCATGCTTCGACGAGCGCGTTGCCTGGGATGATAGACAATCGCGGCTGACTGGCTGGCGATATTTGCAAACCAACTTCCTCTAAGTACTTTGAAGTAGCATTCAGAGCTAGCTGCAGGATTTCACGTAGACGTCGGCCATGATGCGGAGGACCGCTTATCCACAGTACGATGTCGTCAGCATAGATTGCTATGCCTATCGGAAAATCACATTCTTGAGGCAATCGGCTTGGAAGTGCAGCAAGTACGCAGTTCAAGAGAAGCGGCGACAAGACACTGTCTGGGCGAGATTCGCTTGTTGTTCCTCCAATGCGAACTTTCATGTTGCGCTCCAATAGAAAATTACGCACAAAATGAGGCAGTCGACCCGAGATTCCGGCATTCATAAGCGCAAAGATGATAGCCGTATGTTGAACCGAGTTAAAAGCCTGCTGTATGTCCAAGAAAAGCATATAAGCAGAGTGCTTGTTTGCTCGAGCAAATTCGAGCGATGAGACAAGATCTGCTAAGCTGTCAAGGGCTGAATAGTGGTGACCAAAGCCGCTCATGACGTCAGGAAATAAATTTAACCCAAGCAGTCTGTCATCTAGATGAAACAGGACCTTTCGCTCCATCAGCTTGATAACATTGGAGGTCAGTGATGTCGGTCGGTACGACTTTAGGAGTTTGGCAGGGAGCCCTGGCTTCAGGACTGGTATCACTACCGATGATTTCCACTCGTGGGGAGTAAGACACGTCCGCCACACTTCGTTAAATACGTCCGAGATGTTGTCATGAAAAGCCTCGATGTTGCGTAACGCTTGGTACGTAGTACCGTCTTCACGAAGGGCACTGTGACGCTTGTAGAGGCTGAGCGCGGGACGCAACTTACAGAGAGTAAAATCTCATTCATCCATCTGGCAGGCCGCACCATAGCAGAGACTTGTGGTACTCTGACTTGTCATAAATTAAAGGTCATTGTTGGCTTTGCCGCTTGACAGGAGACACGAAAAGGTCAGCAAATGCTTCCGCGCAAAGTTTCGGAGATTGGCCAGCCGTAATGCACACAACAGCGGTCGTGTTCTTGCACACCTCGGGACTGAAAGCTTTCAGTACGCGCCAAACACTTCCAGAGCCATTCACCGTGTGTAAAGAACTACACAGGCTGCCCAGCTCTTTTGGAGAAGTGTGGCCCCGTATAGCTGCATCCGCGGTTATACTCCGTGCAACCAGAGCCTCTTTTAGAGCGCTGCGCACTCCTATGTAGGCACGTCGTCGACAGGCGCGTAGTCTCAAGAGCTTGAGATCTGGGTTTAGTTTATCTATGGTTGGTGGTTGGTTTGTGTGTGGGGTTTAACGTCCCAAAACCAGTTCTGATTATGAGAGACGCCGTAGTGGAGGGCTCCGGAAATTTCGACCACCTGGGGTTCTTTAACGTGCACTGACAACGCACAGCACACGGGCCTCAACATTTCGCCTCCATCGAAATGCAGCCGCCACAGCCGGGATTCGATCCCGCGACCCTCGGATCAGCAGCCGAGTACCATAGCCACTAGACCACCATGGCGGGGCAGTTTATCTATGGTCCGTATTTGTCGTAGCGTAGTTTGTTTTAGGCAATCACTCACCAGTTTGAATAACTTGTGTGATGGGGCCTCTGAAATCAGCTGGCGGAACTTGTTCCAATTTGTCACTGTGTAGCCCGCAGTCTGACGGCCGCGAATGCGTTCTGGTACCAACCAAAGTGGTAGGTGATCCGAGCCCCATGGGTCAGCTTCTCATGACCTGGGCAAGCGCACGTCTCTCGTTCATAGCGCAAGGTAGATAGCGGATTGCTCCTTTCCCCTGCGAACAAATGTAGATGAGCTGTCAGTTAGTGTTTGTAGGTCATGCCTAACAATTAGCTCGTCGATCTCTACAGCACGGCTGTCACGAGAACACCAGGGAGGATGGTGAGCATTAAAGGGAGCCTGAAACAGTTTTTGTGATTTTGTACAAATGCGTTGCACCGATAGCCCGAGTCCTTCTGATCATTAGCATAACAGTATAAGCACTCTGTGTTAAGCGTGTAATTTACTACAAAGCTTTATATGCGCACATTGTGAGACATCGACGCGACTCCACTCAAAGCGTTTTCAACCACCCCTTCCCACGGGACATGCGATGGGTGCCACGAAGCGCAAGCCACGTGACGTCACGAGCACCGAAGGGCCAGCCAACGCTATTGTCGCGGCATATGGCGGCGTACACATGAGTCGCCGGCGCACTATTACAGAGGCTAGCACTGTAGAGGCCGGTAACCTCAGTAAAGACATCGCGGCGCTATGTCGCTACGGAGGACTCGGCACAGCGGCTGTCGTGGGAGGCGCAGTCGTCGCTAGCGCGCACTCAGCAGCTGGTCGAGTTGAGTAGGAACAGCAGTGGTAAGGAAGAAAGCGACAGAAATAAGTCCATAGCTGCCTTAGCGCAAGGTGCTTGCCTTTATTTATCGTGTTAACGATTTCACATTTGTGTTGCCTAATCAGTGACACAACGTCGAAAAAACGTTTCAGGGACCCTTTAAAGCCACCACACAGCAC
Organism: Hyalomma asiaticum; assembly: GCA_013339685.2. Classification (NCBI taxonomy): domain Eukaryota; kingdom Metazoa; phylum Arthropoda; class Arachnida; order Ixodida; family Ixodidae; genus Hyalomma; species Hyalomma asiaticum. The sequence continues at coordinate 17,458,098 of CM023481.1, read as the reverse complement.
AAATGACGAGCCACACGGCGAGGCTAATCGCTCTAGTGATGAGGTGTCTGCAGATCGCGTCGGTCAATAATACATGCTTGCCACAGTCGTCGTCGTATCCCTGAGGCTCATAGCAACAGATGTAGTACATTTACAGCCAATGCTGCAAATGTAGGTCTGCTCGTACGTAAACAACGTTTTGGATGTACTTCATGGATGCGAGGCGCCCATGCACTGGTCTGACGCGCATGCCGGAAATGTGCATCGAGAATAGCTGTGGATGCCTACGGAGCCTGGAAGTCTGAATAATACCCCTGTCACACGAGGCCACTTAAGTGCACTTCGAGAGAGTGCACTTCGCCGCTAGTGTCATTCGCACGCTGACACACGGGAACGTTAAGTGACACTCGCTGCGAAGCGCACTTGCAGGCGAGTGCATTCGCCGAACTCACTTCGCGGCGACGGAGTGTCTAGCCTCGGTATCAGTGGCTTGCAAACAAATACGCTAATGGACAACGCGGCGCCCGTAGTATTTTTAAAACATTGCTTTCGTTATTAGAAATGTTGCTATGTATTAAAACAAATCATATTTCAACAAAAAATAACCTCGCTATTCTCATATTCCCACTCTCGGGCAGTTTGCGGCAACGTCCGCTAGGGGAATGCACATTTCCAAAGCACACTTCTCTTTCTCGTGTAGCAGCCGTGTGAGTGAAGTGCACTCTGTGAGCGTAAGTGCACTCGCTCAAAGTGCACTGAAGTTGCCTCGTGTGACAGAGGTATTAGACGTTGTTGAGAATTACCACGGAATGAGGGGTCCTAAGAAAATGCTCCACCCGGACGCTAGGGCCAAAATTTCACCGCGACGCTGCCAAAAAACATGCACCCAATCTACAACGTTGAAAGGAGAAAATGGCGCACTATAGCAATCCTGAAAAACCATGGCACGAGCGAGAACGCCTCTATTCGTCGATGCGGACATGTATCCGAGGCAGAAAGCTTTCGCCGCCGTGGCGATCGACATGAAAGGAGAACTAGCGTCGGCCTGTTCAATCAAAGCCAGGCACTCAGAAGCCGCAGAGGAAGTTGCCATTGCATTAGCCATACTCAGTAGAGGTTACAACAGAATTATCAGCGACTCCAAACCAGCATTTAAGGACTACACAAGATGGTGTATCTGCGGCGAGGCGGCCACGATCCTAAAAAGCAAGGCGGCGGATTTCAAGAATGGAGTCATTACACCAAAATACGTGAAGTGGATTCCGGCGCACACGGGAGAAAATGAAGAGGACCCAGCCACCGCCCCCCCCCCCTTCCAAGCTGGAATCCGCGGCTGGGACGACTCCGGGGGACGTAGCTGAAAACGACAAGGACAGGCTGCTCACATTTTACGACATATTAACACACTACAAGAAACAAAAAGAAATACACCCACCACCCCACGAAAAGCTAGATAGGTCACAAGAAGTAGACTGGAGACGTCTCCAAACCAGAACCTTCCTAATCTCAGTGCACCTGAACCGCATTTACCCCATGCAATTTCCCGACGCTGGTTGTAGCCTATGTAAACACGAATACGCAGACATAGAACACATCCTATGGAAACGTACACATATTACAAACTCTTTGCCCGTAATAAGCCGGACCACCTTGAGGAGCGTTGGCTCGATCCGCTGCCCAGCTCAGAATTACAGGACCAAGTATGGGCCATCCAGCAGGCCCGGGAGACAGCGGGAAGGCTAAACCTCACCGCGAGCACCTGGGTGGCCTAGGCCAGGGCGACTATCTGCAGGTTAGTCAAGGAAGTTGTGTCCTCCTCCTCCTCTTTCTCGTTGTTGAGGAAAGTCAACTTCTTCGGGTACTTTGGGCTGCCTTATGTTTGATACATAAAGTTTACCGGGTATTTTCGTTTCACGTATAGCCGCAGATTCTCCCTTGCATTGTAGTGTTTGAGAATGGTTCTATATAACGGATAATTCGGTTTATGGAAGGTTTATGTAGTCGGGTTTGACTCTCTCGCTCACTCTCTCATAATCAGCGGCGCAGTAACTTAGCAACACAGCACTTGGTTCGCATCCTGCGTGATTGCTTTCGTTTCGAACGACGGAATGTAACCGATTCATTAACCTTTAAGCAAAGCTATTAATGAGGCTACTTGGGTCATGATGGCTTAACAATGCACTTTTGGCTGGTTCACACACACACACACACACACACACACACACACACACACACACACACACACACACACACACACACACGAGGACATTGCGCTGCTTCCTGAGCGGACGAATGCGCGTCATGTCATGCGTGTGTTTTTGACAGCGAAACTGTTCAGCACGACATAAAAACGGTTGTCCCTCCACAAAAAAAAAAACTCACCACGCCATTGCCTAGCAACCGTCGACGCTACAGCCGCGCACCACCTAGGCTCGCCTGGCTAACGCGACACTGGTGGGACGTCATGCCAAGCCGCGCATGCATCGAAGCAGTAGGAACGCAGAAGCCGCCGCCAAGCCGTGCTCACCAACGGAACCCGCTGCGCCTAGCTACATCAGCAGCTGGTGTGACGTCAGCAAAACCGCGCATGCGCCGTGCCACAGCTGTGTAGGAGCCGCGTCGAAGCTGTCGAAATAGACTACGGCTCCTTCATTCCCTTTCTCCGGGCCCCAAGGACGCTGAGCCGGGCTCCCGGCATGGGCTGCAAAACATAACTTCCCTTCCTTAACTGAATCGATGAACAGATCGCAAAATACGATTTAGAACAGGGAATGTCGCAGGAGCCAACGTTTCGACAAGCGGACTTGTCTTCATCAGGGCGGCAACTGCCTTCTCCAGCGTTCGTTCACGTGCGCCTTTCCACACTCTCCCCCGTCCTAAGAACGAGGGGAGAAGAGCAGCACGTGCGAACAATAACAAAAAAAGGGGGTAGGGTGCAGGGGAAATTGGGTGACAGGTGTTAGCGTGACTAATATAAATGGCAAGAGCGAAAGCTTCCAAAGAATCCGCTCCTTGCAGGAGCGGATTCTGTAGAAGGCAGTTGCCGCCCTGACGAAGACAAGTCCGCTTGTCGAAACGTTGGCTCCTGCGACATTCCCCGTTCGAAATCGTATTTTGCGATCTGTTCATCGATTCAAGCATCCATCTTCCCCTGAGCTTCTCTTCTAGTTTGGACTTCCTTAACTGAGCCACAGTCATAATCGACGCAAACCTATCTACGCTGAGATCGCTACGAAACGTTAACAAGCATTCTCTGGTCCTCGTAGTGCTTCGCAAGGCATTTCCCGAAGCCTCAGACAACGACGAAACACGGGTATGCAGGACGTATCGGGAATCTCTGCTGAGAGGTAAGGTGCCACTGTTGGCCACGACGAACGGTTTCGTGCACCCTGTCAAGCCAGCTCCGCTTACCAAGGTATATGCCAAAACCGTGCAATCCTTACCAAAAAACTCGGAAAACGCCAGGAGCAGCTTGGTGGCGATCAGCTCCACTGTGTCTAGCCTTGCGCCATTAGTGCAACTTACGTCGACCTTTTTTTTAGTGCGTCATGTGAACCACCCAATAGCGCATTGCTAAGCCATCAATCAACTTTGTTGGCAATTCTCGGACCAACCATTATGCTTGTGTGGTGAAAGAGAGATAACTTCGCCGTCTGCGAGGGGTGATTAGGCAATCTCATTTAACACGCGAACATGAAATAAGCAGGCTATCTCCCGCTAAATCGAACGCGAATGTCTGCATAATTCGCCAAATGCTTTTCGGCTTTTTGACAAAGGTATAGGGTCCCTATACTGCATCGAAAACAAAATGTTTCTACATCGACCCGAGCACACCATTGTTAACGATACAAAAGTTCAGAAAAATCCAGAAACTCCAGTATTCACACCGCATCTTACGGCAAGTAACTCTCGCTTTCTTGACAGAGAGATCGTTACTCTCGATAGAATATTAGTGTCGCGTTTGTAAACCAGTCAGTGAATCTCTTCGCAAAAGCTGCCCTGTTCAGCTGCTTGGTGTAAACTGATGAGAGGATTGCACCACACGGACGGCTCGGTCGTTTCGGCCCGGAGCGCTCAACCATGAGGTTTCTAGTCGCCGTTACAACAGATGCCGGTGACAAAAGGAAGTAGTGATCAAAATTCCTGAACTCTCATATAACAACTTGCGATTAAAACCATATAGACATTTTACAATCATCGTCACCCCCCCCCCCCCCCACTCGCGCATGCTAAAGAATGTCTAGTGGTTATGGGGTGCTGGTGATCCGAAGGTCGCGGGATCAAATCCCGGCTGCGGTGGCTGCATGTAGATGGGGGAGAAATGTTGAGGCTTTTGTGCTGTGCGATGTCAGTGCACGTAAAAAAATGGCAGATCCCACGTGCAGTGACAATCAAGGAAAGGCGAAGCACGCATCAGCAACGTAAAATGGATCTGCATTGTTGTCTCGATATACCGATTTTGGTACATATGAAGTTAACGAAACGGCCGCAAGAGCACCAAGACCATGGCACGTAAATTATGCCGCTCATGACATGCATGTCATGATATTTGTGTTATGACCTCTCATTTATGTTTGCCATGCAGTCATGTCGTGCCATACCAATTTTCGTATACATCCCATGGACGAAACGGCCAGGAGAGCACCAAGACCGTGGCATGTAAATCATGCCGCTCATGACATGCATGTCATGATTTTCATGTTAGGACCTGTCAGTTATGCTCGCCATGCAGTCATGTTGTGGCATACCAGTTTTCGTTTATATTCCATTAGCGAAACGGCCAAGAGAGCATAAAGTCGTAGGCGGATAGATAGATAGATAGATAGATAGATAGATAGATAGATAGATAGATAGATAGATAGATAGATAGATAGATAGATAGATAGATAGATAGATAGATACGCTCAAAGTCGCCGAAGTTCGCTTTGAAATGCTTCGCATTAAAAAGCCCAAGTGGTCAAAATTTCCGAAGCCTTCCGTACGGCGTCTCTCACAAGCAAAACGCGGTTTTGGGACGTCAAACTCCAGAACTCAATAAAATCAAAAGATTGCACAGTTTTTTTTTTCAGTTGCTCGTAAATATACAACAAAACACAAGCTAGTTAAGACCGAACGTATGTATCAGACATCACAATCACAAAGACGTTACCGCACGTGAATGCAGACATAAGCGTGAAGCTGTGACAGATAAACACGCGATATTGGCTCGTTAGCCAGTCAGTGACAAAGTGTTTCCAAAATGAAAAAAAAAAAAAACGGGAAGCTCATACGAAGCCCACTCGCGTAACATACCTTCGAATTTCCGCAAACTGCCCGCAGCAGTAAGGCTCCTAGTAATTCTTACCCATGCAATGACAGGAGGTCGATTACGTATTCAAATGACTACTGTGTAAAACACTACCGTATATATGCGTTACACTTGCTTTAACCATTTAGTTCCATGCTTACATGCATACAGTCACAGTACCAGAGGCGGAAGCGTTCATATCCTTATACTAGACCGGGGTGTGTCTATGCATCTTAGTCGCAGTCGAAGCTGCACCGAAAGGCCTTCAAAATAATTAATCTTTGAAGTGGTCGCGATCAGAAAAAAAAAGAAGAAAAATTAAGCACCAAAAATTGCGCGCAGATTCTGCTGGTGGCAACCAGAGATAATGAAATGTACCTTGCATGTTTATGTGTTCTCTGTATCTTGTCCACTTCACACGTGGCTGTGTCCATTAATATTACGCAAACGTTACTGCGGTGCACCTAATTATGAATTTTACCTTGCCCTCTTAACCACACGCGAGCTTGTCGTATCGAGAGCCGGTAATGGCTCTTGCGATGAGCGCACCCGGGAGCGGTATTACGAAAGCCATACCTTTTGGCGCCAGATTAGCAAGCACTTCGCAAACTGCTAGTCGCGGACCAGGTATAGAAACCACTTTACGAGGGCCGCCTTGTAAATGTGGCAATGCGGCGCCGGTGGCACGCCCATTTGACAACGTGCATGACAGCCACTCAGGCCACGAGGCACACCCATTTTTATGCAGACGCGACAAGCACGACATGAATCAACCTGTCGCGGCAGGCGTTTCTCAATACAGGTAAGCGTGCTTCGTGTACAAACGTCGTGCAGATAAAAAAAATCTGCCCATGTAATGCGGCGAAAGAACAGAGAAAAAGGTGTTGCCCGCGTGAGATACAGGGTGCCCCGGAAGCGTTTCCCTGACTACGAACATGTGGATGGTAGAAAATATGACAGATAGACACATACACTCTAAAAATTTTTAACACCGTTGAGGGTGCTAATGACTTTTCCCATGGGCGAAAGCCTTTCTGAGTGTATAGCTAAATCGGAGGCTCTGCTTTGCGATCACACTGTCAGTGGAACAGAATTTGATTTCACCAACATTTATTATCACACATGGCACACTGACATCGCAGGAACATCGCACATGCACACACACACTCAGCCATTTCAAACTAACGATTGTCTTTCGCAACCGTACACCGACACTCCTGTATACGTAGCCGAAATGTTGACCTGACATGCAGTGCCATTGGGGAAATTATTGTTTTGCGCAATTACAATATAAATATTCGCACAACGCTTGCCATTAAATGGTGGGCAGACTGGCAGAACTGCATGGCACAGACCTGTTAACTTGGATCCGCCTGATATTCAATGTCTAACTGCCCAAAAGTTATCATATATCTGCAGTTCTCTCGCTTACACTCCTAGGATAAGGGTGTAAATTAGCCAGAGGGGGGGCGTTGCAAGGGTGTTTTCTTTACAAAAACCCCATCTTCAAATATAACGGCGTAGCAAGGGTGTTGACAAAGGTCTGGTAAAGAAATCGCCCTTTTTGCACCGATAAGTTATATATTATTTTTACTGTGTAGGTTTTAACTTTTAAATGCGATGCATTGCTTTGCGACTGAAGGCATTTTGACCGTATCTATCTATCTCTCTGTCTATCTAGCCGCCTACGTATCGATGTTCCCCTAACCGCCTCGTTTACCTGGTATACCCCAGTATTTGAATGGCAGGGTATAAATATATGACGAACATGAATGACTCTTCTTTACATCATTGACATGATATGCTCGTCATGTACGTCATGATCAAAGAGGCTGCGATCAATCAAAGCATAGTTACTGCACAGCTAGCCAGCGCTATTGGGCGGTACGAGGCAAGATCAAGTGGAGATTTGCCCTGCTTCAGTAGGGGAACCAAACGGCTTGTCTTCCATTCATCAGGAACATTGCCCTTTTGCCAAGACGTGTTGTAGAGGCTCAACAATTCTCCCCTTGCGGCTTCTCCGAGATTGCATAAGGCTCGGTAGGATATACCATCTGGCCCCGGAGAAGAAGACCGCCTGCAGAGAGCGAGAGCCGCTTCGAGCTCCTCCATTGTGAAAGGCAGGTCCATGCGACTGTCACGAGGGTGGGGGACGTAAGTTCGTTTTGGGTAGCCTGGACAGACCACTTGGTCTGCGATCCTCGCACAGAAGTCCTCTCCGACTGCGATGTCCTGCCGTCCTTGGAAGAGCGCCAGCGCCTTGAAAGGAAAACGCTGTTCAGGAAGGCAACGAAGACCTTGCACCGTTTTCCAGATGTGAGAAAGTGGCTTGCGGGGGTCTAAAGTCTGGCAAAACGTCGTCCAACGTTCAGACGCTAATCTATCCATGCGACGCTGGATCTTCTTTTGCAATCGTCTGGCTGTTCTGAGGTCGTGAATGGACTTTGTACGCCGATATCGACGTTCTGCACGCCGGCGAAGTGCTCTAAGTCTTTCCAATTCTATGTCAAAATCGTTTCGCCTGGACGAAACCGTGATCGTGCGCTTGGCGTTTTCCATTGTGGTCTGCATTGTTTTTTCTAGCCCGAAGCGTAAGCCCTCAGTACAAGCATCTTCCATAGTAGATTTGAAGGTGGTCCAGTCAATCGTTCGAATGGTCTTTTGTGGATATGCTCCAGAGAACCCTTTGATGTTGATGTAGGTTGGAATGTGATCGCTTCCACGTGTCTCGACATCCGGATACCACTTAACGCGTCTGGCGAAAGAGCTCGAGACGAAAGCAAGGTCAAGGCAGCTTCCGTATGTCACGCCTCGAAAAAAGGTGGGGCTGCCGTCGTTCAAGAGGGTAAGACCATGGTGGTAGGCGAAGCTCGCCAACTGTCGTCCTCTTGCGTTTGTCTTTGTACTTCCCCATGCTGGATGATGTGCATTGAAATCTCCTATGATTACCCATGGAGCAGCGCACAAGTTCAAGATATCCGCCAATCTTTTCGAATCAAAATTACTCGAAGGCGAAACATATACGCCTATAAGAGTAAACATGAGCTTTTTCTTTTTGACCGTTAGGCACACATATTGATTGTCATCATGAGGCGCAACTGGATGCAGAAAGTAGGTGAGTTCACGACGAATAAAAACGATGACTTTGCTGCTAGCACCATTGGTTGAGGACATGACCGATTCATACCCCGAAAGTCTGGCTGGTTTCGTTAAGTTAGGCTCACAAATGACGATGAGTGGAAACATATGAGTGTATACAAACTGACGAAAGTCCGAAAGGCGTGGGTTTAGACTTCTGGCGTTCCATTGGATGATGGACGCTGCCTTGACTTCTTTTCGGAAGGATGGAGTAACCGTAGCCATGTGTCTACTTGAGGGATTCAAGCACAGGGGTCAAGGCTTCCAGCACCTGAAGAGCGCTACGAGCAGGCGATGTCCCATGTCCACCAAGATAACTCGAATGGCGTCCATAAGGGAACGCAGCATCGAAATTATCTGGCGATCCGCCTCTAGTCATGTCATCCACGGCGGCTGAACGCTCCTGAGGGGCCGTGATCTTCTGAGGTTCCTTGGAAAGGAACGGCTAGGAAGCTCAGGCCATTCCTCCGGAGAAGCCGTTGGTTTCCTTGAAGGGATGTTTCCTTGAAGCGCTTTTGCGTGTTGGCTGAGTGGTGCCGTAGTAGAGTGGGCGCCCTCACTTCGATCACGCTCCTCGTGTGAGGACGTACGACGACGCCGACGGCGACGGCGGCGCCTTACTGTTTCGGCGGCCTCCCTGTGGGTTGAGTTGTCCCTGGCCATCTGCTTGAGAACCGCGTGCTCTTTCTTGATGCGGGGACAGTCTTTTGACGAAGCGGCGTGAGGGCCACTGCAGTTGGCGCACTTCAGAGCGGTGGCGCGGCAATTCTCTTCGGCATGAGGTTCAGCGCAACGCGGACACAGTAATGAGTTTGGGCACACGCCCTTGACGTGTCCTAGCCTGAAGCATTGATGACATTGAAGCGGCTTCTGGATGAAAGGTCGAACTGGATGTCTGAAATGTCCGACTTTAAACGTGGGATGGTAGACAATCCCCTTTGAAGATGATTTTTACGCAGCGCGAATTCCCAAGGCGACGCACTTGCGTAATGACAATACCCTCACTTGCCGGTTTGATAAGGGTAGGTAAGTCCGTGCT